>CM068388.1:9846638-10446638 GCA_034770075.1 Aralia elata | reverse complement strand
ACTTCTCGAAAATAGCTTTGCCATTGTGTAAGTTGCTACAAAAGGATGTGGAATTCCAATTTGATGACGAGTGCAAGGAGGCGTTTGACAAATTAAAGAAACTATTGACCTCGGCACCGGTAATACAACCACCAAATTGGAAGTTGCCATTTGAGATCATGTGTGATGCAAGCAACTATGCAGTAGGAGCTATCTAGGGCCAAAGGGTTGACAAAGTTGTCCATGCCATTTACTATGCTTCTAGGACTCTAAATGCTGCTCAGATTAATTACACTACGACTGAAAAAGAACTCTTATCTGTTGTATTTGCTTTAGACAAGTTTAGATCATATTTGCTTGGTACTAAAATTGTAGTTTATTCTGACCATGCTGCTCTCAGGTATTTGCTAACCAAGAAGGAATCCAAACCAAGAATCATTAGATGGATTCTATTGCTACAAGAATTTGACTTGGAGATCAAGGATAAGAAAGGAGCGGACAACTTGGTGGCGGATCACTTGAGCAGGCTGATTAAGGATGAAGAGGCGCTACCATTGTATGATTCTTTTCCAGATGAACAGTTATTTTCCATTGATGAGGTTATACCATGGTATGCCAATATCGTGAATTACTTAGTGAGTGCCTATGTTCCTAGTGAGTTCTCTAAATTCCAAAAAGAAAAGCTTAAGAGTGATGCCAAATATTATATATGGGATGATCCATACTTATGGAAATTTTGTGCTGACCAGATAGTTAGAAGGTGTGTGCCTAAAAGTGAGTTTTTATCTATTCTAACTTTTTGTCACTCTTATGCTTGTGGAGGCCATTTTGGACCTAAAAGAACAGCTCATAAGGTTTTGGAATGTGGTTTCTTTTGGCCGACTATTTTTAAGGACTCTTATCAGTTCTGTAAGTCATGTGAAAATTGTCAAAAGACAGGAAATATATCAAGTAGGAATCAAATGCCACAAACACCTATTTTAATTGTTGAAATTTTTGATGTTTGGGGTATTGATTTTATGGGACCATTTCCTGCTTCTTATGGTAATGTTTACATTCTTTTGGCTGTTGATTATGTTTCTAAATGGGTGGAAGCTAAAGCCACCAGGACTGATGACTCTAAAGTTGTTGCAGATTTTATCAAGTCTAACATATTTGTCAGGTTTGGAACGCCAAGGGCCATAATCAGTGATAAGGGAACCCACTTCTGCAATAGGATGCTAGCGACACTATTCAAGAAATACAATGTGATGCATAAAGTTTCTACATCCTACCATCCACAAAGCAATGGGCAAGCTGAGGTATCCAACCAGGAGGTCAAGTCCATTTTGGAAAAAGTAGTCAAACCGAGTAGAAAAGATTGGAGTCTGAGGTTAGAAGATGCACTTTGGGCCTATAGAACAGCTTACAAAACTCTAATAGGTATGTCACCTTATAGGTTAGTATTTGGGAAACCATGTCATCTACCAGTGGAGTTAGAACATAAGGCTTTTTGGGCAGTTAGATAATGTAATATGAGCTTAGATTCAACCGGAGTCCATAGAAAGTTGCAGTTGCAAGAGCTAGAGGAATTAAGGAATGATGCATACGAGAGCTCTAAAATTTACAAAGAGAAAACAAAAGCCTTTCACGACAAGAAGATTATTAGGAAGAACTTTGTTGTTGGACAGAAAGTTCTCCTTTATCATTCAAGGCTAAAATTATTTCCAGGTAAGTTGCGCTCCCGTTGGGTCGGGCCTTTTATTATTACTGACATTTTTAATCATGGTGCAGTAGAAATTCAAAGTCCAAGCACAGGGAAGATTTTTAAAGTGAATGGTCACAGGCTCAAACCCTTCTATGAAGGATATCAAATGGAGAATATTGAATTGTTGGATTTGGTGGATCCAGTTTGTGAAGATTGAGAGGTTTAATGTCAAGCCAATGACAATAAACAAAGGCGATGCTTGGGAGGCAACCCAAGGAGAGTTCATTTCTTTTTATTTTCGCATTTATATTTCGGTTATGTTGTTTTTCTTTTCTTTGCATTTTACTTTACATTAGGGACAATGTAAGTTTTAAGTGTGGGGGAAGGATTTAGGGTGTTTTTATAAAATAAAAAAAAAGTTTGTTTTTGTTAGTTTGAATTTTGAATTTTGTGGGTATATTCTCTGCAAACCCTCACGAGACAAAACTCGTCCACTTGGGGTAACCTTGGGGTTTAAAGGCTTGTTGTACATGCTAAGTGCAATCGTGTTTCCTACGAAAATGGAGTAGTTTCTAAATACGAAAATGGAGTAGTTTCTAAAATAAGTCACTTGAGCAATGAGTTAATTTGGATTTTGATTTTTGACCAATGATAAAATCTTGATTCTCGTTGATAATATTTTGGAAAATTGATAGACATTGTGTAGTTTGAATTTGGTTTTCTTTGTTGATTTTTACTTTATTTGAGACCCTTCAATTTTTTTTACACTTGTCCATTTGGTCGGCCTAGTTTTAACTTGGAAAGGCGTATTTATTTATTTATCTATTTCGATTGAATGTCGAGGGGAGAAATTCTTGAATTCTATCACTTGTTTGATCATAACTTGAAGTAAACATGAGGTTTTATTTAAGAAAGGGGAAATAATTTAGGCAAAAGTTAGATGTTTGATTTAACAAAAAAAAAAGAAGAAAAAAAGAAAAATTATGATTCATGTGGTGAATTGAGATGGAGCGTAAAACGCACTCATTCATAAACACGTGACATGCGAGATGGAGCGTAAAACATACTCGTTGGTAAGACGGAGCATAAAATGCACTTACCGAAGGAAGAAAAAGCCTATTGATCCTCTGCTATTATTTGCTTATGTTAACTGAGAGTAGTGTGAAAAGAGGTGTTTAGAGTTTTTCTTTCTCCTTAAAGGCTTTGATTTTATAAATTTTTTCTAAGTTTTAATTGGTTTGATACATGTGGATTCACACACACACACGAAGGGTTAAGAGTAGAGTGAGATTGATAAGTAAGCTTCAATTTTAGATGAAGCAGTGTTTTGAAGTTTTTCAAGAGTTACTGTTTTAAATCTTTGAGGTCAATGTTGAAGTTCATTTTAATTTATGGCTCAAGGTTGTCAAGTTTGATTAGTTGAATTTTTTGTTATAGTTTATTTTTATTTTGCCCGAGGACGTGCAAAAGATAAGTGTGGGGGAATTTGATAAGTATAAAATATGTTATGTTTTTATCTCTTAATATATAGTCTTTTATACTTATTTGGCACCTAAATGTACTCACTATTCTTATATTTTGATTTAGGTTACAAATGGAGCCATTAAATGAAAACTGTGTTATTTTCGCACTTTTGGATTATTTTGAAATCCGTCTGTCCGCTTGAGGCTCAAATTAACACTTGATCAGGCCTTATTCTCTCAAAGCTCAAAGAAGGAAAGTTGTAGATCTATTTCTTAGCTTTTCGGATCATCTTAAAACGCCTAAATCGAAGCTCGGATGAGAGAGTTATGACCATTTTACCAACATACGTCGAAGTTGAAAATTCAGGAAATTAAGCTTTTGGACAGATTGACCTTTGGGGCTTCGGTTGAGATTTGAATTGTGTTAAAGTTCCCAAATGAAAATGTGGTCTTCTTGAAGTTTTTAGTAGACTTCTCAAGCTTTCCAGAATGGTATGGTGAGCAAAAATCCAAGTTCATTTGGGCCTCCAAACATTATTTTTTAGACAGCTGATCCGAATCCCACATGGACTGGATTCCTGTTCGGACCAGTTGGATTATTTGGGCCATAACTTGAGCTTCCCAACTCCAAATTAGGTGATTCAAAAGCCCAAATTCATTAGAAACTCCAGGGTTACAACTTTTATTCTTTGCTCAAGTCCAAAATCGGCAGTCTACTAATTCAAAATTAGCTTGCAAGCTGCTGATCAGTTCTGGTGTCAGATTTTGACTTCTTATGAGGTGCACGTTTTTGGGTTTTTGATTGCCTTAGATGGCTGATTCACATGACTAAGATTAGTTGTTGGATCTTGATATCTTGTACACTTGAGTGCCTATAAATACCAAGTGAAGCTAGGCTTGTATTTTGCTAATTCACATACTAATACATACCATCTTCTTCATCTTCTCCATCTTCTCTAAATTCTAGTGTAATTAGTAGGGAAAGAGGATCACCTCCATAGTGAGGTTGTCGTCCTCACCCCTTTTATAAATTAGTAGGGAAAGAAGATCACCTCCATAGTGAGGTTGTCGTCCTCACCCCTTTTAGAATTCAAAAAAATATTAATTGGACTTAATATGTTAGGCTAGTTCCTTTACTCAGTTCGAAGGGGATGTTGAACCTTGTTTACAGGTAATGGTTTGATTAAGTATAAGCTATTTATTCCTTCTTACATGAAGTTCATTCTTGATAATCTATTTTAATTGTTGAATGATATTTATTCCAATTGGTTTAATGTGATCGATTAAGTCAATTTGATTAATTTCATCTGCTAGATTAAGGGATAGTATTACGTGTAATTGATATTGTTCCTAATCACAAGTAGCAATTAGTGATACATGATTGTGGTCAAGCTTTTGAGTATTACTATGATTATCGGAAGACAAGTTAAATAATCCGAACTTGTGTGATTGTTGCTTGGACTAGTCTAATTCCCTAGTTCTTAATGCTGCTATTATATTAAATCTAGAGAGCTTGTTCTAGGTTGTATAATGGTTAGAATCTCATGAAGAGCTTGTTTCATTAAGTGATAATCTAAGGGGAGTTTCGGGTAGTAGAGCTTGTTGCTACCTAGGGCTATTAATTTCATTGAAGGATAAATATTGCTTTACTTAATTATTCTATTGTTGTAAAAAGGTGATACTGAACCGGGAGAACTGAAATCTTTAATTAATTGGTTATTCTTATCACTTTAAATTTTGTTCTTGATAATTAGTGAAATCAAATTATAAACCCCCCCTTTTTGGTAAACAAAGCATAAATTTAGACTAATCACTTTCTGTGGGATCGACTCTTACTTGCACTACTACATTATTATCTTTCGCAGTAAGGTTTTATTTTTGGTTGCTTGCGACAGCACATCAAATTTTGGCGCCGTTGCCGGGGAGTGATTTTAGTTTATTTTTCTTTGTTATCATTATTTTTATCTTTATTTATTATTTTTTTTGTTGTACTCAGGTAATTTGAATTTCATTTGATTGTTTATGTCCAAAACTCGATCTACTAATCAAGGTGATTTAAAGTGTGATCCAGAAATAGAGAGAACCATTCGTAGATTAAGGAAGGTAGCCCGAAAAAATTGTGAAGAGAAGGACACCATGGCAGAAATCCGAACTTTGAAGGAGCTTGCGGCCCCTACTTTGAATCAACAACCTTTATGCATAACCTTCCCTAATCTAGATGCTAATACTCATTTTGAATTAAAATCTGGACTAATACATCTTTTACCTACTTTTCATGGTTTGGCAGGTGAAGACCCTCACAAACATTTGAAGGAATTTCATGTGGTATGCACAAGTATGAAGCCTACCGGAGTAACGGAAGAACAAATCAAGTTAAGAGCCTTTTCATTTTCTTTAAAAGATTTAGCTAAGGATTGGCTTTATTATTTACCCTCCGGAAGTATCACAAAATGGGAAGAGATGAAAAGATTATTCTTAGAAAAATATTTCCCCACTTCAAGAGCAGCCAACATTCGAAAAGAAATTTGTGGTGTGAGACAGAATAATGGAGAAACCCTTTACGAGTATTGGGAACATTTTAAGAAACTATGTGCAAGTTGCCCCCATCATCAAATTAGTGATCAACTCCTCATCCAATACTACTATGAAGGTCTTTTATCTACATATAGGAGCATGATTGATGCTGCTAGTGGAGGAGCTCTGGTGGACAAGACTCCCGAGGCTGCAAGAAATCTCATTGCAAATATGGCAGCCAATTCTCAACAATTTGGCAGTCGACTTGATTTCTCACCTAGGAATGTGAATGAGGTAAAAGTTTCTGCTATTGAACAACAAATTGCAAGTCTAACTTCTCTTGTTTGTCAAATGGCTACAGGAAACATGCCAGCAGTAAAAGCTTGTGGTATTTGTTTGTTAACAAATCACAATACAGATGCATGCCCAACACCGCAAGAGGATGATAATATGCAACAAACAAATACAGTGGGGAATTATCAAGGACAACCTCAGAGAAAATATGATCCTTACTCTAACACTTACAATTCCGGATGGAGGGATCATCCCAATTTGAGCTATGGAGGTACTAGGCCACCAGTGCAAGGTGTTTTCCCAAATGGGCAGCAAAGTTTTCAACCAGCTCAACCACAGTACCAACCTAGACAAGCTGCTCCTGTTAATTCTGGAACATCTCTTGAGGACATGTTCAAGGCATTCATGAATCAAACACAACAATTCCAGCAAGAGACAAGGACTTCCATCCACAATCTAGAATTCGAAATCGCAAAATTGTAAAATTTTTCTTTCGTATAATTTTATTAGAGATTTCATCTCCTTTCCCAAATAAACGCTATTACGTAATTCGAAATGTCGAAAAATGAAAAGAGCATTTTCTACGTTTTATGAATAGTGATTTAACGCTTTTCTCGAAAAAATTTATTTTTTCCTAAATACTCCCAATACTCATACATAATCACGTAACACGTAAACTTGGTCATTAATTAACCTTAAATCACATATATAGAATATTAATATTCATAAAATTTTATTTTATTAAATAATATTCTTAAACCCTAATTACAAGGCTACTTGATTTCTCGGGTCGTCACACATATTCCCAAGAAGCTATTGGAATTGGTAAAGGCGTGTATAAACCAGTATTTTTAGCATGACCTTTAGTAATATGAAAAGTTCTATGCCTTTTAATATGCCGCATAAAGTCTCTTTCAAGTTCAGGCCGATATAAATTTTCCTTAATAAGAGAAAAAATTTTATCTCTCCCAAAATGTCCAGCAAGTCACCAGGGACGAAGCCAGGATCGAAGTTTGGGAGGGGCTGTAACGCCCCCAAATCCGGGTCCCTTGAACCTCAGACCTGGTGCGTCACGATGCATCATCTTCATACCTGTTCTATAACTAATGCGGAAAATATATAAACATACATTATTTATTTCAGAGAATTCTACAACATTTCCCAAGGTCTACAACCTTTAACTTAATACCTACCTTAATAATTCAAAAGGTTTACATAATCACTTTCATAACATATCATAATAGTTAACACATATTTTACTCTTGAACTTTTCCTCTTGTCTTTGTCCTTCCTGAAGCACTTGAGCTTAACTGAAATATTATCATGATATAGCAAGAGTGAGCAACTACTTTGCTCAGCAAGTTTAAATACAAGAAAGATATATCATGATTGAAAAAGAATAGGCTTTCGAATTTTCAACAATATATAATAATTGTGAAAGAACGATAATCAAATTTCAATAAATGAATAACTGAATCAATAACGCTGAGTGGGCAACAATGACCATGAACAAATTTGGTAATCAAGGTGATCAGTCTTTCATACCAGGTAAACATATGCAACTTGCACTAAGTGCGATTAAACAATAACTTTCATTGATGTGGAATAATTGCCAATAATTAAACCACTAGCATGCTTGAAAATATTAACTCAAGTTTGAGTTAGAAAACTTGCAATAACGTAAGAAGTTTAGGGTTAAGAACTTGCCTCGTCCGTCGATTACTGCTACACAATCTAATTTAATCTCTTATGAAAGACCTATCATTTATAAGATTGATCTTTCAATCAGCATATCATATCATATCACATAATACTGCTACTTCTATAAATAAATCATCTAACATTTAGCCACATAATCAAATGTTAGATAACACCTTAAACCATCAATATTATTATCGTCCTTTGATAATATTTCAATCACTTAATCAACATCTTAAAACTCTCGTCTAATATTATTAATCATTTAATAATATTTTAATAATATCTTAGGCACTTAGAAATATTATTAATCATTTAATAATATTCTAATCTCACTTTAATATTATTAATCATTTAATAATATTCAAAATTACTTCTTAATATTATTAACCATTTAATAATATTTTATTCACTTTCTAATATTATTAATCATTCAATAATATTTTAATTCACTTTCAAATATTATTAACCCTTCAATAATATTTTGATCACTTAATATCATTTATTAATATCTTAATCATTACAAATATTATTAATCTTTTAATAATATTTTAATCATCGAATAATACTTTAATCTAATATTATTAATTATTTAATAATATTTTAATCATTTATTAGACTCATGAACAATTTAATTTAATTGTTTATCCTTACTATTTAATTTAGTTAACATACATATTTGGTCATACACATAATATTTAATTAAAAATGATCAAATTACCCATATAAAATCTTAACATATCATATTAAAGGTCATTAAGCAATAAAATAACATCCACACATTTTTTTAACTTAACATAACTTAATTTTCTCATTTATTCTTAACTTAATCATAGGTATGAAAAATACTAAAACAACTTATTATTTTTTTATCTTTTGAGAAATATCAGTATATGATATTTTAGTTCTATAATAATTTTCCTGTAATTTTGCAATTTCGTTTCCTATTTTTAAATAGGCTAAAACAGTCCAACATGGCTACATTTATCATAAATTATCCGTTCGTTCAAAAATTCTGAAATTTATACGGTAGACTTATGTTACCATATACTAATTCCAGTTAAATTTTCACAATTTTCTGGGTTGTATTCAGTGAGTTATACCAATTTACTTTTAAAATCGCATTTTCTTATAAAAGCCATAACTCCCTCTCAGGACATCGAAAAATTCTCATCTTTGGACAGCATCTAGTTAACTTGATATACTAACATACCACAAAAGACTAGAATTTTTAGAGCTTCAAAATTGGCCGAAACAACCCTCAACATAAACTGGCCAGGAAATTTTTTTTAGGATTTTCCAGATTTTTGTAGCAGGAACTGTTTTACTAAAAATAACACCACGGTTGATCCGTTTAATCTTTTTGAGTGATTCCACTTGGGTTCATCAGATAACTCATAGATCTAACACCACTCTTTGACGGATCACAAAAAAAAGTTATAGATTTCAAATGGTAAAAGTCCAAAGTGGACTAAAATTTAGGACTTTTGAGCTTAAAAACTGTTTTTGTTCTTCTTCTTTCATTTCTTTTCTTTCCTTGAATTCTTTTGTTGGATTCTTGCTAATACATGGCTAAACCATCACATATCAACTTAAACATGTCCTCCTTACATAAATTCTATAAAAATTAACATCTAAATCAAAAACTTAATTAAAATTTAGGAATTACCTTTTCATTTTCTTCATTTCTTCCTCTTCTTCCTTCTTCCTCTCTTCTTCTCTTTCTTTTTTTCTGAATATTAGGGGAGGAGTACGGGTGTATGAGAGAAAGGAGAGAGCTGATCATTACTCTTATTAGGCAAAGCCATTAATTCAACCTCACATGCCCCATCTCTTTTCCTTAGCCAATTGCAAGCAAGTTAGGTGAGAAAATTGGGATATGTCTTGGAAGCATGTAGAAATATTAAGTTTAACACTTACACCATTCACAACTCCACTCGCCCCATTCCATGCACCTCCAATAGACAAAGAAATTAATCCACCAATAGGAAAGAAGGTAGGTGAAGGAAATAAGAAAAATATTGGAATTATTAGTGGGTAAAGAAAACCTACTACCTCATGCTACGGTTTGTTCCCTCCTTTGCCTAAAATAAGTTCCTCTTTCCTCCAAATTTTCAAGATTCAGCAGCCCATTTGGGCCCCATGCCACATTAATTTAATTCTTCCTCATTTATTAGTTACATTATTCATTTAATTGTCCACTTGACCATTTTGCGTTCTAAGAAGTAACTATTTTTTTGAACTTATAGTCGATTCTTACTAATTTCGGCGTTCCCAACGTCATGGACATGTCAATTTCATCAAATTCATCTCCGAACTCAAATTCGAGTTTTCTACCACTATTCTTGTCTTATATGCAATTATTCGCTTCCTTAGTTAGTAAACTAAAATAATTCGTTTAAACTAACTATTAAATTACATCTCGTCACTTTAATTATTAATAAATATGTAATACACATATATCCATTCACTCATCTCATTTACCCAAGTAATATCTATAAAAACTTTATTTTAAACAATTATACGCTTCGTTAGTTAGTTTAAACTAATTAAATTAATTAGCTTTTACCAACTATTAATTTACATCCATTCGGCATAATATAATATATTAAGCCACTACATAAAATAATTTAAAATAATGAGTTTAAATTAACTATCTCATTTTATTAGAAAAAAATACATACGCTAATTCATCAAAATTAAGTAAGTAAATTAATCAGCTCATACATGAAATTTAGTTCATAATAGTTCTATTACCATCCAAGGCTCAATATTCAAATTATATTATTTAATAATATAATTTAATTTAATCTCAATCAATTAATATTAATTAATTAATTAATTTTACCCAATATATGTATATATTTCACATCTATATATACACATTTAATCTATTACACAAAATCACATACTTCACATTATATGAAACACATATATACATATATGTCCAAATCTACTCCATCCCTTAATAAGAATTTTATTTATTAAATTCTTATTTTAAATTTTTGAAATATCTGGGATATTACATTCACCCCTTCTTCTAAGAATTTCGTCCTCGAAATTAAGGCATAGTCATCTCTATGCATTCTACTCCTCTCTTTTTAAATCTACGTTATATTCTTTAACCTTTATTTAATTATTCGAGATCTTATTTATAAGTCTCATAAATTTTTGGGTTATCACATTCACCCCTTCTTCTAAGAATTTCGTCCTCGAAATTATAGCATACTAATTTTTTTGCTGCTCATTCTATTGATCAAAACTAGGTTTTCAAATCAACCTTTATATTCTCACTTTAATAACAACTAAACTCTTTCCTTCTTTAAAGATTTCTCTTTATTCGTCACATTCTATAGTCATTCTTCTCTAAGAAGTTCACATCTTGCTAAACTTTCAACTTCCAGAATAGTGAAATATTTTTCAGGAGTCTTCAACAATTGTTCAATAATTGTGAAGCAGTATCAATAATGTGAAAAGTTAATTCAAGAAAACTTTTCATATCGGTCTGAGGGGTCATAAAGACCATGAACTTGTCCTGAGTTCTCAAGTATTTCTACCAATTCTCGCGGACAAATTTTGTACGCCAGGTGATCAGCCTGTCATACTATTGCATTGTGCACAACGACTTTTCGGGGTTGAACTACGTTAACCAACCCTTACTACTTTTCCTGGATTGAACCACGTTAACCAATCCGAGAAATCCCCTTTATAGGGTTGTTCACCTCAGACTTAACATAAGATTCCGCACCAACATAATTTGGTTTGGCATAAATTCTCAAAGAATATTTGAATTTTATAAACATTTGTCTAGCTGAATCAAATAGCTTAGACGTATACCAATAATTCGAACATCAATCGAAACATTTGTCTAGCCACTTTAGTTGGCATTGACTTATCTTTAACTGACTTAAAAAAAATTCTGAAAATCATTTTATGACGTCATAATACTGCACTGTTGCAATCAGTGTGTTAGAATTCCGTCATTTCATGATTTTGTCATACTACATCATACCATAGTGGGTTGACGATACTATGATCACATCCAACACTAGGTTACTTTGCATTGATGACTCCATCATCTGTCATTCTACACCAGGCTTAATGATGCATTGATGACTGTTCAAAATACATTTTGATATTTTTTTAAATTATCTTTGTCTTAGCCGAAACAAATAGCATAGACATATGAATCATAGGACCTTTTCAAAACTTATTGGTTCAAAAATTGATCCAACATATTTTTCGAAAACACAAAAGTACAAATATCAGCACGATGTCAATAAATTCGAAACTAGCATAGCTAGAGGATTTGGAATACCTATGCTTCCTCCATCAACTCTAATTTCTCTAATAAGCCATTGCTTAACAATTCTATCTATTTCTATCATCCTTAAAGCTTACTATACTAAAAATCCTCATTTCTTCATGCACAACTTTTCTATACCCTAGTATAGTTCATCAAACATACCACACATTATGAGTTCAGGAACTTACCACAATCATATGAGTTTAAGAACTTATCCTAGTCAGACCAAAGACGTCCATTCGCTGAGGGGTTCAAAAACGTACCATATGATTATGAGTCACGAACTTACCATAAGTATGAGTTTTAAGAACTCGCTCCTAATCTTACATCCTCTACCTATCCGTTATACACATGAGAAAAGAATCACCTTCTCAACATACATATAGCGAACAACGCGACACTAGGTTCCAATGATTATCAATATAGGAAGCTAAGTGGTTGTCGAACCAAACACAATCCCCTGCCCATACAAGGAATTGGTCAACTCGGCCACTAATCAATATAGGAAGCTAAGCGGTTTTTAGACCAAGGACAAATCTTTTGCCCATACAAGAAATTGTTCAACTCAACCACTATATCGATATAGGAAGCTAAGTGGTTCTCAAACCAAGCACAAATTCCCCACCCATACAAGGAATCGTACAAATCAGCCACTAACATGAGTCCTCAATTTAAAACCCACATAATCTTAATCTTATCTTTTTCCTTGCTTAACACAAACTTTTAATTCATATCCCATCATTTATAACTCCTTCTGAGTTTTATCTTCGTACTATCCTCTAGTACCTTTTTCGTACAACAATTCTGCTATAAAGTTTTCAATCATTCGATTGATCATCTATCATTCCATATCTTAATCAGATCACGTTGTGATCTTTCTTATAATTGTATTATATTACGATTCTTTTCTATCTCATGATCGTTTTGTTTTGTGATCTTCTTATCTTTCACTTTAATCATATTATATTATGATTTTATTTAAGATCTTTACTACTAGAGTCAGGTAACTCCAGATTCTTATCTTTATAACTTTTCAAGATTCTTCTTTGAATCTCAATTATCTTTTTCTTTAATTAATAATGAATTTCCAAAATTAATCTCTTAGCACTTAAACTCTATTTGAGTTTATTCCTTATCATCCTTATTATCATTTCTACGATTATAGCCTAAGGTACTTCTACCTAAGGTTTATAACCTATCAGCTCTGATACCAACCTGTAACGCCCCCAAATCCGGGTCCCTTGAACCTCAGACCTGGTGCGTCACGATGCATCATCTTCATACCTGTTCTATAACTAATGCGGAAAATATATAAACATACATTATTTATTTCAGAGAATTCTACAACATTTCCCAAGGTCTACAACCTTTAACTTAATACCTACCTTAATAATTCAAAAGGTTTACATAATCACTTTCATAACATATCATAATAGTTAACACATATTTTACTCTTGAACTTTTCCTCTTGTCTTTGTCCTTCCTGAAGCACTTGAGCTTAACTGAAATATTATCATGATATAGCAAGAGTGAGCAACTACTTTGCTCAGCAAGTTTAAATACAAGAAAGATATATCATGATTGAAAAAGAATAGGCTTTCGAATTTTCAACAATATATAATAATTGTGAAAGAACGATAATCAAATTTCAATAAATGAATAACTGAATCAATAACGCTGAGTGGGCAACAATGACCATGAACAAATTTGGTAATCAAGGTGATCAGTCTTTCATACCAGGTAAACATATGCAACTTGCACTAAGTGCGATTAAACAATAACTTTCATTGATGTGGAATAATTGCCAATAATTAAACCACTAGCATGCTTGAAAATATTAACTCAAGTTTGAGTTAGAAAACTTGCAATAACGTAAGAAGTTTAGGGTTAAGAACTTGCCTCGTCCGTCGATTACTGCTACACAATCTAATTTAATCTCTTATGAAAGACCTATCATTTATAAGATTGATCTTTCAATCAGCATATCATATCATATCACATAATACTGCTACTTCTATAAATAAATCATCTAACATTTAGCCACATAATCAAATGTTAGATAACACCTTAAACCATCAATATTATTATCGTCCTTTGATAATATTTCAATCACTTAATCAACATCTTAAAACTCTCGTCTAATATTATTAATCATTTAATAATATTTTAATAATATCTTAGGCACTTAGAAATATTATTAATCATTTAATAATATTCTAATCTCACTTTAATATTATTAATCATTTAATAATATTCAAAATTACTTCTTAATATTATTAACCATTTAATAATATTTTATTCACTTTCTAATATTATTAATCATTCAATAATATTTTAATTCACTTTCAAATATTATTAACCCTTCAATAATATTTTGATCACTTAATATCATTTATTAATATCTTAATCATTACAAATATTATTAATCTTTTAATAATATATTTTAATCATCGAATAATACTTTAATCTAATATTATTAATTATTTAATAATATTTTAATCATTTATTAGACTCATGAACAATTTAATTTAATTGTTTATCCTTACTATTTAATTTAGTTAACATACATATTTGGTCATACACATAATATTTAATTAAAAATGATCAAATTACCCATATAAAATCTTAACATATCATATTAAAGGTCATTAAGCAATAAAATAACATCCACACATTTTTTTAAACTTAACATAACTTAATTTTCTCATTTATTCTTAACTTAATCATAGGTATGAAAAAATACTAAAACAACTTATTATTTTTTTATCTTTTGAGAAATATCAGTATATGATATTTTAGTTCTATAATAATTTTCCTGTAATTTTGCAATTTCGTTTCCTATTTTTAAATAGGCTAAAACAGTCCAACATGGCTACATTTATCATAAATTATCCGTTCGTTCAAAAATTCTGAAATTTATACGGTAGACTTATGTTACCATATACTAATTCCAGTTAAATTTTCACAATTTTCTGGGTTGTATTCAGTGAGTTATACCAATTTACTTTTAAAATCGCATTTTCTTATAAAAGCCATAACTCCCTCTCAGGACATCGAAAAAATTCTCATCTTTGGACAGCATCTAGTTAACTTGATATACTAACATACCACAAAAGACTAGAATTTTTAGAGCTTCAAAATTGGCCGAAACAACCCTCAACATAAACTGGCCAGGAAATTTTTTTTAGGATTTTCCAGATTTTTGTAGCAGGAACTGTTTTACTAAAAATAACACCACGGTTGATCCGTTTAATCTTTTTGAGTGATTCCACTTGGGTTCATCAGATAACTCATAGATCTAACACCACTCTTTGACGGATCACAAAAAAAAGTTATAGATTTCAAATGGGTAAAAGTCCAAAGTGGACTAAAATTTAGGACTTTTGAGCTTAAAAACTGTTTTTGTTCTTCTTCTTTCATTTCTTTTCTTTCCTTGAATTCTTTTGTTGGATTCTTGCTAATACATGGCTAAACCATCACATATCAACTTAAACATGTCCTCCTTACATAAATTCTATAAAAATTAACATCTAAATCAAAAACTTAATTAAAATTTAGGAATTACCTTTTCATTTTCTTCATTTCTTCCTCTTCTTCCTTCTTCCTCTCTTCTTCTCTTTCTTTTTTTCTGAATATTAGGGGAGGAGTACGGGTGTATGAGAGAAAGGAGAGAGCTGATCATTACTCTTATTAGGCAAAGCCATTAATTCAACCTCACATGCCCCATCTCTTTTCCTTAGCCAATTGCAAAGCAAGTTAGGTGAGAAAATTGGGATATGTCTTGGAAGCATGTAGAAATATTAAGTTTAACACTTACACCATTCACAACTCCACTCGCCCCATTCCATGCACCTCCAATAGACAAAGAAATTAATCCACCAATAGGAAAGAAGGTAGGTGAAGGAAATAAGAAAAATATTGGAATTATTAGTGGGTAAAGAAAACCTACTACCTCATGCTACGGTTTGTTCCCTCCTTTGCCTAAAATAAGTTCCTCTTTCCTCCAAATTTTCAAGATTCAGCAGCCCATTTGGGCCCCATGCCACATTAATTTAATTCTTCCTCATTTATTAGTTACATTATTCATTTAATTGTCCACTTGACCATTTTGCGTTCTAAGAAGTAACTATTTTTTTGAACTTATAGTCGATTCTTACTAATTTCGGCGTTCCCAACGTCATGGACATGTCAATTTCATCAAATTCATCTCCGAACTCAAATTCGAGTTTTCTACCACTATTCTTGTCTTATATGCAATTATTCGCTTCCTTAGTTAGTAAACTAAAATAATTCGTTTAAACTAACTATTAAATTACATCTCGTCACTTTAATTATTAATAAATATGTAATACACATATATCCATTCACTCATCTCATTTACCCAAGTAATATCTATAAAAACTTTATTTTAAACAATTATACGCTTCGTTAGTTAGTTTAAACTAATTAAATTAATTAGCTTTTACCAACTATTAATTTACATCCATTCGGCATAATATAATATATTAAGCCACTACATAAAATAATTTAAAATAATGAGTTTAATTAACTATCTCATTTTATTAGAAAAAAATACATACGCTAATTCATCAAAATTAAGTAAGTAAATTAATCAGCTCATACATGAAATTTAGTTCATAATAGTTCTATTACCATCCAAGGCTCAATATTCAAATTATATTATTTAATAATATAATTTAATTTAATCTCAATCAATTAATATTAATTAATTAATTAATTTTACCCAATATATGTATATATTTCACATCTATATATACACATTTAATCTATTACACAAAATCACATACTTCACATTATATGAAACACATATATACATATATGTCCAAATCTACTCCATCCCTTAATAAGAATTTTATTTATTAAATTCTTATTTTAAATTTTTGAAATATCTGGGATATTACAGGGGCCAATTTTTTTTTAAATTTATATTTCCCCTTTTAATGTATTATGTTCTTTTTTCTCAATTAAACCACTAACAAGTAACAAGTAACATTACAAAATAAAGTACAAAATTTAAAGAAAATAAAAATAGAATAAAATACATACTTGAAGAACTTTTATTTGATAGAGTTCTTGGGCTGAACCTTGGGGTGAACCTTACAAAATTTCCAAACCTTGGGGGGGCCATGGCCCCCTCCAACAAAGTCTAGCTTCGCCCCTGTCTTCCACCATGAGCTTCAAAAATCATGGCTTCTCTTAAAGAACATTTGGGAATACATAAACGATTCTTCATGAAAAGAAATATATCTTATATTAAAAAGTCTTGATATGGGCCTTTTAAGCACTCTTCCCAAATCTTCCCAAAGAAAGGATCATCCTTTTAAAGTTCTTTAAGGACTTTAAAGCCTAGGACCTTTACTTGCATTGTGGTTAGTAAAGAGTGCTTTCGGCTTAAAGCATCTGCTACTTTGTTGATTTATCTCAATTTATGCTTGATAACAAAATTAAAGGCTTGAAGCAACTCAGCCCACTTTGCATGTCGCTTGTTGAGCTTGTGTTGACCATTTATATACTTTAATGCTTTATGATCTGAAAAGTGAATAAACTCTTTGGACACGAGATAAGGTTGCCAATGATCTAAGGCTCAAATAATGACATATAACTCCTTGTCATAAGTAGAGTACTTTATGCGGGATTTATTCAAATTTTTAATAAAAAAGCAATCGATTTCCCTTCTTGACAAAGGACTGCACCAATACCCACATTTGAAGCATCACAATCAATTTCAAAAACTTTTTCAAAATCTGGGAGTGTGAGAATAGGAGCCTCTGTTAGCTTCTTCTTTAAGAGCTCAAAGCTTTTTTGTGCTTCTTGAGACCACTTGAAAGTTTCTCCTTTAAGTATTCGGTGATAGGAGAAATAATAATGCTAAAAGCTTTAATAAGCCGTCGATAGAAAGAGGCAAGCCCATAAAAGCTTCGAATATCATAAAGGGAAGTAGGAATATACCAACTAATAATTGCCTTGACCTTACTTGGATCCATTTTTATGCCTTCGCCAGAGAGAACATATATAGCCCAAAAAGATAAGGCTATTTGTCAAGAAATGACATTTCTTTAAGGTCGCATACAAATTTTGCTTCCTTAACACATTAAAAAGTTGCCAAAGATGTTCCAAGTGTTGATTCTAATTTTTGCTATAAACAAGAATGTCGTCAAAGTAAACTACAATAAATTTACCAATAAATAGCTTGAATATGTGATTCATGAGTCGCATAAAAGTACTAGGAGCATTAGAAAGTCCAAACAGCATTACCATCCATTCAAATAGTCCATCCCTTGTCTTAAAAACGGTTTTCCATTCATCTCCCACACCCTCATACGAATTTGGTGATAACCAATTCGGAGATCAATTTTAGAGAAGATCCTGGCACCATAGAGTTGATTAAACAAATCGTCAAGGCGAGGAATAGGAAATCGATACTTGATGGTTATCTTGTTCATGGCTCTACTATCAACATACATGTGCCAAGAGCCATTTTTCTTTGGAACTAAGAGTGCAGGGACGACGCAAGGACTCATACTTTCTCTTATCAATCATTTGACTAATAACTCATCAACTTGCCTTTGAAGTTCTTCATGTTCTTTAGAATTCATGCGATAGGCTGCCTTGTTTAGAAGCATAACACCGGGAACAAAATCAATGCAATGTTGAATGTCCCTTATGGGAGGAAGGTCGAGTGAAATTTTTTCTGGGACATCATGAAATTCTTGTAAGAGCGGTTCCATTATTGGTGGGACTTCTTGTCTTGTCTCCATCTACTAAGGCTTTGCCAATTTTAACTTTTGAGAATAAATGATTTTCATTAGCCTTTGAAGCTTTAGGGGTACTTTCAAGTTTTGAAGGGCCTAATGTTACTTTAACGCCATCTTTGTGAAAAGTGTATCTATTCTTGAAACAGTCATGAATAACTTTCCGATCATATTGCCAAGGCCTTCCAAGAAGCAAATGATAAACATCCATGGGAACAACATCACACCATATCTCATCTTTATAATTTTTACCAATAGAAAATTGCACCAAGCATCTTTTATTTACTTGTACCTCATTTCCCTTTCGAAGCCAAGAAAGCTTATAAGGTTGTGGATGCTCCTCCGTCTTTAAGTGAAGTTTCTCCACTATTTTTGTAGCCACCACATTCTTACAACTTCCACCATCAATGATAACATCACACACCTTTCCATGAGAAATGCAACGAGTGTGAAATATGTTGTTTCGAAGCCAATTATCTTCCTCCACATAGGTTGCATTCAAGCTGCGACGAATGACTAGAGATTCACCTTAGTCTCCGTAAGTGATACCCCTTCATTAGAAAGTGATTCTTCATCAACTTCCTCATTGGCCTTCTCTTCAACTAGTGAGACGATCTTGCGATCAAGACACTCAGAAGCAATATGCCTAAATCCATGGCACTTAAAACATTGACGAGAATTTGAGTTGGATGACGTTGGCCGAGTTGAACTTGTCTTTCCCTTTTGCTTCTTAGGGGCTTTTAAGCTCCTAGCCTTTGATGTTGGTGAAGACTTGGATGTTGAAATACTTCCCTAGTTTGAAGCGTCGTCACAACTCCAAAATCGATTCTTTCTTTCGTCTTTGAGTTAGCGCTCCACTTTTATTGCTAGCTTGAAAACATCATTATAAATCCAATAAGACTGTAATTCGATAACATTACTAATTTCCTGCTTAAGCCCACCAAGGCAGCGAGCAACAGTTTATTCTTTCGGTTCAGATAAGTCACACTGCATCATAAGATGATCAAATTCAACGGTATATTCTTCCACGGACAGCTCGCATTGCTTAAAATTGTGGAATTTAAGAAAGGCGTCTTAATTGCATGTAATAATCCGACAAGAATTTCTTCTCAAGTTCCTTTTTCATCTTTTGTCAAGTGACGATTTTTTGTTTTTCCTTCATGTGCATGTTGCTTTTTTGAGATGCTTCCACCAAATTAAAGCATGTTTTTTCAGTCTAATAGCAATAAGCTTTACCTTATGATCATCGGTCACATTTTTGTAATCGAAAATACGCTCCACGGTATTGAACCAATCAATGAAATCATACCCATGCATTCTTTCTTCAAATTTTGGAATTTCAACCTTGATGTTATCATCACGTTGATAAATTTGATATCTTCGAAGCCGATGGGGTAGAGGATCCTTTTCATCCAATGCTTGGGCACAAGCACGATGAAAGGGGTTAACATCTTCTTTTCCACTCGATAAGTCATCCTCTGACGCGAATCATCATGTTTCGAAGGTTCGAAGCATTGTAAACGCTCCTAGAGCTGCTGCACTTGTCTTCTCAAATCATCTATTTCAATGTCACGAAGGTGTTGTTCGCGTACCAGTGCTTCTTCAACGGTAGGATCGCAACGACGATTGGCCATCAAAACCTGGCTCTGATACGAAACTGACACCGGGTGATGAAAAGAGAGAAAGATACACAAGAGAACACTTGGTTTAAAACACTCACACTCAATTAAAATCTACCAAAGAGATAGAGCAAAAGTAAACAAGAACACTTTATTTTTATAAAAATCTCAAAATAACTCAATTTGTTTTTTTAACTTCACGAGCTTAGCCCTTATATAGATGTCATGGAACATCCTTTCGGTCCTAAGTACATGAATAATAAATAAACTACTTAATAACATTAATTTAGGGAAGAAGACTAAGAGACACGCAAGACCAAATACAATAAAAAGCATTGAAAGCAGAGTTATGCAGAACATGGTTATGGGCTCTGTTCTCGGAATTGTTGCGACTTCGACAGTTGGAATTAGACGTTGATCCACATATCAAAAGAAAGCTCTAGAAGTCTACTTTCCAACCCAAGAAACGGTTCGTAAATTGAATCACTGTAGAAGAAGTTATGACTATTTTTTGTGACAGGTGTATAAATTGACTGAATACTCAAAAATTAATATTTTTGACTTCAACTTCTTTTCAATTAATCCTTGCGTATTTGAATACTTTGGGGTAGTTGCATTGACATCCCTTAAAACTTTCAATAAACAGAAGAAAAAACAAGAATGTATAGTGCCATAACACTCTGCAACTAACCTGTAAGAATCTGGTAAATAAACTTGGTTGGTCTATTTTCTCCAGTTTTGCATATATAATCACCACATATTTATTAAAAATTAATTAATTAAAGCTGCATGAAATTATATTTCCTAACATGGATCCGAATATTAATAATTGTCCATCTTTTCAGAATAGGCTAAACATGAGAATGTATCTATAATTTTTGAATGAAGGCAGTAAAAACGCGTAAAAAATTAAAATCTAAACAAATTACTCTATTGTAGTAATTCTGATTTCTATTTCGCTTAACAAAATTATGCACATGTACTTCGAATAATCATATATCTGTTTGTTTGGGGTGCCTCCCCAAAAAATAAAATAAAACTAGAAAATTCTTCAAATTCTGATATGAACGTTTGTACAATAAAACTCTAAAATCCACCCGAATAACCCTAACTTAGGCCGACAAAAATGATTAAAAAAAATCAAGAAAAGGGGAAAAAACTTTGTTGTTCTAGCGGTGCAGGAGCAGGAGCATAATCTGTTGCCTCAGGCGCTAAGGCTTCTTCTTTAGGAGACACATAAGATTGCTTGTCCTTCACGTTCTCCAAATCCACATTTTCTTCTGCAGAAACCGGGCTAATTGCAGCTGGATATTGTTCTGGTGGTGAATAAACAAGTGCCGGGGCATAAGGCACATTTGTCGACGCAATCCACGTGTCACCCTCAATAAACTGCCCTGCAGTGAAACGTAGGATCCGATCCGTTGTCAGCTCCTTTATGCCGGGCCATTTTACCCGTTTGTCCTTAATAGAACCTGGCCCTCTGTTGTTGAATTCAGTGTAGAATAGAGTTTCAAGGGCAAAAGTGTCATTCCATTTCAAGTACCCTTCGGGTTGGATCACATCGTCGATAAAAGATTCCATGATGATCGTTCTAGAATATTCTTTCCAGGGTCGGGCTAGATATGATTTTATAGTATTTTTAACAGGGTAGAGTGTGGGGTCCGCAGTGATGGTGCAATTTTGTAGTACAATGCCAGTGGGCTGGCGTACGTTTTTTCTGCCTTGTGCTGTGACAATGTTTTGTTGATTGTCTAAGGGTTTTCGAATTAAGAATGTGCAGTTTTGGAAAACTGCTGCTCCGTCTCCAAAAACAAAGTCGATGGTGCCGGAGATTGTGCAATCGCGGTAGAATTGACGATATGTGTGGGCGTAGAGGGTGTCTTGGTAGCCGTCGATTTGACAGTTGTAGAAGATTGATTTGTCGGCCCCGACTCGGAGTGCCACAGCTTGCTCCTTCTCTGGACCGGCAGAGTTCTCAAAGCCAATGTCTTTTGCAATGAAATAATCTCCACTCACAGCTGCATTTAGTTACATACATGTAGTGTATTAATTGTTAGAGCATGTCAATAGCAAAGGGATTAAAATCATATCGAAATGTTTTATCAAATAGGACTAAATTCAATATTAAGTCCTAAAATGAGTCTCACTTAACTTTATAAACTGTTACATCGACATATTAATTTGATGCATAAACTATATTTTCATAGCAAACCCTAATATGTCTATAAATCATTCAAAAGTCAGATGAGAGTCTTGAATTTGGAACAGGGGTATATATATTTTATACTCTTCCGTTCCAAAATATAACGATTGTTAAAATATACAAAATTGAGGACATAATTTATCCTCTTGAAAATGAGTCGTTCACTTATATATATATATATATATATATATATATATATATATATATATATATATATATATATATATATATATGAGTTGTGCACCTTATACATGTAACTTACCAACTGTTGCGCTATGAAAGGTGGGTGTTCCGTCAACCCTATTCAGTTTTCCCGTTATCTTTGTCTTTGTCGGGCCATCTCCAATAACCATCAAATTAATCAGGTTTGTGTTGAACTGAACTTTCTCGTCATAAACACCCTCCTTAATGTACAACACAAATGTCTTGTTATTATTACTCGGAATATCCTTCAAAGCCTTATTAATAGTCTCATAATCCCCGCTCCCATCCTGCGCCACAACAAGGTTCGCATCAATTTTTTCTGGATTTGCCTCAATCAGATCTCGCCTTATTGAATCCAACCAATCAGGAAATTCACCAAAAGAAAGGAGATGGCGATTTTTCACACTTGATGACCTCACCTCGATCCTCGTGAAAGCCGAGGCAATTTCACTAACCATGGCTAAAGCATTTGTAGTTAGATGCATGCCCGATTTTAAGGCACTCCTCATTTTGTCCCCCGCATTTCCCGATGTTTTTATGAACCCATCTAGGCATGTCTCTTGGTATGTCATGGCGCCGCTTATCCAAATCTTGAGATCCGCAAAATCCAAGATTTTATTGATGCTATCAATGTCGAGATCAGAAAACTTGTTGAACGTTTTGTGGATGTCATTTATGGCCATGTTTGAGAGCTCATTGCAGCTATCGAGGGCGCCTTTTGTTCTAAAATCATGTTTATGTTTTAGGAGGTCCGCGGATTTTTGAGCAGCCGATTTCATGTGCCTAATTGCTGCCTCAAATCCCATCTTGATTAGTTCTTTTCTATCTTCAATTTTATGGGTCGTGGACCAGAGGCTGTTTATGCAAGCTTCTTCATAATCGACGGATTGACAAACTTTTTTGATGGCTTTATTCGAGATGGATATATATTTGTCATTTTCATGACCATTTGTGTTCTGGTTACCGATTAGGGCGCCTATAGCCACTAATAGTAAAGAAGAGACGCCTAGCAGGGCAATTCTTTTGTATTTTTTGTCCATGGTTTTGATGTTTAACAATTCAAATTGGTGTTATTCCCTTTAGTCTCCCATTGATTTTTTTTTTCCTTTGATGGAAAAAAGAAAGATATGCTTAGGGAGGGCCTGAAAAGCCTCCACAGAATGTGGATATTATATATTTATACATAAAATTGGACTTGAGGTATACGCACATTCAAAAGTTAGTTATTTCTGGTACAAAACTTGGGGCTTGGGAGATGGGACTGATTAGTCAACTTGATTGGACATGATGTTTACAAAATTTCATTTGTACCCTCAATTGTAGAACTCTGCAAATAAATTCACTCTAATTTCATCTTTTGTGGCCATTGAGTTGGTTTTTCACAATGTTTTGAAACCCGGACTGGTCCGGCACCGATTGAACCGAGAACAAATATATATATATATATATATATATATATATATATATATATATATATATAGAGGCCATTTCAGGAACAGAACAACAAAAGAGTAGAACTCTCTTAAACAGCAGAACAATATAAAGCCCCTCCGTGTTTTTTTTTCCAAATCGCGGCTGCTCTTTCTCTCTCCTCACTCGGCAGCAACAACTCTTCTCCTGGCTTGGAATCGACCGATCGAGGGCTTCTCGCTCCTCACTGGGCAGCAACAATTCTTCTCATTCCTTCTCTCTCCTCACTCGGTTCAGTCGAATTTGTAAGACTCGGCAACTTCCTTCTCCAAGTCTCTACAAATTGAAGCCCTAGAATCGGTAAGCCCTAGAACAAAGTCTTTTCCCCGCTAATCTATAGTGGCTCTGCTCTTTCATTCCTTTCTAATTCGTTATTTGATTTGTCCTGCATATTGTGTTTTTCTATGGCTGCATATTATCCTGCATATTTTCTTTTTTATTCATTTTTCCCCTTTTATAATGTTACTCATGCTTAGAGAAGATTTGTAAGTGGATGGCTTTGTTAATGCTTTTGCTATGGCTTTGCTATGTGGTTCCAAGGAAGTATGCCAACGAAAAGCAGGTGGAAAGTTGTCGTAAAGGATTATTTGTGAAAATCAATATGGACGGAGTCCCTATTGGAAGAAAGGTGGATCTTAAATCGTATAAGAGCTATGAAAAGCTATCTTGTGTTGTTGATGAACTCTTCAGAGGCCTATTAGCAGGTTTTTCCTTGCGTTAATATGATTGACTAATTGTATCATTATTGTATTAATGGGTAAAGTATTAGGATCAGTTTAATTGATATTATGGTCAAACTGTTCCTTGGTACATCCGTCTTAAAATGGTTTAGAGTATTTATAGGAAATCAATACAACTTATTAAAAAAATCACTATAATTGTATTATTTGATCAACAATGTAATTCATAAATAGTCTCCTCAAGCAACAACAACTTGTGTATAGATTAAGAGCTTCATCTAGTTTAGTTGTATTTGTGATAGGTGTTGGTTCTCAATTGGTTTGTCTTTTGTTTCTCTACTTAGCTCAAAGGGATCCCACTACTGGCAGAATCCAGAACAATAAAGAGGGAGAGAAAGCAATTGCAGGAATATTAGATGGAAGTGGGGAATATACCTTGTGTACGAAGATAATGAAGGAGATAGGATGCTTGTAGGGGATGTCCCATGGCAGTAAGCATCTCGCCACTGTGGATATGATGAGTCATAGTTTCAGTACCCATCATTTGGTCACCAATCTATTCTAAAGTGCTTAAAATAACGTTTATAATTGTATTTGTTGACATTTTACTTTGCTATTTCTTTAAATTTAGAACTGGAGCATCAAATGATGGTGGTACTTAAGAGCCAAGTGTAGATAATGATAGTGATTCACCCACAGGTGCAACTCTTGTGCTATAACTACCTTTGGTATTAGTGATTCATATTATATAGAGTCTTTCTGGGGCGACCGGCAGAATTTTTTTTTTTTTTTGATTTTCACTCCCAAATAATTTATATGATTTATTGGAACTGAAATTTAAAAAAAAAAACAGTGATTTATGTGTGATTTGGATACATATCAAAAACAGGGTTACACAGACTGTGTAACCCTGTTTTTGATATGTATCCAAATCACACCTAAATCACTGTTTTTTTTTAAATTTCAGTTCCAATAAATCATATAAATTATTTGGGAGTGAAAATAAAAAAAATAAAAAAATAAAAAAAATTATGCCGGTCGCTGAGCCCGGTCGCCAAGGCCGGTCTCCCTAGAATTATTCTATTATATACTTGTGTTTTTATGTTGGTTGTGTTTTTTACGTAGTTGTCATCGTAACCATTTGTATTTGTCATGACTTTGTAGTGGAGCTGATCCCAAGAGAGACATGAAAGCATTTGATTGATGTTGGGGCTGGAGTGATTGATGCCGACTACAATGCGCTGATCTTGTTTAGTTTTTAGGGGGAAACCAAATTTTTGATTCTGCAATGGAGTGACGCACTCGTGCATCTTAAAACCTTGTAGTTCTAAATTTTTAGTGTTTGTGTTGTAACTTCATGGTAGTTTTGAATGGTAGTCTTGAATGTGGATTTTGGTATTACGTTCGTATGTACTTACTTTGGATTTTTTAAACTATATTTTGAAGATGAGGAAACCACACTCTTCCTCTGTTATTTCTGTGGCTCAATGTAACTTGCATCTACAATTTGTAATATATTTGCTCTTGGGACAAAGTAAAACAATGTCTTAATTATTTTTTATCGTTTTGAGCTTAAGATTCCTAGTAGATTTGAGTGAAAAGAGGAGATTTGATCGTACAGTACTCTTTATTCTATATACTGTTGCTGTTGTTATTTCTTGTTGGTATATTGAATCATTCTCATTATAATAAACAAGTTTAATTTAATTGCGATTGGAATCATGCGCATTCATTTTTCCAGGACATCCAAAATGTATCCATTTAAGTAAACATCAAACACTTGAAAAAAATGTAAACATCAAACATCAAACTCTATCTTCATAACAGCAGTAGATAAATCCATTCATTTAAGGTATCCATTTAAGTCAATCCATTCATTAAGTACATACCAAAATCAATCCATTACATTCATTTAAATCATCCTAATTCAAGCAAACATACATAATGAGAAAGCATAAAACCCAAGATATGACAAGCAACAAAATCCACTTTTTTTTCTGTACTTGCAGCTTTGTTCATTGCACTCTTCAGTGTCTTAACTTCATTCTCTAATTCGTTGATTTCCACTTCATGGCAAACTAGAATATTCATCCTTCTATCAATTCTGTGAAGTTCATTTCTTAATCCATCAATAACCTCCTTTGACCTTTTAGTAAAAGGGACATCATACCATTTAAAAAATTCACAATAAACATTCTTATCCTGTGTACAAAAAAAAATATAAGTTAATTTAAAAAAAATAAAAAATTCACATTAAGCTAATTATACAAACATGTATTGACAATTTATACAAAAAGTCCATTATATTTACACCTGCCTAATAATTTTCAATGCAGACAATAAAGAAACCAACAACAACTACTTTATACAGAAACCAACAACAAACAAAAATTCAAGTGTAAAACTATAGTGTGAAGTTGCAAGTTAGTAAAGGAAGTGAAAGCAAAGTTCACAATTAAATAAATGGGGAACGTGTAATAGGCTGAATTTAGCCAATGTGTTCAGGAGATGTTCATAAAATGATGGTCTCTAAGAGATGATGAGTTACTGACATAATTGAAGGACAATATTTTCATAGATACAGAGATTTGTGCTAAAGCATTACCTTTAGTGTTGAAGGTTCTGAAAGAAATAAGTGGTTAAGACTGAATGTGTATGAAATAAGTGGGAGATTCTTCGTTCGAAGTGGTTCCGATTCTAGGGCTTCGGTCGAAGTGGTTCCGATTCTAAGGCTTCGGTCGAAGTGGTTCCGATTCTAAGGCTTTGGTCGAAGTGGAGATTTGGAGAAGGAAGAAGCCCTTGGTTGATTTGTGATTCCAGGGAGAAGCCCTCGGTCGATTTCAAATTTGGAGAGCTATTCCTCTGTTGTCGAGTAAGGAGAGAAAGAGAAGGGAACTTGGAAAAAAAAAACGCGGAGGGCCTTATAAATATGTTCTGCCTTTTAATTGTTCTGCCCTTGAACTTCCCTCTATATATATATTAAGTTTGATCAGATTTGGCCTGACTAGTTTGGTCAAAACTCGGATTGATATAGTGGTTCATCCGGTAAAACCAGTTAAATTAACCTAGCAAGTGAACTGGTTTTTAAATATATATTTTTTTGTATCAAATTTTTTTAATATTAAAATTAACCACTTTTGATACTATTGTAACACAAATTTATTATATTTTAGTTTATCAAAAATGAGTTATTTTAAAATTTTATTAATTATTAATAATATATATTTATGACGTCACATTCTGAATAATAGTTTGACCATTCGCTGAACCGATGATCCATTCATATACTGAATAATTTTTTTAATTTGATGATGGATTCGAGTCTGAAAACAGTAGTCTTTCATGCCGCATGATCAAATTCTGCCGGCTCTCATTACTATAATTGGACAAAATTATGACTTATTTACAATAAAGATGGGGTCTATTCAGCCATCTATTATAAAGGGAAGTTGACCAAGATTGTAATCTATGTTCATATTAATATATGACAATACATATTAATTATAAAGTTTACATATATTTTATGTTTGAATTTCTTTTTCTTTATATAAAATTCACTTATATTTTGGTTTTATACTTTTCATTTGAAACACATAAAACTATCAACAAACTTTCAACTATCATCGATTAATCACTTGATATGTTTTTACTTGTAACTTTATTTTATTTATAAATTTGAACATATATAATTAACGACTTGATAAGAATGGGCTCGTCCATTAACGAGCGAGCCCGTTCCTAAACCGGACTCTCTCTCTCTTTCTCTCTCTCTCTCTCTCTCTCTCTCTCTATATATATATATATATATATATATATATATATATATAGTACTAAATACACTTCTATTGCATCAAGTATCATCAAATTCATAATTCGGCCCCCAAAGTATTTGGACTTACAATTTACTACATAAAATACCTAATTTCATATAATGTAGCCCTCAATTTTCGATTTCAGCCAAAATTGATCGGAATACTTAAATTTTCGGCTAGACGGGAATTGTATACGGTTTGACCGTATAGAATACAGTTTGACTTATTAAATTCGTATAAAATTTGTATAAATACTTATTTTGACATATTAAATCTGTCTAAATCCTTATAAATAATTATTATATGTTAGATTATTAAAATTAAATATTAATACAAAGATTATCAAATATAATTTTTTTTTATTTTAAAATTAAAAAAAAAAAGACTAAATTACCAAAAAAACCAATAAATTTTTAAACATACAAATTATATTTTTAACACGAATAACATTAAACTTTTAAACAATTGACTGGAGTATTTAGCTGGAGTAATTCATACACCGCATATTAGTCTTTTCATTAATAAAAAAAGGAAAACGTAAATTAAAAAAATAGAAAAAGAAAACCACTCACCCAATAAAATATTGCAAATACTCAAATGCAAATGCAAATCCAAATCCCTAAATTATTCTCATTCTAAGTTCAAATTACCTCTAACTACGGCTATAATCTTCAAAGAAGGAACCAAAATCAAATCACAAAAGTTCAAAGGACAACATATATGTCAGATCTACCGGTGCAATTGGATTTTTAGTTAGTGGATCTGATGGGTTCTTTCACTCTCACACCTTTGTACTCTCCCTCCCATTTTATTTTATTTTCATTCTAATGGGTTTCATCTTATGGGTTTAATTCTCTCACTCATCTTATGGGTTTTTAATTCTCACTCACAATCTCCCCAGAAAACTGGTTATTAGATACATAAAATCCCTTTAGAGCACCAAGACGATTAAATTTTAGACTAGGACCCGAAAATGAATTGTTTGCAATAACGATAAATCTAAGGCTTTCCAGTTGTTCCAAAGGCTTAATATCAATATTTTCGGCAAGACCCATTTTGACAAGAGTAATAGTTTTGACCTTACCACTTTGACAACCAATTCGAACCCAGTTTTTTCCTTTGGGATTACAGGGTAATGAATTTAGTTTCCAAGAATCAAGAGCCCTTGCACTGGTGATTGATGTTTTGAATTGGAAAAGAGCTTCAGCTTCATTTAAGGAGAGGGAGGAAGGAGAGAGAGAAAGGAACATGAAGAGGAGAAAAAAGATGGGAATGGGGTCGTTGTAGCGACAAATGTGATAACCCAGCTTTTTTAGAAACAATTAAAATAAAAATTTAATAAATCATAATATATATATATATATATATATATATATATATGATTTTAAGAAAAGCAAATCGTAAAGGTTACGATTCAGGGAATGGAAGAAAGATAGAGAAATTTTAATTATCCGCATTTTTATCAATTATAATATTGTTGAATGAAGTAAAGCTAGAACAAGATAGTACATCTGGAAAAGAGGAGGTGGAGGCGGTGAAATGTGATGGTGGCACCATGGCGGAAGAGGAGGTGGGCTACGTAGAGGGAAGGGATGGTATAATTTTAAATTGTATTTATAGTTTTATACCGTATTTCTACGGTATCAGTTAGTTTTTAAAAAAATTAAGTTAATCAGTATATTTATACGGTCAATTGGTATAAAATACTGAAAACCTGATTGGATTCATGGACAGGTTGAGTATTCTAGCTAATTTTGGTCGGAATCTGAAATTGAGGGCTACATTGTATAAAATTATGTACTTTATGTAGTAAATTGTAAGCCCAAATACTTTGGAGGGCGAATTATGAATTTGATGATACTTGATGTAACAGATATATATATGTTGTATTCTTATTCATGATAAAATTACACCCAACTCTAAATGTGTGCATATACATACTAGTTAAGATCATTTTTAACTTTTTAAAGTTAATTTAAAATATTTATAAACTTAAAATTGAAATAAATTTATAGAATTTTAGCGAATACAATGATGAATATTTGTGAAATATTTAAAAGTACAACTAGATTATAATTACGATTTATATTTTTGTAATTGTTAATGAACCATATCAATTTTGTATTTGCATATAAATATCTCAAATTGATTTCAAAAATCAATAATAATCTTATAATTTGGAATAGGGAGAGTATACATTTGCTCTAATAGTGATAAATAATTAATTTTTTGTTTTACAAAAAAATATTAGTATAACACAACTTGGAAACATATTGGTTCAATTAGTTAATTATAACAATTTAGAACAATGTTGGTTCAATTCCTTGAAAATTCATTAAGTTATTACTGATTAGTAACTATAAGAATAATATATTTAAGTAATTATTAGAGAACTAATGTGCGGACACACATCTATATCTATATTACATATATATATATATAGATATATATGTATATATAGATATCTATATATACATATATATATATATATATATATATATATATATGCGCGCGCGTGTGACAAAACTTTTATTCTTCAACTCTAAATTTTAGGAGTGACTCTTCAACCCTAAAATCATATATTTACAATAAATAGCACAAAATCATCTCAATCCTAAAATTTAGGAATGGTCCTTTATCTTAAAATTTTAGGGAATACCTTAAAACCCTACCTATAAATAAATGATAAAAATTCTAAATCCTAAAAAAAAATTACTTCAATTTTTTTTATGTGTGTGTGTGTGTTTGTGTGTATCTATAACCCTACCTCAAAACTTTTCTTAGACCACTGTTAAAGAAGAAAACAACTCTAGCCCGACCGCTATCATGGCTTATTGCACACCAGTTATCACTTATGAACATCCAATCATCAAAATTTTGGATTTATTGTGATTTGTTGGATAATTATTTCACAGTTCTTTTAAAATTGTAGTTCAATAACTGTATCTCTTCTTTTAATTGTGAATGATGCAGGTTACATGCTATAATAATTTAAATGCTAAGGAGGTCGTGAGGATTATTCATCTTTTGTATTTCAATAGTGTAACATCAGTAGTTTCAAGTAATTTTACTGTAAGCAATTCATCAACAATTTTTATTTTAACTGTGATAAGTTTCGGCCTTATCTAAAATTCGTAAGGAAATAGAAGATCTTTTTTTATTCTTCTTTTTTTTAAGTTAAAATTTAACAAATGAATACATCGTATATTTAAAATAAAAAACGATCATGTTTTTCTAGCTAGGAAAAAAATTTGCTTAAGTATTTTTTCATCCTTTATTCAATTTTAAAATTTTTCTATCTATATTCTTATTATCATAATTATGTACTTGCTATTATCTCTTATTTTTATATAATTTTTTAATTTAGTTAGTGTGTTAAAAAATTCATATTATTATCAATTATATATAGTTTTATTAATAATTTTTTATTATTAAATTATATAAGTATACCTGTTTGAATTTAAATATAATTTACTATTACATAAGTTGAATATATGAACAAATGAATCATCAAATATTATTATTTATATTATATGAACAGATGAATTATAATAACTAAATTTTTATTAGTTAAATAATATATTTTAGAAAGAAATAATTTTTTATATAAGAATTATCGTACACAATATTAATCAATTATTACTATAGTTAATATATTAATATATATAGTATGATACCAAAAATATAAACAATACAATAATTTTATAATACAACCCGTACTTAGTATCAGATCGTGAGTTAGTATTTATAAAACTAAAGATACATTTTTAAAACGATAATTTTTAAAAATAACTTTATATCAATATATCCATAACATTAGCTAGTAAAATGTCACGATAGAACACACTCAATCTACTTAAAATATGAATTTCATATCACTTTAAAGTCAAAAATTAGAAATGCATTTATATCATTTTGGATCGATCTAAGGAGAAAAATGTAGGATTTGTTTTCCTCTTTCCTTTCTATTTTTTCTAGTCAAGAACTCTAACCTTCCTTTTAGATCTGGGGAGGGCTCTCTATTTTTGGAGGAGACCATCCCCTAAGTCTCTCTCTCTCTCTCTCTCTCTCTCTATATATATATATATATATGTGACGACCCCAAAATTTGAATCTATATAGCTCAATTTGAGTCGCCAAAATACAAAATAATATACATAAAATTTTCTAATTATAATTATTACAATGACGTGTATAGTATGACAACACACCCACTAAGTCCTTACTATATATAATTATTTGCACACTATTTTACAATGATAAGTGCATAATAATTGATAATTCTGATTCCTTTATATTTAGTTTTATTACATGTTTTATGCGTATATGAATTTATTAAGGTATTTATTGATTTTAGGAGGAATTGGAGCTAAAAAGAGATAAAGAGGAAAAATGGATCAAAGTGAGCACGCAAGGAGGAAAAGAGAAAACAGACAGACTTTGTGGGCCGCGGCGCTGGGATCTTGGGACGCTGCGCTCGAAGGTTGAGCTGCGGGCGCGTGGGCACGTGGCTTGCGACAGAATTTGTCAGGCTTTGTAATTTTTCAAGGAATTCTATTCCAATTTGGATTTTTATTTTCTTAGGGTTTTAGGACTTTGTTCTAGGGGTATAAATATATGTTCTTAGTGAAGTTTTAGGGTCTTGGATGCTCACAATTGTAAACCCTAGATTTAGGGGCAAGATTGAAGACATGTCAAGCTAAGTTTTCTATTTTAGTTCTAAGGGATGTTGAACCTTATTTATAATTAATGGTTTAATTGAATATTCATTATTTATCTCTTCTCATATGAAATTCATTCTTGATAATCTGTTTTAATTGATTGAATGTTATTGGTTTAACTGATTTGGTTTCTGCAGGATTAAATTAGTTAATTGATAATATCTGCTAGATTAAGGTATAGTATTAAGTAAACTATATTGTATCTGATCATAAGTAGCAATTAATAATACATAATTGTGGACAAGCTTTTGAGTATTATTAAGATTATTAGAAGACATGTTAAATAATCCCTGATTGTGTGATTGTTGCTTGGAATAATCTAATTCTCTAATTCTTAATGATCATACTGTTATATTAAATCTAGACTAATAGTTCTAGGTTGTAAGATAGTTAGGGTCTAGTGGGGGTGATTGTCACACTAGATTTAAAACCTAAGGGGAATTTCAGATAATTAGCAATTGCGGTTATCTAGGGTTATTAGTTCCATTGAAGAGTAAATAGTGTTACGCTTAATTATTTTGTTATGGTGAAAAGGGATACTGAACTGAAGAACTAAAGCTTTAATTCATTGGTTATTTATATCATTTTAATTTCTATTTTTGTTCATTAGTTAATCAAACTCAAAACCCCCAGTTTAGATTCAGTAGTATTAGAAAATATTAGGATAAATATAAAACAATTCACTCTCTGTGGGATCGATCCTTGCTTGTCGCTATACTAATTTTTGTGTTAGTAGAGTAATAGTAAGGTATTAATTTTGGAGTGTTAACGACAGCTCCCATACAACTTAGTGACGAGGATTGTGACAACTATTAAATCGAACAAGCACTCCATTCTCATGCTTTCCCCGCTAGCCTCATCTACATTCTTATTTCCTGAAAGGAATTAAAAATAAAGGGGTGAGCTCAAATAACCCAATAAGGAATATCATGACTAGAATAATAAAAGAATAAAACCTTCAACAATGATAATTAGAAATTTAAAAAATGCTAAACAACATAAGTTTTTAACAAATAACTGCAGCGAGAAGAGAAATTCATTGGGAGAGTCAAATAGACAATCATGTCTACTATCTTCTCCAATTTAAAATTCATTATTAAGATTCCATCAACTGTAATACCAATGGTCATGATCATGCTAAATAACAGTTCTTCTTTGCACTCAGGCCAAATAAAACTTTCACCATGTGTCTTTGTCATACAAGCACAAAATATTCAACAACCATATTGTCTTTGTACCTAGGCCAAAGACATTCATAACAACTTGAGCCCTGATGATTAGTACAAACAACAAATATTAAACAAAAATAATATGAATAATAAAATAATGAATGAATATTAGAGATCTGTAATTTATTTATGGTTAAAGAATAATTTAATTTGTTCATAGTCCAATAATATCCAAATTATCAACACGATATCTAGAATATTAGAATGAGTTCAACTCCAAGGGTATTGTCCAAGATTCATAGATAAGAAGTTCAATGGTAAGGTTCACGGTACAAGAAATATTTATAGTCTAAAATGTTCACAGTTCAAATAGAAAGTTCAAGTCAAAATGTTCATAGTCCAAATGTAAAGTTTAAAGTCCAAAATGTTCACAGTTCAAATACAACGGTTAAAATTCAATAGGAAGGTTCATGTCAAAATATATTAGATGAAACACAAACTATTAAATTTTTTTTAACGAATTCTTATTTCAAAAAATTTCACTGTTTAAGGGCTCTATAAACGAATAATAATTTCTTACCTATAGAATAATAATTTCTTACCATAGTAGATTTAGATTTAGGCGTATGAAGAAAATGATATCCCTTACTTTAGCACGTGACTAAATTTTGCTTCCTATGTAGGCGATCAAACTAAATGTATATTTATGATTTAATTAGTAATTGCCTTATATAAGTTTTATGGTGTACACTAACTTATTTCTTATAAAATTGTCAAAAATATATTGATAGTATTTATAAAATAATTTGTGTAGTGTACAAAATGGAGTAGAATAAACTTTTAAAATAATTTTTTTGAATGAATAAAATAACATTTCAAAAAACAATCTTTTAGAGGAACCTTTTCAAAAAGAATCTTTTAAAGGAAGAGTCTTCTAAAGAAAAGTTGTAAATATTGTGTAATGTGTGTGGGTGTTTGTGTAACTATACTTTAGAGAAAAGACTCACCTGAGCAATCCTTGTACTTTTACTGATGTTACCAACACTCAAGTATTCTTACCACACTTAAAGAAGCACGAACACTAAGAAATATTTAGAAAGTGGAGGGAAGAACAGGTAAGAAGATTATGCTAACTATTTATGCTAAGCCCCCTTTATAGCCAAAGCTTTAACCAACATCTACCACACATCAACTTTAGCACACTTTTAACATTTCAAGATTATCTTTAATCTACCACATATTATTTTATCACAATTTTCATATTTCAAGATTACCTTTAATCTACCACAGATAAATTTTAGCACACAAGTTTCACATTTCAAGATTATCTTCAATCTACCACATATAATTTTGGCACAACTTTCAGATTTCAGATTACCTTTTATTTACTATTCATAATTATTATTATATTTTTTATCTTCTGTATTATTTACTTAATATATTAATATCACAAATATTTAAGTATACAGTGTTATTTATCTAACGTATTAATGAGTCTGTCTAACTTTTCAGTACCTGCGACTTTTAAATACGTAATTTTCCATTATTAGCTTTGCTACTGTGACAATTATTGGTTCAATATTGTGAAATACTATAGTGACACTGTGCGTTAGCGCTTTTTTATTGCTAGATATTTTAACAGTTAAATGTAACAGTTCCACTCACAACTTTTATTAACGGTTATTTTGTCGTTTTTTATATCCGACAATTATTTTATTGTGGGGTTCACCAATGATTGGTTGTTACAGCGCTGTCATACGGTACCAAATATTTTTTTGCGTCTCTGCCAATATTTTTTTGTTTCTTGTAATTTACACATATTATTCTTAACTTTAACTTTGTATCAATTTAACACCTTACTATTTCAGAAACACATATAAAGAAAAATTAAGTTTTATTAATTAAAATTTGGGGTCTTACACACACACACACACTCTCTCTCTTTGCTATAATAATTTATTCTCCCTTCTTACGGAGCTTGTTGCCCCTTTTTGTGGGACTTATTTTTTCATGATCGAGATGCCTGATTTCTTTTTCTTTTGTAAGAGAATTTAATTATCATTTCTTATGAGATTTTTCTTCTTTGTTTGAGAAATTATTTGTTTCGTTCGTGAGAATTTTTTCGGTGTGCAAATTGTTAAAAATAGATTGTTCAAATTTTGGTGTGACATTATCATGACAACTTGTTCTTTCGCTGGTCGTGTTGAAGAATTACTCATATTTGCATATTCTATTACTCCGTTTGTCCCATGATAAACGTCCTAGTTTGACTTTCATGGTCAAATTGATAATTTTCAAAATTAATAAATCTTTAAAAAAATTCAAGATATACGCCGAGAGATTATGATCATAATAAACTACGAAAAATGTACTACTAATGGTCAAGTCTCGTGATTTAAAAATTTTATATAAATATTTTTAATTATTTATTTTGAAAATGGTCATTTTGATAATTAAAGTCAAACAAGGACGTTTATTATGAGACAAATGGGGTATTATTTTGGAATTTGATTGTTTTTTAGGAGTATCTATGGTGTCCACTATTTGTTGTTACGATTGTCCATCTTCCTGATTATCTGTTATTTTGTTTGAAAAGATTACTAGTTCAATTGTTTTTATTATAATCTTTTTATTTTTTATAACAAATTATAATTTTAATATATTTTAGCCTTTTGGATTATTTAATATAAAAAAAACTAATTAAGAAGGAAAATGTATTTCAAATTTAATTTAGATTGGAGGGAGTAGTTGCAGGAAATCTTTTTCCGAAAATAGGTTTTAAAAAAAATAAAATAAAATAAAATCAGGATCATCTTTATGGTTTTATACGAAACAACAAATATATATATATATATATATAGAGAGAGGTCGGTTCTCCGACGGACTGGTCCGTTAACATACCGGCTATAGCGACGGTTTTTTCCGTCGCTATAGGTCTATGGCGACGGTTCACATATGTGGGCCGTCGCCATAGGCCTATAGCGACGGAAAAAACCGTCGGTATAGCCGGTCCGTTAACGGACCGGTCCTTTGGAGAACCGCTGTGTGTGTGTGTGTATATATATATATATATATCAGGAGTACAAATTCATTACCTAGTGCTTGGTTGGATTAGAACGTTTTAATATCCATACAATCTCTTGTATCCTCAAGATCTTCCTTCCTATGACCTTAAGCTGAACCTTGAGTGTGGTCTCCTAAGGCCCTTTCTGAAAAACCCTAACTTTGTTTTTCTTAAGCTGAAAAGAGAGAATACGAATTTTGTGTTTTCTTCTGATAGAAAAAGTACCAAATTCATTTCTGATCAATGATATATAATAACATTGATCTTTATCATCTCTTATGAATCTGGTCCATCTTAGGCTAGGAAGGAGATCCTAAGAGATTCCTTTTCTGACTCCAATACTTATCTAGATATTATTATCCAATAATAATATTCAAAATAAATATTAATTATAATTAATTCCACTAAATAATTGTAATTGCACTTCAGTCCAAGAATTAATTAAATAAACTGTAAATATTTCCTCTATAAATGTACATAAATATTTCAGAATCAATTAATATAATTCCGATACATTTAAACTAATTTCATAAGTCCACAATTTATCTCTATTTGGTCATAAATTAATTTAACAATTAAATCAATCATTTTAATAATAAATATTAAAAGACTCGGCCAAGATTCTATGATCAATGATAAATTATCTTATGAAAAATCTTATAGATGTTTTGACAATAATAATGTTCCTAATATTAATTAAATATATTAATCAACATTCCGAGGTATTAATTAATACGTTGTAATCTCACTCATTGGAACATCAAATTAATATATATATAACAATATTATGTTACTATTATTTCAAAATTAAGAAATTTTACAAATTAGTATTTATGTGAAAATATTTTATAAATAAAATATTGTCACATGATCCGTTTAATGCACACCGTTAATGCACTAGTACTTTAACTAGAAGTCCAACTTCTATGATCAAGATAAATCATCTCTGTTAAAGTACTATAACCTACAGGATAATATCTCCAAATTATACTATGTTATAAACCATTATTTCTTAATTTATATATTACATATGATTTATATCTTCTATGTACAAAATTTATTTATACACATAAATCATAACATATATAATATGGAGATATATGTTCGGATATATATTCTCATGGGCCTAATCGGGTTTCTCATCCTGGGCTCGGCCCAAAGGCCCATCATGCTTAGCGAATTATAAGAGGACATAGGGGTAGTAAGCAGCCAAGTGAATCCTATAAATACCCAAAGAACAATGAAGGCAAGACACGAGATAATTTACCCTACTAAATATTTGACCTCCATTGTTGACATATCTTTAACCTATTATTTACTCTTATACCGGAGGAGTCTATAAACGGCCCAAACCGTTGGGACTTTTGTGCAGGTACACGTCCGACGAGTTGATTGGACGCGCGGACAGAATCAAGCATTAACATTGGCGCTAGAAGGAGGACGCTTTTAGTAGTATTCTCTGTTATTAACCAAAATAATTTACATGGCGACTTCCCGATCACAGCGAAGCCACCACGATCAACAAGGACCAACCTAGTCTCGATCACACTGTGAGACGGTAGTAGAAAGGAAACAACACCTCCAGCAAATTCTTGACCGAAAAAAGGCTCTCGATCTCCAGCAAGAAGAGCTTGACAAACAGTACATGGAACTGAATGAAGCTGGGCAGAATCTGTTGAGCCAGAGAGGCTCGGCCTCCCGCTCGACACCTCGTCGACGAAGAGACGACCGACCTCATAGGCGATATCGAGACAATAGTTCGGTCCAATCCGAATCCATCTATACCAGGGATCTAAGAAAGCGAGCCCGGTCACCATCAAGAAGAGACCGTCGTGAAGGTTCCCGACAAAGCCCTGAAAGAATCCACACCGGAGAATTATCTCCCCGAAGGGTTGTGAATCAACCTTCAGGAACAAAGAAGCCTCAGGCCTCTCCTTTCACCAGAGATCTTGCTAACGCAAAGATTGATAGAAAGAATAAAGTTCCCTCGAACTTAGAGATGTACGACGGAACCGGGGATCCCCATGACCATACCTTCACTTTTCAAGTAGGACATGCTTTTTCACGGTCATGATGAGGTAACCATGTGCCACCTGTTCCTGTCCGCCCTGAAGAAAACCGCTCGAGAGTGGGTCATCTCCCTTTCCTCTGCATCTATACGCTCATGGGATGATTTGCAAGAACAATTCCATACCCGCTTCGACAGTAACAAGAGACGGGCCAAGATGATCACGTCCCTCAAGCAGGTTAAACAGAGGCCGAATAAGACACTTCGGCAATATATTAAACGATTTCGGGAAGCCGTATCTGAAGTCAATGACATAGATCCGAAGCAGGTTATCCATTTTTTAACCATGGGATTAAATGTGGACAAATCCAGTAGGTTGATTGAAGAAATCATCTCTAAGGCTCCCGAGTCTTTGTCCGAAGCCTATGATAAAGTTGATAAGTTTGTTGCGCTGGAAGAGGCGTTTGCCAATCTTCGGGATACCTTGAAAAATACAGGTGATTTTCACCAGAGAGACCCCCGAGGCGAAGACGCCGATAAAAAGTATACCAACAACAAAGGAAATGGCAAGAAGGACTCTCACGACAATTGGCAATGGAAGAATGATGGCTCGAAGGACCGAGGCAATAGGGATAATGACAAAGATTACACTCCCCTAACCTTGAGTAGAGCCGTTATTATCAAGGAAATCAAAAATCAGCCTTTCTATGAAAAGCCCCTGAAGATCCGAGTCTTCGCCAGACAGAAGAACGGAGACAGATATTGTAATTACCATGAAGCCAAGGGGCACGATACTGAGGAATGCTATCAGTTGAAGGACTTTTTGGAAAGGCAACTGCGAAAAGGTAACCTGGACTGCTACATAGCCGATCAGTACAAACCAAGTCCTTTTGATCGGATAACAGCACCACCACCGTCGGGAGTTGCAAGGGGAGTTGTAGATGTTATCTCCGGAGGAACAATATCGGCCCTGTCTAACAGAAAACGAAAAGCATTCGCCAGAGAAGTTCACCAATTGACTGGACAACCTAAGGCCACCCCAACCGAACCCATAACCTTCTTCGATGATGATTACCCCCCGAGAATAGTCATGCCGCATCAAGATGCCCTGGTCATCACAGCTCAGGTGGGAACCATGGATCTGAAACGAATGCTGGTGGACAACGGGAGTTCAGTCGATGTACTCTACATTCATGCGTATAACCGGCTGGATCTGGGGGAAGGAAGCTGGAGATCTGCAACGAGTCCCCGTTATATGGTTTCAGAAACAACCCAGTCCGAATAGCAGGGACGATTGAATTACCAGCGATCTTCGGCACAACTCCAAAACAGGCTTCTATCATGATAAGATTCTATGTAGTCCAAGTAGAAAGTAATTACAATGCCATCCTAGGAAGAACAACCCTATCAGCCCTAAAAGCAGTCACCTCGATCCCACACCTAAAAATGAAATTCCCAACCGAGCACGGGATCGACGAAGTTGTAGGGGATCATGACTTATCCCGGAGATGTTACCTTCAGACTATTCAGGCGACTTCCGTAGGGGTTAGCAAACAAAAAACTACAATAGAGATCGAGTTAGAACCCTTTACGGAAGGAGGCTCGGAGCCGATAGCAATGCCTGCTGAAGAGACCGAAGAGATACCGCTATTTCAGGAAGACAGTACGAAAACGATACAGATTGACACCGGTTTACAGACGGACGTCAGAACCAAGCTCATTGACTTGATAAGAGAATATTCAAATATTTTCGCATGGACTTCAGCTGATATATCGGGGATAGACAGGAGTGTGGCCGAGCACAAATTGAGTGTCAATCCTAATTACAAGCCCGCCAAACAGAAACGGCGGAACATAGCTCCCGAACGACAAAAGGTAATTGATGAAGAAATTGAAAAGTTATTGGCTGCTAACTTCATTTTTGAAATAACTTATCCAGAATGGCTCGCTAATGTGGTGCTGGTGTAAAAGCACAACGAGAAGTGGAGGATGTGCGTAGACTACACAGATTTAAACAAGGTATGCCCGAAAGATTATTATCCTCTCCCGAACATCGATCAGTTAATGAGCTTCCTTGATGCTTTCTCCGGATATAACCAAATTGCCATGCATAAACTGGATATCCCGAAGACATCCTTCATCACACACCGAGCAATCTACGCATATAAAGTTATGTCATTTGGTCTCATCAACATTGGGACAACCTATTAACGGATGATGAACAGTGTGTTCAGAGATCAGATTGGAAGAAACATGGAAGTCTATGTGGACGATATGATTATCCGAAGCATAGGGGATGAAGACCACTTGTCAGATCTCGAAGAATGCTTTTGGAATGTCAAAATCCACAACATGAGACTTAACCCTGCCAAGTGCACTTTTGGTCTCGGGTCAGGCAAATTCTTGGGATACATGGTTAGCCGAAGAGGGATAGAGGCGAATCCCGAGAAAATATCTGCTATTCTTGAGATGCAGTCCCCAAGGAACTTTAAAGATGTTCAAAGGTTAACTGGAAGACTTGCTGCTCTTTGGAGGTTCGTAGCCCGATCAGCAGAGAAATGTCTCCCTTTCTTCAATACGTTGAAAGGGGCTCAGAACCAGAAGACGTTTGTTTGGGCTGAAGAATGTCAAAGTGACTTTGAACAGATTAAGCGATATATCTTTTCTCCTCCGATCCTCAGTAAGGCTCTCCCCGAAGAAGATCTACAATTATATCTATTTGCAACACAGTTGGCGGTCGGATCGACCTTAATCAAAGAGGATTCACAAGGACAGAAACTGGTCTACTACGTAAGCCATGCTCTTCGGGATGCAGAAACCAGGTATCCAAACCTAGAGAAGTTGGCTTACGCACTAGTCATTTCTAGTCGGAAGCTTCGGCATTACTTCCAGGGGAAAACAATCACGGTATTCACAGATCAACCCCTTCGAAAAGTGTTGTATCGACCCGAATCCTCAGGAAGATTAGCAGCATGGGCGGTAGAATTAAGCCAATTTAATATTGACTTTCGTCCCCGGACGACGATCAAATCACAGGCCCTTGTTGACTTTATCATCGAGTGCTCCTTTCCAGAGGAAAAGGAAGAAGATCCAGCTGAGTTATCCGACCCATTGTCTGCAACAGACTCAGCGTGGACTTTATTTGTGGATGGGTCTAGCATCGGGTCCGGCAGTGGAGCAGGAGTAATTCTTACCTCGCCCGAGGGATTCAAAGTCTAACAGTCTATCCGATTCGAGTTCACAGCCACCAACAAAATTGCGGAATATAAAGCACTTATAGCAGGACTAAAACTGGCTCGAAGTCTAGAGGTGAAGAATTTGGTAGTTTACAGTGACTCCCAACTAGTGGTGAAACAAGTCTTGGGGGAATATGAGGCCAGATAAGTGCACCTTCAGGCCTATCTTCAGCTTGTGCAGACACTCCTTACTCACTTTCCTAAGTATCAAATCGTCGGGGTAATCAGATCGGAAAATACAATGGCCGATGCACTTTTAAAGTTAGCAACGACAGACCAAGGAGATTTGGAAGGATCTGTCTACTTAGAAAATCTACAGGAACCAAGCACAACGGTCCAAACAGTGATGGATATTGAATCCGAGGACTCCTGGATGACCCCCGTACTCAAATTCTTGAAAAGTGATGAGCTACCGGAGGATAGAGCTTTAGCCCGAAGGATAAAATTCAAGTCTACAAAATACTGTCTCATCGAGGATAAATTATATAGAAAATCCTACTCATCGCCTCTACTCCGATGCCTTAGTCCGAGGGAATCTGATTACGCGCTTCGGGAAGTTCACGAAAGAATCTGTGGAGATCATGTAGGAGCAAAGACATTAGCATATATGATATTAAGAAAAGGATAATTTTGGCCAACCATGCTTCAGGATGCCAAAGACTTAGTTAAAAAATGTCATAAGTGTCAACTGTTTGCTTTGGTACATCACCAACCTCCCGAAGAGCTTACTCCCATACTGTCTCCAATAGTTTTTGCAGTTTGGGGGATAGGTCTTCTCAGTCCACTCCCGCAGGGTAAAGGTCAAGTGAAATTCGTGGTTGTGGCAATCGATTATTTCACCAAATGGGTCGAAGCCAAACCACTGGCAAAGATTACTGAGAAGACATATGCCTTCAGTTCCTTAAAGAGCAGGTGGTTATCGATTCGGTATCCCGAAGGTCCTAGTCTCAGATAATGGTCTTTAGTTCGTGGGGAAAGAGTTGAAGGCTTCTTCACAGAACTTAACATGCAACATCGACGGACCTCAGTAGCCCACCCTCAAGCAAATGGTCAAGTGGAAGTTACGAACAGGTTGCTGCTGAATGGTATAAAACGAAGGCTTGAGGAAGCAAAAGGAGCTTGGCCCGAAGAGCTCATACATGTCATCTGGGCTTACCAGACAACTCCTCGGATAACAACGGGAGAAATGCCCTTCAAACTTTCTTATAGGACCAAAGCCTTGATACCTATTGAGATCGGGATACCCTCCTCTCGAGTCCAAAACTTTGACGAAAGTCTTAATAGCGAACGCTTCGGGATAACTTAGATTTGTTGGAAGAAGAGCGTGACACTGTAGTTTTTAGGCTAGCTACTTATGAACAACGTACAGCTCGATACTTTAACAAAAATGTCAAGAACAGGACATTTAAAGTAGGGGATCTAGTCCTTCGACAAGCTGAAGCTTCTACACCTCAGGAAACGGGAAAACTAATGCCACTTGGGAAGGACCATACAGGGTAATCGAGGTATTAGGATCGGGAACCTATAGACTTCAGTAGATGGATGGAAAGGATATCCCGAACACTTGGCATGTTGCTCGGCTCCGAAAATATTATTAGTGATTATAAGTTTTAACTGCTTAGTTTCTTTTAAGGCTAGAATGTTGGCTGATTATGTTATCTTTTCGAAATAAATGAGAGCTCTTCTTACATCTTATCTTTGTGTTTACTGTTTCTACATACACTTTAAATACATCTGCTAACCTCATCGGCAATTCGCTTAATAAGTTTAGCATGGGGAGAAGAAGTATAAATAAACAGCCATGCACACAGATAATGAGAGTTAACTCATGAGAAAAGATAGATTTAACATTGGCGCTAGAAGGATGACACTTTTAGTAGTAATCTCTATTTTTAATCAAAATAATTCACACGGCGACTTCACGATCACAACGAAGACACCCTCAAGGATCCCAAGGAGCATCCCTCTTCGGCTCAAATACTTTTTAGCACTTGAAGAGGGAATACCCTCGGTCTGACGCCTTCAAGAGTCTTTAGGAGCATCTATCTTCGGGTCAACGCTTTCGGGCACCTGAAAAGGAAGTGCCCTCGGTTTGACGCCTTCGGGATCCCGAGGAGATCGATTTCCTTTTAGTAATCTGAGTTTACGAACTGCTAGAGCCTTTAGTTTACTCCCCCAGTACATGTCTTATACTAGGGGAGTAGGGGAAAATGTTCGGATATATATTCTCATGGGCCTAATCGGGTTTCTCATCTTGGGCTCGGCCCAGAGGCCCATCATGCTTAGCGAATTATAAGAGGACTCTCTAGTCCGAAAATGTTTGGGCAAGAATTCTAAACCCTTGTGGTTCTTTACTGGATAATACTTCCATTGGATCAAGATAATTGAATCCGGGTCCAATAAGGATTCTAGGCAGAACACTCCTAATAGGGGTAGTAAGCAGCCAAGTGAATCCTATAAATACCCAAAGAACAATGAAGGTAAGGTACAAGATAATTACCCTACTAAATATTTGACCTCCATTGTTGACATATCTTGAACCTATTACTTACTCTTACACCGGAGGAGTCCACAAACGGCCTAAGCCGTTGGGACTTTTGTGCAGGTACACGTTCGGTGAGTTGATTTGACACACGGACAGAATCAAACGTTAACAATATATATAAACAAACTAAATGATCATTTAATGAATGATGAATGATGTACTTTTATTAATAAATCAATGTCCAACACAAATAAATATTAAATAAATAGATAAATAGGATTTTTATAGCAAAAATCCAACAATCTCCCACTAACTATTAAATCCTATTTGACATGAATTTAATACCAATTGCATCACAATGAGATTTAAAAACTTTAGCAGGTAATATTTTTGCGAATGGATCTGCTAGATTTTCAACTCTTGGAATCTCGTATACTTTCAGATCTCCTTTGTTCACATACTCTCGTATGATATGGTACTTGCGCTTAATGTGCTTCGATTTCTTATAGTCTCTAGGATCCTTTGATTGTGCTACTACCCCAGTATTATCACAATATATAACCATGGGACTAGCAGTTAGCGGTACTACTCCAAGTTCCATTAAAAACTTTCGAAACCAAATAGCTTCCTTGGAAGACTCTGAAGCTGCAACATACTTTGCTTCCATAGTAGAATCAGCAATACATCCTTACTTAACACTCCTCCAACCAATAGCTCCACCACCTAAAGTGAATACATTCCCAAAAGTTGACTTTCTTATATCTTTATCACCCATAAAGTCTGAATCAGAATATCCAATAGGAACTAGATCATCACTGTGATAGACAAGCATATAATCTCTCGTTCTCCGAAGATATTTGAGTATATGCTTAACTGCTGACCAGTGCTTAGGTCCTGGATTAGACTGGTATCTGCTAACCATTCCCACTGCATAACAAATATCTGGTCTAGTACACAACAAAACATACATTAAGCTTCCTACAACTAATGCATAAGGAATAGCTTTCATGCGCTCTTTCTCAAATTCTGTCGTAGGACAATGAATTGGAGAAAGAGAAACTCTATGTCTAAAAGGAAGTAGTCCCTTTTTGGAATCCTCCATAGCATACTTAACCAAAATTTTATCTATATATGCAGCTTGAGAAATGCACAACACTCTTTTCTGACGATCCCGGATAACCTGGATCCCAAGAATGTATTTGGTTTCTCCTAAATCTTTCATGTCAAAATGATTAGATAGCCAAACTTTAACCTAAGATAACATTCCTATGTCATTTCCAATTAATAGAATGTCATCTACATATAAAACCAAGAATACCACCAATTTACCTTCACTTCTTTTATAAACACATGGCTCTTTAGGATTTTGTTCAAATCCAATTGATTGGATTACTTGATCAAATCTGACATTCCATGATCTCGATGCTTGTTTAAGCCCATAAATAGATTTATGTAGCTTACAAACCATTCTTTCTTGACCTTTAGCCATGAAACCATCTGGTTGAGACATATATACGTCTTCCTCAAGATAGCCATTAAGAAAAGCTGTCTTGACATCCATTTGTCATATCTCGTAGTCAAGATGAGCAACAATAGAGAAGAGAATTCTGATGGATTTAAGCTTTGCCACCGGCGAAAAGGTATCTTCGAAGTCAATGCCTTCTTTTTGATTATATCCTTTCGCAACAAGCCTAGCTTTATAGGTTTGAACCTTTCCATCCACCCCTCTTTTTTTCTTGTAGATCCACTTGCACCCAATAGGTTTTACTCCATTAGGCGCATCCACAAGTTCCCAGACTTTATTGGAATACATGGACTCCATTTTTTGTTTCATTGCTTCTTGCCATAGATTAGCATCTTCATCAGCAAGTGCCTCACTATAGCTCCTGGGATTTGAATCTAGATCATCTGACACAATCTTAGTTGACTCACCCAAAAGAGTAAGTCCTTGTGTGGGTATAGAAATCCTCCCACTACGACGAGGCTCTCCCGAGTTAGAAGATTTAGGTATTATGACTTGTGGTGTAATTACTTGTTTATCAGGTTTTGGTGTTGATTGCGGTGAAAGATCTTTAGAGATTTCCTCTAAGATAATTCTACTACTAGACTTGTGTTTCATCATATAATCCTCTTCCAAAAAAATTGCATTTTCACTCACAAATACCTTTTGATTTTCAGGACTATAAACAGTCTACCCATTGTCTCTTTTGGATACTCTACAAACAAACATACTTCTGATCTTATTCCTAACTTATCTAAATATGTCTTCCCTTTTCGCACATGTGCAGGGCAACCCCATATATGAATGTGTTTCAAGCTAGGCTTGTGCCCTGACCACAATTCTAATGGTGTTTTTGGAACTGATTTAGATGGAACAATATTCAATAAGTATATTCACTACTAGAAATTCGAGCTATAGCGACAAGCTATAGCGACTGTCGGGATGAAAACATCGTTATAGGGTATCTATAGCGACGGTCAAAGGCTGGCCGTCGGTACATTACTTTGAAGTTACTCTATACCGAGGATCCTAATGTGGCCGTCGGTATAGACCTTTTTTTAGGCTGGCGCGCAGACTTCCCTCCCCTATTTCCCCCAAATCTTGTCTAACCCTTTTTCCCCTAAAATTAATTTTTGGGAAAAATCACAAGCATTCTCTTAGTAACCCAAATCAGCCCTCTCAGTCACAAGCTTTTTTCGTCCTCACCCAAATCAGCCTTCGAATCTGCGTCGTCACCCAAATCAGCCCTCTCTCAGTCAGTTTCTCTCCTCTCCTCCTCATCCATTCTCCGCCGGATTTCTACTACGTCGCTTGGTTCTTCTGTCTTCTCTAAGCCCACACTGTAATATTCTCTCTTTAATCTGCATTCGTTATTGTTATATGTGTGTATATATATGTAAAAATTGGTTGATGCCTTTAATTTTGGAAATTTTGTACTTTAATTGGAAGTAAATGTTGTGGCTGATGGTTATGAGTTTATGCTTACAATTCAGCTTTTGAATTTGGTATTGTGGAAATGAAATGGTTTTTGTATAATATTATTATGTGCATTTATTTGATCAGTTTCTATACTAAAGTTCAAATTTTGGAAATATTTTGACGAGAGAATTTAAAAAGTATACGTAAGAGGGAATATATATGTGAGGGGAAACTAGGGTCGTGTAGGAAACAATCTTATACAAAGATTTCAACATTTCTTTTTACCTTTTTTTTCAGCTATAATCTAGAGCTTCATTACATCATTGAAAAATAAGCAAAGAAAAGAACTTTCTTTTACTTTTGTGGTTGATGTGATAATTAATTTTTTACTATTGTTGGTTGGTTAATTGATTGAATTTACACTGATTTGAGTATATTCTGGTGGCAGTGAGGTTGAGGGGTCACAAGCAACTGCTCGGCTCACTGCAGACTTGCTGAAGATCAGTGATTTCGCTGCAGATCCTGTTGGTATATATTTTTTTGCCCCCTTTTATATCATTTTTCTTTATATATTATAATGCTTCTAGTAGAGTTGACTCTGCATCTTGTTATAATGTTTAGTTTTAAAGTCTTGAGGCTTGTTTTTGTTGATGCAAATCCTGTTGATGAGGCCTGTTTCTTCCTGTTGGTACATACTGTGGACTTCAATCTACTATATAAACAAAACTTAAGAGTAACTGAGTAGAAGAAAAATACGCCAGGCAGATCTAAAAGAAATTTAGATAAATTTTCTAACGGTTGGATAGAGTATATATGTTAGATTAACTTAATTACCTATTCATATGCATGCATCAACCAATTAAGTTGGTCATTATCATATTTTAGCACAACTATATATATATATATATATATATATATGTATGTATGCTCAAAGAATAAGAGATTAGCTTTATCAAATCAGATACTTGCTTGTATTGAATAATTATCGATGAGCGAGCGAGCTACAAACTAGTATAAAAAATGAACCAAACCCGAACCAAAGAAAAAGGTGAGAAAACAACTTAAAAACGAGTTCAATTGGTTGAACAAGCTGACTAGTTTTAGAAGGTACTGTTGAGTTAACTATTTTCTGCTTTAGTAAAAGTCCCTCCAATCTGGAACAAAGTTGAATTTGTGCAAGTGATTCTTTTAAATCCTGCAACAGGAAAAACAATATTAGATTTTACTCATGAAGTGAGAGACCAGTGGATATAGTATATTCTGCACCACTAATGCTATATGTTCTGATTGAAAATTTAGTCATGAGATATACCTAAATCTAGACCCATTTTATAAAATAGATGCAGAAGGAGAAGGATAAATCACTTAGCTTTTACGCCATAAAATTTTGTCAAGTACTCATAAATTTACTTATCGAATTCTGGATCCAGATTCGTATTTCAAGTTCTCTTGTGCAACTCGATGTTAAATAGAAAGTTTATTTGGTACTTGTAACTACATTTCGTGACCAAATATACACATGACTAACAGAATGATAGTAAATGTTCATGTAAAGCATCAGTATCTGAATTGAAAGCAATTTAGCAAATCTGTATGCGACAGTCAGTTATTCATTAGACATTTTGTTGTGCAATATATTTTTTAGGTTGCTTTAATGGCTTCTAATAGAGCGTCTAGATCTCGTGCTAGCTGTTCCAATGACCCGAAAATTAATGAACATGAAGATAATGAGATGAACCTCATGTAGAGGAGGAAGCTATTCGTGAGAATGCTGAAGGTAACATTTCTTATGACAAAAAAGGTATAAATCAGCCTAATTAATGACCAAAAAAACAATTATGACTCCATGCAATTATGACTCCATGTCGACCGACTAACAACTCTCTATGGGTATCTAAAATACTTACTGTTTTGGAACTGACCAGCCTAATTCCAGATTTCAGATTATATCTTGATTCTCTCTCTCTTTTAGGTTCTCGACCTAAGAGGAAGCGTGGACCAACAATGGGAGCAAACTTATGGTCATATACTGATGCACCCAAGAAAGTAATTTACGATACAAATGGTCAACCTGTTGGGGGAGAAGCTCATAAGTTGACAACCTTTCTAGGGTGTCTTGCTCGGAATAGAGAATTTTTTTCAATAAGTACTCCAACATGGTCCAATATGACAGAGGCTAACATAACGAGGACTTGGGATGAAATCCAGGTTATTAATCATTACAATTTATAGAATTTGACTTTAAGCAATTTAATTTGAAGGTAAATTAATACATGTGTAAATTTGTTTGTTGTAGAAACGGTTTACCACAGATCACCCCAATGCTAAAAGAAAACTGATGGTTATCATGAACAATAGTGGAGAGATTGGAAGTCTAACTTAAAGACTAATAATTTTGTGCCTGGTGACCGTGCCACATCTATAGCGAATACTATAAACAATGATCGAGTAAATCCTAATCAATAGGCTGCGTTGGTTGATTATTAGCTGACTAATGACGCAAAGGTTGTGTTTTTATTCTTATTTTATGTATTATAAGTTCTTAGTTATAAGTTCTTAGTTGTTGTTGTATACTATTATTAATTTATAAATGCATGCAATGCAGAAAATAGCAATAAAAAATAGTGAAAACCGAAAAAAATTATTGGTAGGGCATACTTTGGGGACTAAATCAATTCTGAAAAAGAAACATGAATTGGTAATATTTGATGTTATTTCAATATTTTTTGTCTTTAATCATGTTTCAGACTTATTTGTCACTTCTATGAATAGAGTACTTCCTGAATTATGTACTATTGTGTGTTTTATTTGTAGTCCCAAATAAATAATAAAGAAATGGATCGAGCTGATATGTACATAGCGTCCCACACGCGAAGTGATAAGTCAATTCTACCGGGAGCATCTTCGAATGTGGTATGTATTTATCAATCCTCGAATGTGGTACGTATATATCATTTACAAAGGAAACTAGAGATGTTGATAACACTTGTAGAAGCACACCCCACAAGTTTTTTGGTTAGGGTTTGCACTACTATTTGTTTAATGGTCACATTAAAGAATAGGCAGTGGCCAGGTATCATTTGATACCATGAATAATGGCTCATGGGGTTGGGGAAGAGTTGGGTTTTTTTTTTGGTGGGGTGGGGGGATGTTTTAAGGGTTTGGGTGACAAATTTAATGAACCAAAAAAAGAGAAAAGAAGAATAGGCAATGGATAAGTGAAGTAGAGAGGAAGAAATTGAAAATGACTATCTATAGTACTACACAATTTGACAGAGAGCTGTACATATAAATTATAAACACTCAATTACTAATTGTGCAATTAAACCACAAATATGATTTAAAACCAACACAATTAGGCATCATAAAGCTACTCCATGGCATCATAAAGCTACTCCATCTGTACATCTGTTGTTGGCTAGTTTGTTAGTAGATTGATGAAGTGGTATAACTATAACAATATAACTATAAAAGCTATAACTATAAGCTTCATTTTTTTAATTTTAATTTTCTCCCCGGCCTTAGGTAGGAAGGAGAAGAAGATAAATTTTGTTTATGATTAATGTGAATTTATTTTTGGTATGATTGAGATATTGGAGTTTACTCATATTTCTTTTATGTTAAAAGTTATGAAGCTTGGAGCATATTTTAAAGTTTTAAACCGACTAATCATGCACATAGCAAGGATAATATGCAGTTAGTTGTACAATTAAAAAAAAATTCAATTTACTTGAGTGTAAAAGCTTTCATATCTTATTCATGAATACAGAATGTATGAATTTTATGACTGTAATCTATAATTGAAGCTGGAACTTATTTTATACGACTAAGCATATACTGTCACACTCATTTATTATAGATGTGAACTACTATTATATGCATGTTTTGTGCTGGGTGTGTGGATTAGCCCTTTGCTTTCTTAATTCTTAAGCTGAATATGATAATTTATTTTTTCACAGGAAAAAATTATTGAGTTAAAGGAGACTCAGGCGGCGGCTGGCGGAAGCAGTTCTGCACTATCTACTGGACGAAATGATATTCTTGCACAGGTGTTTGGGCCAGAGCGACATGGCAGACTCCGACAAGGTGGAGTTGGTGCTACGGCTACAAATACTTGGGGGCCTCGTGAACCAAATAATGATGTACATCGTGAGAATCAAGAATTGAAAGCTGAGTTGAAAATGGTGCGGGACAAAGGAGATGACACTGCAAGGAAAGTAGATGAATTACAATCAATCATTGCAGAAATGCTCAAGAAATCGTCATTTCTAAATGCTCAGTCTAACAATCAGGTATTGCTTTTTCACTCTCACCTTCAGGTAAAATTGTTGCTCTCTCACTCTCTTTGTATAAATTAACAAGTTCACTTGGTAATTAATTTGTAGGATCGATCGACAGAAGGGAATAATGATGATATTACTGGATCGAACAATCCTATAGAGGACCTGTGACATGTTATTAATTTGTGCTACTGGTTATGTACTGTTTTGATATGTAGTAACGCTATTTTAGATAGTAATGTATATGTAGGTGACATTATATACTTTAATTTGTAATTTTCAATGATAATTTTTTTGTCCTTTTCTTTTAGGTGAAAATGTTGTATTCAGATTGTATGGTATGGTTTAACTGTAAATATGCTTCTTAATTGGTAAAATAAATATTGCAGAATAATGATAGCTAATATAAAATAAAAAAAAACTGGAAATGAAATAACGGCGGTCGGGGCCGTCGCTATAGCACTCAAACATTTGCGCCAAAAATTCATATAGCGACGGTCGAGACCGTCGCTATAGAACCCAACTATTCGCGCCATTAACTAAATATAGTGACGGTCGGGACCGTCGCTATAACTCAAAGACATTCGCACCAAAACCTCTATAGCGACGGTCGCTACAGATGTACATGACTGTCGGTAAAAATCTGCAAACGCGTTTTTGTGTGCTTTCTAGCGACGGGCAGGCCGTCGGTATAGATATATGTGACCATCGCTATAGGTTTTAGCGACGGATGCTATAGCGACGGTCTTTCAGCCTATAGTGACGGTCGCCGACCGTCGCTATAGGGCGATTTTCTAGTAGTGATTGCCGATTGTAAAGCATATCCCCAAAAAGATATAGGTAGTGTAGAATAACTCATCATAGATCTAACCATATCTAAAAGAGTCCTGTTTCTTCTTTCTGCTACACCATTTTGTTGGGGAGTCCCTGGTGCAGATAACTATGATACTATTCCATTTTCAGAAATGTAATTCTTGAATTCTGTAAGAAGGAATTCACCACCTCGATCAGATCGAAGGGTCTTTATGTATTTACCCGTTTGTTTTTCAACTTCTGCCCGAAACTCTTTGAATTTTTTAAAAGCTTCAGACTTATGATGCATTAGGTATACATAACCAAATCTTGAGTAATCATCAGTAAATGTGATGAAATACTCATAACCTCCTTTAGCTTTTGATGTCAACAGACCACATACGTCAGTATGAACCAAATCTAACTTTTCTATGGCTCTATCACCTTTTGCTTTAAAAGGTCCTTTAGTCATTTTACCTTCTATACAGGATTCGCAGACTGGATAAGAATTAATTTCAAGAAAACTTAAATGTCCATCCTTTACCAGTCTTTGGATCCTATTTAGATTAATATGACCTATACGTAAGTGCCATAAATAAGTTTTATTTGTTGAAGAAACTTATCTTTTCTTAGATATGTTATTATCAATTTCAGTATTTTGCAGTGTTCTTGTAACAAGAGTGAGAATATATAAATTGTCCAATAATGTACCATCACAAACAAAAGTAGAATTTTTCTTAATAACAACTTTATTATTAAAAACCACGGAGTACCCTTGCTTAAATAAACAAGAAACCGAAATTAAATTCCTACGAGCGTTTGGTACGTAAAGTACATTATTCAAATATAAACTCCTATCACTAGAAAACTGTAAAGGAACTATTCCTACTACTACTGCTGTAACTGTTGCATCAGATGCTAACTGTAGATAAATTTCCCCTTCACTTAGCTTTCTGGTCTCCTGGAACCCCTGCAAAGTAATGCAAACATGATTAGTGGCTCCGGAATCTACGCACCAGGATCCCATAGAAACCGCTAATAAACATGATTCTACTAGTAAAGTTTGAAATTTACCCTTATTTTTCACTTTCTCAAGGAATGCTGAGCAATTGCGCTTCCAGTGTCCCTTTTCACCATAGTGAAAACACTTCCCTTTGGGCTTAACCTCACCTTGTCCCTATTTCTTTCCAACTCCCTTAGTGTCAGAAAACTTTGCATAATTTTTCTTTTTATTTGGTTTCTTTTTCTTTCCCGCTTTAGCCTTAGCAACATTAGCCTTAACTACATGGATAACTGGCTTAGGTGCTAGAATACCTTGGGCCGATTGAAGCTATTTCATTAACTCAGGGAGAGTATAATGAAACTGCCCCATATTGTAGTTAACCCTGAAATTTTTAAAAGTATCGGGCAACGACTGCAACAACATGTCAATCTGTATTTCCACATGGACATTTGCTCCGAGGACCTCCAGTTCGCTAAAGCGAGATATAAACTTGAGACAATGTTCACCCACTGGAGTTTCTTCAACCATTTTTTCTTTCATGAGAGACTTCATAATGCTTTGCCTTACGGCACGAGCATGATCACCAAACATACCATGCAAAGATTCTATCATGGCCTTAGCAGTTGGGACAATCATATGCTGATGCTGCAAAATGTTGGATAAAGAGCCCAAGATGTAACATTTAGCCATATCATCAGCCTTTATCCATTTTGCATGTGCTTCTTTAGAAGCACGAGGAGCATTAGTTACAGATTCCTCAGGACAAGGATCAGTAAGCACAAATTTGTAATCCTGAGCAGTAAGAACAATGTCCAAATTTCTTTTCCAATCAACATAATTAGGGCCAGTCAATTGGTTCTCTTTTAGAATGATTGAGATTGGGTTGAATGCAGACATGATATCTAAAATAAAAAAATACATTCATCATTCATATAATCATTATCAAGTAAAATAAAGCATATAATAAGCAATCCATTACTTTCTAACATAGGTATCTTAATTTTTATAAATAAAGTCCATCCGTAGGGAAATACATTTATTTTAAATTACCATTATTTTCTTTTTCTAGTTAATTCTTATTAAAGAAAATAACATACCTATATACTTTAGCCTTCAAGAGTATTAATAAACTACCTTCCGTCGGAAAAAATTATTAACCTCTTTATCAAGTGTATACCATTATAATAGAGTTCATAAAATATTCATAGCTCGAAATATATCTCCGTAGGGAAAGTATATTTATACTATTATTTTAATAAACTCATATCCTATGAGGAAATCTATACTTGTTATCTTGATCACTAATATTTTTCGTAGGAAACATATTAGTTGTCATAACTATAGATATATAATGGAGGCTGTGGGATTTAATCCCTCACTCACTTAAATTTTTATTATCTTTTATTAATTCATATATTACTCATGAAATAAAATAATCAACACATAATAAATATTAAAAATTAGATAATTTGAAGGTTCGTTACATCTAACCCAAACTCCGGTGGTCCCTGTAATACCCGAGAATTTTATTAATAATATTAATTGAAGGTTCATAAATATTTAAATATTTACTTGAGTTACTTGAGCACACGTATTTTATGGCACGTATTTGGATGGTTCAATTTGATAAAGTGAATAAGCTACATTGAGTTTCATGTGAGCAAGACTTATTATAAAAGCATGTTAAATTATTTAATATACTAAAAGGGTCCGTGAGACATTTTGATGTGTGATAGAAGTTATTAAAATGTGTATCTTATTACAAGAGAAATGAGTGAAGTGAAATAATAATTGTTGTAGACTAATAATTGTTAGATAATAATTATTCCAATAATTAAATGTTTATTGAAATGATATTATGTGTTATGGAGTAATGCAATAATAATAGCTATTTATTATTTTGGCGTTAGTAATTAATTAGTTGCACTCTAATTAATGTACATGGATTATATGATATGTGGGCATGCATTTCTTAATTAATATAGTATTGGGTCACTTGATATATTTTATAACCTAAGTTCCATTTTAAAACCATGTATGCTATTAAAGCTTGCTGGGATGTCTGAGCTTTAAGTTGTCCCAATATGAGTGCCCATTTCCATTTTTCCCAACCGTGTCTAAGGATAGGCCAGTAGCCTATCATCCCCACTTTGCTGAAAATCATCCAAGCTAGAACATAGGGAATCATGGGGGGAGGGATGGGTTACACCACTGTTCCACCAAATCCATATTGCCCAACATTTCTTCCTTTTCCCTGCTGAATCAAGAACTTGGGCAAAGTCTTTACCTGTGCAAAAGCTTCTCTATAAATGGCAGCTACTCCCTCCTTAGTTCAGTCGCAAAATTTGGAGTTAAACTCATATAGAGTATGGGTTAGTAATAGAGGGAGCAAGCCTGAGATTGAGAGTTTTCACAGTGAGCTTCAAGAGGTAATACCCTCATTCACGTACTTAGTCATTTCTTATGTTCTGAGTTTTTGGACTTCTTGAATATGCATGCTAGTTGAGTTAAATTGATGGATCATTGCTATGTTAAAGTATAAATTGATGTTGTATGTTGTTAATATGACTATATATGAAAGTAATGAAGATGGAATGGTTTGATTTAGTTGAGAATTGAACTCACAGTAAGAGGAATTGCGAAATGTGCCCAACGGTGGCAAAAGAGCATGATTTTCCATTTTGAGTTATATAATTTGGTTGTTGAGTTGTTTTGAGTCACTGGAAGCATGCTAGATATGTGTAGTAGCGATATTATGGGATTTATAACTTGTGGGTATGTGTATTAATCAAAGATTTGGGAGTTTTGGGTCAATTTTTCGCTTCTGCGATCTGGTATGAACTGGGTCTGGTTCGCGGCGCCGCAGCGCCGATGGGCGCGCCGCAACGCCAGTTCCCTTATTAGAGCCGTAGCATGTCTTCATCCTTACGATCGTAGACATATCTCATGATCGTCGGCATCCATTGTCGACAATCCTTACGATCGTAGACACCTCTCGGCAGCCCTTGTCCGCAATCCCCGAAATCATAGACAATTCTGCAAAACTTCATATCCTAGAGCAGTGATGATTTGGTCCATTTTAAGTAACTGTAACATGATATATGGAGACCCTCTAACATATCATAAGCCTACTTAACATGATTTTCTAAAAAGAGGAGTTAAAGTTTTGAAAATTAAACACTTGTAAAACCTTACGCCTTTTTGTGTCGAGCTTACAAACGTGTGTTATTTGAGTCCAATTTCTAGCTAATGCCTACATGTGATATATGGTTTGAAATTGTTATACATATTAGATTGCATTAACTTGGCTTGTGGTGACTTTAAAGACTAATTGAGGCATGTTTACAAAATAAGTCCATATACATTACGTGATGATATTATAGGATTGCATGCTAGTATTCCTATGTCGTTACACATGATTTATATGAACACTCACTTACTTGCATACATCGTAACCTAATCAAGCATGATTACATGTAATGAACTAGTGTGGTTATAAGTAAAATAAAACGAATGCATGAATGTTATAAACCTTAAGAATGAGATCTTAAATGACATACCAAATGTATATTTGATTAAGTAGTCTAATGATCCTTTAACTTGTGATCCGATTGCGTAACTAGAATAGAACTTGATGTGTACCGATAGGTTATGTGATCGAACATGTGTGATATAACATATTGATTTAGCTTGTGTAACTAATGTGCACTTGAACACATACTAAATAGGATTCGATAAGACTTTGAAGTGACGTTAAGTTATAGATTGGATAATTTACGCTTGAGGCAAGTACTCGAACCCTTTCTCTTTATTGACAAACGTTGAAACTTGTATATTCATTAATCATACAAGTATGAGATAGTAAGTATGAATCTCTTAAATTGTTATTCATATCCTAATGTTGGTTTAACATTTATATCCCTTGAACCTTGTTGCAACTATTGAACTCGATATATCCTTGAGTATGCTTAATAAGTTGTCTACGCCATTGTTTCGGCTAGACCTATATGCATGTGTTAAAAGCTATCCAAACCGATTATTTTGGTGCGGACTCTATTTACTGAGATGAACAACCTTCATTGAAGGGAAATTTTATATATTGTCGGGGAACCGACGTGCGCACCTATAAGCATGTGAAAGTTATGCATAACATGGAGTACTATAGGCTGATCACCTGTGTACTTGTTTTATTTGGATTTTCAGTATAATAATTGTTAATTCTAGCAGGAGTTCATAGTCCTTAGTGACTACTCAGTGTATTATTCTGTTGAGCATGAACAGTTTAATTCTTTAAATCATATTGTTATTCTTAGCCTTAGTGGCTCTTGTTATTTGGAATTTATTCTTCATGTTATTTTTGAAATATCAATTACTGTTATACCCTGGAAATTCAAACCCTATATATTCATCCTTATTGCTATATTACTTGCTGGGCAAATTTGTTGCTCATTCTTGCTTTCCCTAAAACTTACAGTTAAGGCTGAGCGTGGTGAAACCTCTGGAAGGGACAAAGGCAAGGGAAAGGCTATGGATTAGCTTACCCCTTTTTATTAAGAGTGTTATTATGTTGTAATAAGCTTAGGCTTGATTATGTACTTCAATTATGTTTAAGACTATGTTTTAGGTCGTGAATCATGTTAGTATCGGTTGCGAGACCTTGGGACGAGAATTATTATGTTTAATCAATGTAATATATTCTGTAGTATTTTCCGCTGCATTTAGTGTTTTTGTCGTTATTTGAGGTAGGTCGTGACAAACCGAATTTTAGACAGTGACGTCTAAATTTGGGGGCGTCACAGTCCCGCTCACCGGTGAACGGGCTGGGGTTCGGGGCAGAGAAATATCGTACAAATATAATTTTGAAAAATTTATAGGGCTCTTGTTTTGAATTTCCGAATTAAGTAAAATTCAATTCTGCTGCTTTAATCTAGGTTTTAATAACAAACACATAATCACATCATTAAGCATCACATAGCAAGATTACTACATAACAGTGTACTCCCATGGCTAATAACAATTCTTGTTCTATCAGGACTCTCTTGATGTATCCTAGTTGAACTCGAATGTTGTATGACTCCATGTCCATCTCTGATTCTGGGGAAAAAGGACTCCTTGTCCATCTCAGATTCTGAAAAAAAATTGTTCCATGTCCATCTTCAACAGTTGACACATTGATCAGCACAATGGATTACATATAGGTCCTATACTTCATAGAAGTTTACATCTCATCTATATATAATTACATCAATGAAACCTATACTCATATAGAGTTTACATATTATCTAAACTGCAGAAAATTAAATAACTCACAGCAGGAGTTTTACAACCCAAAATCAAAACCAACAGTTATTTAAAACATATATTCATATTAGCCATGAGAGTATGTAACAATTAATTATGCAAAACAAAAGTTAGAGCAATAATCTATCCTATTGTGTATCATAACAAATACTTTAATATATCTCATGCATACTTTAATTCTATAACATAATCGGACAGATTATTTTATTAAAACCCTAAAGCAGCAGATTTCGAAAATCATTTACACACATATATATTCATGTTATTCACATAAAAGCATAAAGATCGCTCTGATGCCAATTGTAGGAAAGTTTTTCCGAAAATAGGTTTAAAAAAATAAAATAAAACCAGGATCATCTTTATTGTTTTATACGAAGCAACATATATATATATATATATACTGTGTATCAAAAGTACAAATTCGTTACCTAGTGCTTGGTTGGATTAGCACGTTTTAATATCCGTACAATCTCTTGTATCCTCAAGATCTTCCTTCCTATGACCTTAAGCTGAACCTTGAGTGTGGTCTCCAAAGCCCCTTTCTGAAAAATCCTAACTTTGTTTTTCTTAGGCTGAAAAGAGAGAATACGAATTTTGTGTTTTCTTCTAATAGAAAAAGTACCAAATTCGTTTCTGATCAATGATATATATAATAACATTGATCTTTATCATCTCTTATGAATCTGGTCCATATTAGGCTAGGAAGGGGATCCTAAGGGATTCCTTTTCTGACTCCAATACTTATCTAGATATTATTATCCAATAATAATATTCAAAATAAATATTAATTACAATTAATTCCACTAAATAATTGTAATTGTACTTCAGTCCAAGAATTAATTAAATAAACCCTTTACTAATAAACTGTAAATATTTTCTCTATAAATGTATATAAATATTTTAGAATCAATTAATATAATTCCGATATATTTAAACTAATTTCATAAGTCCACAATTTATCTCTATTTGATCATAAATTGATTTAAGAATTAAATCAATCCTTTTAATAATAAATATTAAAAGACTCGACCAAGATTTTATGATCAATGATAAATTATCTTATGAAAAATCTTATAGATGTTTTGACAATAATAATGTTCCTAATATTAATTAAATATATTAATCAACATTCCCAGGTATTAACTAATACGATGTAATCTCACTCATTGGAACATCAAATTAATATATATATATATATATATATATAACAATATTAAGTCCATTATTATTTCAAAATTAAGAAATTTTACAAATTAGTATTTATGTGAAAATATTTTATAAATAAAATATTGTCACATGATCCGTTTAATGCACACCGTTAATGCACTAGTACTTTAACTAGAAGTCCAACTTCTATGATCAAGATAAATCATCTCTGTTAAACCACTATAACCTACAGGATAATATCTCCAAATTATCCTATGTTATAAACCATTATTTCTTAATTTATATATTACATATGATTTATATCTTCTGTGTATAAAATTTGTGACACCTCCAAATCCGGATCCTTCAATCCCACAGATTTGGTGTTCACTATTCCATACATTCATGACTAACTAACCATGATAAAAGACAATATAATTAAACTGAATAATTCATCTTCCCACAATAGGGGTTACAACTTAAATCTCTTAAGTAAATAACTCCCAGGTCATCTAACCTTTATTACATCATTGCGGAATTAAAACATAAAATTAAATAAGTCTTATTACAAAAATTTCATAACAAATAGCAGATCGCGAGCTATTTCTACATCTTGCCTTTGCCCTTACTCGTGGACGGTTCATCCGTCTTCTCAGTCTTAGCTGCAATATTTTGTGCAAGGGTGAGCAAACAATTGCCCACAAGTAAAATAGCAATAATAGTTAAATGATTAACAGAGTAGATTTTAACTGTGGAGTAATAGTTTTTCTGAAATCGATTAATAACAAACAAAGGATTTGAAAGCTCAACAAAAAGCTTGGCCCAAGAGCTGAATATAGATTTCAAGTTTGAAAGTATACCTGAGGGTCATAAGACCTCGAACTATGTCCTAGGTTAACAAGTATTTCTACCGTAACCTTTAACAGTCTTATAGACTATGGACTATCCATCTCGTACTCAGGGGATTAGCCCTTTTATACAATGTATTGTGCAAAAACATTTTAACGCTATTGCGTAATATAATCCTCTATATTAGGGTTGTTCATCTCAGTTTTACCATTAGAGTCCGTACCAAATGAAGTTTGGTTTGGAAAAAAAAACTTCAACAGAAATTCTAGATTTTAGAACGATTATCAACTATTGACTAGCTGAATCAAAAGGGTTCACTAGCCATATAACAGGCTGATTACAATAACAGTACAATCTTTGTAAAATGGGGCTTCAATAACAATAGAATTCAAGGATTACAAACGAATATATATTGGAGTAACGCATTTGAAGGTCTAGAGAACTCAATCAACATATAATCGCTATGTAATATGAAAAACCTTGCTTGAATAATAATAGTAACCAAATGACAAGTAGGGTTTAGAAACTTGCCTCGTGCGTAATCTACACAATCACAATTTACGTTCACCAAACGTCCTACGTTCCATTAGGATCACAATGTAAATTAGTGATATTACAATTATGATTAACAATTTCACCTTTTATTTTAGTACAATTTAGTCACATAGTTCATGCTCTGAACTTTCTAACTAACCATATAGTACAAATTCGAAATCTCTACAAATACATAACACAAGACCTAGCATATGAATAACATCTCCAACCCTTATAACACCATGTTTCAGATTTTTATAACTTATTGATTCATAACTTATAATCATCATATGAGCAACTACATCATGTTATTAAGTCTCATAATATGCTTTACGATTCTCCACATACATTAGAATAGGCTAACTTAGCATCACCCAAGCTATACATGTAAAAGCTCATCACTGGTCAGCTCTGATACTGGCGCGGCCGCGCCACTTTTACTCTTGGAACCAGCGCGGTCGCGCTTTACTCATACAGGGACTGATCTGCTGCTGGTGCGACCGCACTACTTTTGCACTGGAAACCAGCGCGCGGCCGCGCTGGGACACAGACTCAGTTGCTGCAGCGCGAACATACTTTGTTTCCAACTAATTTCATAACTTACTCTTTTAAACACCAAAATAGTTATTCACTGATGCTATAAACTCAAAAGACTCAGTAGCAAGCAATTACAGAGCATTACCCCTACATCAGAAACTCCAAACAACCAATTTAAAAGATTTAATTTCTATGTTCATGCTAATTTCTTCATATTTCACGCACTTAGCGAAAACAAACACTATAAACTCGATATAAAACCATTTTAATCCGTTCAAATTGCATTCTTTTCGTTTTTCATCATGTTATCATAATCAAGAGTCAATTTACCAATTAATAATCAAATTGAACATTAATTTTCATACATATAAGCCATATATATGAAAGTGAAACACTATAAACCAAAACTCTATTTTAAAGCATGCTTTCATGGATTAATTCCTTCAAATTGGTTTATAAACATCATATAATCACTAATGCATGCATATTATCAATTACAACTAAGTAATTCATGCATTAAGCAAATGAATTCATATATAGAGATGTAAAAAAAATACATATAGTGAAGAAATAGTTTTATAGTAAAGTATTCTGAGCAAATATAACTAGGATTTAGAATTCACCTTTTATTGCTTTGAAAACTTAGTTAATCCTCCTTGCCTGAATTCTTGCTTCCAATTTCCAAGATCCTCTCTCAATTTCTCTCTTCTTCTCTATATTTCTATTTTAGCTTATGAAAGTAAGCTGATAAAACTTCACGTGGTATTATCAACTCACCAGTTACAAACCCAAACAGCCTCATCAGTTAGAAAGCTAAAGGGTCACAAGGCCTTGTTTGGCTAGACCCTATAAAAATCTATTTTTACCAACCAAGGGTCACAAGGCCTTGTTTGGTTTAGCTAAAATAAAACCCTTCTTCCATTTATTTTAATAACCCATTATACTATATAGTTTAATTGTCACACTTTCAATTTAATTAAATCTATTATTAAATAAATTCAATTAAACCTTACTAATTTAATTTATAATTTCTATTTGGCCGATTATAATTAAATTCAATAAATCGTTTTATTCAAATAAATCATTAGCCATCTAATTTAATTATTAAATTAAATTAGAATAACATCAAATCATTATTCAAATAACAATTAACACAATTATACTAAAATAAATTACTCCATGATAATTTCATCAATTATTAATTCTATTCAATAAATAAATCAAATAAAATATTTATATAACTCAATAAATATTTATTTGTTCACAGAAATTACATTCGTTACATCCTTCCCTCCTTAAAAGGATTCTGTCCCCAGAATCACAACGCAATTAATTAGTCCCTTACATTATCCCCTCTTTACAAGGATTCTGTCCCCAGAATCGCGACACAAAGATTAAACAAATAATTGAGGATAGCTTTGCATCATTTTCTCTTCGAGTTCCCACGTAGCTTCTTCAGCGTTATGGTTCCACCAGATTACCTTAACAGAAGGTATAAATTTATTTCTGAGAACTTGTTCTTTTCTGTCAACGATCTGCACAGGAACCTCTTCATAGGATAAATCTTTGTCAAATTGTATTGGTTCATATTCTATAACATGTTTATAATCGGGCTTATACGGTCTTAACACCGATATATGAAAGACATTGTGAATGTGGTCTAATTTGGGAGGTAAAGCTACCTCATAGGCCACCTCACCTACTCTTTTCAACACCTCAAAGGGTCCAATAAATCGCGGACTCAGCTTACCCTTTTTACCAAATCTGATCTTCCCCTTCCAAGGAAAAACTTTGAGAAATACAAAACTGCCGATGTCGAATTCTCTATTTTGTCGGTGCTTATCGGCATACTTCTTCTTCCTGTCTTGAGTAGATAACAATCTGGCTCTTATCACTTTGACGATTTCAGCAGTTTGCTGAACCAGTTCAGGTCCCAATAGTCGACATTCACCAACCTCATCCCAACATAACGGAGTGCTGCACTTTCTTCCGTACAATGCTTCATAAGACGTCATTCCAATACTTGCGTGGTAGCTATTGTTATAGGCAAACTCGACCAAAGATAAATGATCGTCCCAGTTGCCTTTAAAATCCATTACACAAGCTCGCAACATATCTTCCAAAGTCTGGATTGTTCTTTCACTCTGACCATCGGTTTGGGGATGGTACGATGTACTCATTCTCAACTGCGTCCCCATACAAGCTTGCAGACTCCTCCAAAACTTTGATGTAAAACGTGGATCTCTGTCTAACACAATTGATACTGGGACTCCGTGCCTTGAGATAATCTCCTTGACGTATAATTTTGCCAACTGGTCTAGGGTGAATCTGATTTTGATCGGCAAGAAATGTGCTGATTTCGTTAGTCGATCCACAATAACCCATATTGCGTCATAACCCTTCTGAGTAGTTGGAAGCCCTACCACGAAGTCCATCGTGATATGTTCCCACTTCCATTCTGGTATCTCCAAGGGCTGTAACAAACCACTTGGCCTCTGATGCTCTGCTTTGACTTTCTGACAAGTTAAGCACTTCGCAACACACTCAGCAACTTCTCTCTTCATATTTGGCCACCAAAAATGTCGTCGAAGATCCTGGTACATTTTTGTACTTTCCGGGTGAATCAAAAATCTTGAACTATGAGCTTCGCTCAAAATTTCTTCCCTGACCTCTGGTACTGACGGAACCCATATTCTACCTTCAAATCTCAGCAACCCTTTGGTATTGATTTTGAATTTAAGCTCCTCACCCTCAAGTACCCTTTTCCGTATTTTATCACACTCCTCATCCTGGAGTTGTACTTCTTTTACTTTTTCCACTAGAGTTAATTGGGTTTCCATCTGGAATAATTTTTCATTCGGCTCTGCCAGACATTTCACCTTCAACTCCAACTTTGCCATTTCCGCTATGAGCTTTCCTTGATCAGTTAACAAAAATAACTTCTCTCGATCCTTCCTGCTCAAAGCGTCGGCAACCACATTAGCTTTCCCTGGATGGTATAGGATTTCAAAATCGTAATCTTTGATCAATTCTATCCATCGCCTCTAACGCATATTTAAATTCTTTTGTGTGAAAATATACTTCAGACTTTTATGGTCTGTATATATTTGATGAGTGAGTTTTATACCTATGAATTAGGTATTGTTGAACTTAATTATTGTTATCTTTAAGTGTTTTTAGTATCATTTTATTTGTTTTTGTGTTTATTTGGAGTTGGAGGGTCATAGAAGTCATTTGGTGAAGAAAAGAATTACAAAGGATAAAAATTTGAGCTGAGTGGCATTTTTGTAAATATGTGGTCCTGGTCAAGCGCCTAGAGCGCTTGGATTTGAACTAGGTGACGCCTAGAGCGCTCTAATGCAGAATGAGAAGGTTTTGTGTGGCTGTGAAGAAAATTTGAAGCCAATTAGGAATCTGAATGAGGGTTTTATTAATATGCAAAGGAGAAGACTTCAGAATAGAACATAACAAGAGATTTTACAGAGAAAACAACGAGGAGAACACGAAGGAGATTTGCAGAGCTTGAAGATCAAGACAGAGATTGGGAGCGGCTTTATAGTTTCTTCTATCTCTTTCTTATCTTTAATTTTTGTAATCTCTGGGATGTTTTTATTTATTATTTGGATGATATTTTCTTTTATTGCTATGAACTAAACTTTTAATTAAGATTGCAACGGAACTTAGTATGTAATTTAGATTGATGCTTTCTATTTAATTTAAGTTGATTAGTCTTGAATCGTTTATCATATCTTGTGTTTATTGATTAATTGTCTGATCAACAATTACCGGGATAATTTATACAAAATTGGAAGATGGAGTATAGATTTAGATCTGGGATATGATAACATCTGTTCATGTAATCTGAATAAGGTTAATATGATTAACGTATAGGATAGGAATATACCTATATGTCTTTTGCAGCCATTAAAAGAATTTGTGCTTGAAATCCTAATTAACATAATTCACATAGGAATATAGTGAGTTAATTAATTAGGGTGTCCCTTGTAATTATGTTGCTTAATTGTTGGATTTATAAGGATTTGTTCATGTGTCTATCGGAAGAAGCGCTTGAATATTATAAAGAATTCTTGGTTAGCGATTTAGTGTAATTAATTAATTAAATAGAAAGTGTATTAGTTTAAATGAAATACTAAGGGAAGTTGTAATCTTAAACTACCATCTCTGCATTTATTCTTGCGATTTCATAATTCAGTAGTTAATTTTGTTAACTTAGTTCTCAAGATCACAGATATTACTCGTAGTTTAAATAAGATTAATTGAGTTAGAATTAGTAATTGATAAATATTTACATATTTTCTCGTGGGAACGATACTCTACTTACTCTTTATTACTTGTTGACCACGTATACTTGCGTGTAAATTGTCAATACCAATTTTGGACAACAATATCTCACACTTCTCCCCATAGAGATAGTGCCTCCAAATTTTCAAAGCAAACACCACGGCTGCTAGCTCTAAATCATGGGTCGGATACCCTTTCTCGTAATCTTTTAATTGGCGCGATGCATATGCGATAACCTTACCGTTCTGCATAAGCACGCAGCCAAGTCCCTTATGCGATGCGTCATTATACACCACAAAATTACCTGTATCATCCGGCAAGGATAACACAGGTGCCGTACTCAGTTTCTTCTTTAATTCTTGAAAACTCTCTTCGCACTTCTCTGACCAAACGAACTTCACCGCTTTCCTTGTCAAATTCGTCAATGGAGTGGTGATCCTTGAAAAATCTTGAATAAAACGCCTATAATAACCCGCCAATCCCAAGAAACTCCTTACCTCTGACGGTGTTTTCGGCTGATCCCAGTTCATCACAGCTTCCACTTTTGCCGAATCCACCGAAATCCCGTCTTTATCAATAACATGCCCAAGGAATTGAACACGCTCCAACCAAAATTCACATTTGGAGAATTTCACATACAATTTCTCTTTCCTTAATGCTTCCAACGTCATCTTTAAGTGTTCGATATGCTCTTCCTGAGTTTTGGAATATACCAGAATATCGTCTATGAATACCACTACGAATTTATCCAAAAATGGTTTAAACACTCTATTCATCAAATCCATGAATGCTGCAGGCGCATTCGTTAAACCAAATGACATAACCAAAAACTCATAGTGGCCATATCTAGTTCGGAATGCTGTCTTTAGTATGTCTTCCTTGCTCACCTTCAACTGATGGTACCCACTTCGCAGATCTATCTTTGAAAAATATCTCGCTCCCTTCAGCTGATCAAATAAGTCATCGATTCTTGGAAACGGATACTTATTTTTAATCGTGACCTTGTTCAACTCTCTATAATTAATGCAAAGACGCATTGTTCCGTCTTTCTTCTTGACAAATAACACCGGCGCTCCCCACGGCGAAACGCTCGGTTGAATATATTTCTTATCTAGCAACTCCTGCAATTGCACCATCAACTCCTTCTTTTCTACCGGAGCCATTCGATTCGGGGCTTTTGATATAAGGGCTGTACCCGGTGCTAAATCAATTATAAATTCAATTTCCCTATCTGGCGGTAGTCCCGGAAAATCATCACGGAACACGTCCGCAAAATCCCTAACTACCGGTATCTCCTCCAGCTTTGCACCCACCTTTCGTGTATCGACTATGTAGGCTAGATATCCTACACACCCTTGACTCAACATCTTCCTGGCCTGCATCATCGTCAGACAACTCGTTTGTCTAGGCGACTTGCTGCCATAAAACACTACCTTTGACGGAGTCATAAGGTTCACACTCTTCTTTTGGCAATCAATAACTGCCCCATGGTTGAACAACCAATCCATTCCCAAAATAACGTCAAACTCCCCAAGACGAATTAGAATTAAGTTTACCGTCATCACATGACCCTTAATATCTACCCGGCAGTTCTTGTGTACAAACTTAACAGGAATCACTTCCGTATTCGCAATTTCTATGTTCATAGGCTAATCTAATTCTTCCTGAGGTAACTCTAATTTCCTAGCAAATTCATCGGATATAAATGAACAAGTAGCACCCGAGTCAAACAATATATAAGCATTTACACTATTGACTAGAATGATACCTGACACCACATCCTTTGACTGCACAACATCTTGCACCGTCATGTTGAATGTTCGGGCGTTAGGTTGGTTGGACGGCGTCGGTCCAGTGATAGTCAAATTGCCACCACTGCTGTTTCCCTTTCATCCGCTTGCTCCTCCTGTAATTTTCTTAGGACAATCTCGAGCAAGGTGATCCTTCGATCCACAAGTAAAACATGCGCCCTTCTTCGGACTAGGACAATTTGGTGCAGTGTGACCCTCTTGACCACAATTAAAGCATACTCTCTTGCCCTTCAAGCAAACACCCACATGATTCTTTCCACAGTTGCTGCATGCTTCCACCTTCTTCTTCTGATTTCCCTATTGTCTGCCACCAGAGTTACTGTCATTCCACTTCCTCTTTTGATTACTGCCACCATGGCTACGACTTGCTTTATTCTCATTCTCACTCTTCTTCTTCTTCTTCTTCTTCTTCTTCTTCTTCTTCTGCTCTTGGTTGTATTTAGACAGTGCATCACTACCTCCTTCAGCGATAATCGCCTTCTCAAGCACTGCTACAAACGAATTCAGTTGAAACATCGAAACTCGACTATACAGCCAGGGCTTCAGTCCCTGCTCGAACCTTCTAGCCTTTCTCTCATCTGTATTAACTTGATATGGCACAAATCTTGCTAATTCGTTAAATCTTGCAGTATACTCAGGCACCGTCATCGTACCTTGCTTTAACTCCAAAAATTGCACTTCCATCTGATTCTGCGCACTCGTCGAAAAATAAGTTTCGAAAAACATCTCTTTGAATCGTCCCAACGGAATTACTCCTTGACCACCTCGAGTTTTGTTAGCTTGCCACCAATAGCTACCTTCTGATTTGAGCATAAATGTTGCGAATGCAGTCTTCTGGTCCTCGCTGACCCTAGCGACGTCAAATACGTTTTCCATCTCCATGACCCATGTTTGAGCTTCAATTGGGTTCATAGATCCTTGAAATTCTAGGGGTCCTACAGCCTTGAAATCTTTAAAAGTTGTGGCCTGAACTCTAGGTTGATTCGCAAATGCTCTCGTTAACAAATCCACCAACTGCTGCATTGGATTAGCATTGGTTTCATCGTTGTTGTTCGTGGATCCTTCAGGGGTCTGTTGACGTGTTTGTCTTCTTCTTGGCGGCATCTTTAATGTTAAGAATTCGCGATATTAGATTATTGCTCAATTACTTAAACATTTAAGTCCTAACTTAAACATTTATAAACAATCATATAGCACATAGCATGTCTATAAACTTTCGTATCTTATTCATTTACTGCTTCAAATCATAACATAGATAGCATCATAGTTATTTACATCTTCTGCCCAGAAATCATAAAGTTTCAAGACCACATCATAATTAACCCACTATTTATCTTATTTGAGGTTTACATCATATTAGCTCTCGTAGAAAACAACTTATTATTACTGTTATTCGTGACCTATAACGACATTCCACGTCGCACGGCTTCTTCGCGCTCTTGCTTCATGATACGAATCATCGTCCTGCGATCCATCACGTACCATGGTAAATCCTCGAACTGAGTTGGGTAATGAAAAACTCGATCCTGTGCCCTATCCATCGCTATGCGAAAAACATGCTCCATCTCATCCATCTTGGCTTTCTTTGACTGCATCACATCCTCAACATGGTCTGCATGATCAGCAGCTTTCATCCAGGCGTCCTCAGCTCTAGCACGCTTTGTAGACTCTTCTCTAAGCTCACTCTTTAGTTTCTCCACCTCAGCTGATAACTCCTCCTTTTGGCTTTCTACCTGAACCAACTTCCACTCCACGTCCCCAAGATGTATATCAAGCTCCTCAATCTCGTCATTCTTCTGCTCCAGAACAGTCTGCCGCTCAGTCATCTGCTCCTCTAACTCCTCCACTCTATCCTGTAACTCTATGTTGCGATCATATACCTGCTCATACCTCAGGGTCTTCTTCCTCCTCCTCAACCTCTTCAGGATCCTCCTCAGGATCTGACTCAGGTTCATACTCAGGGCCTACAACTGTGATCAATGGGGATGGCTCCCTCTGCACTAGCTGCTCCCGGACTACGTGAATTTCTCGGGGCTCCTCCTCCCTAACCTGACTGGATCCTCCTATATCAGACATCCTGACAATAAAATTTTAAATTTAATTACTACTCAATACTACTCGCGAGCATATAAGTTTGTTAACAAGTAATCACATAGCACATAATCATTTTATTGTCTTTAATGAATTTCCGTAATTCATTCCTTAGAACTCGATAAGAGTTTATCACCACTATATTATCTATCTTCTAAAAGGCTACTACCCTAAGGTTTTCCCCACCTAAAGGTTAATAACCTATGGCTCTGATACCAACCTGTGACACCCCCAAATCCGGATCCTTCAATCCCACAGATTTGGTGTTCACTATTCCATACATTCATGACTAACTAACCATGATAAAAGACAATATAATTAAACTGAATAAATCATCTTCCCATAATAGGGGTTACAACTTAAATCTCTTAAGTAAATAAGTCCCAAGTCATCTAACCTTTATTACATCATTGTGGAATTAAAGCATAAAATTAAATAAGCCATCATTCATCATGTGCAAAAACTCCATAACAAATAGCAGATCGCGAGCTATTTCTATATCTTGCCTTTGCCCTTACTCGTGGACGGTTCATCCGTCTTCTCAGTCTTAGCTGCAATGTTTTGTGCAAGGGTGAGCAAACAATTGCCCTCAAGTATAATAGCAATAACAGTTAAATGATTAATAGAGTAGATTTTAACCTATGGAGTAATAGTTTTTCTGAAATCGATTAATAACAAACAAAGGATTTGAAAGCTCAACAAAAAGCTTGGCTCAAGAGCTGAATATAGATTTCAAGTTTTAAAGTATACCTGAGGGTCATAAGACCTCGAACTATGTCCTAGGTTAACAAGTATTTCTACCGTAACCTTTAACAGTCTTATAAACTATGGACTATCTATCTCGTACTCAGGGGGATCAACCCTTTGTACAATGTATTGTGTACAAATATTTTAACGCTATTGCGTAATATAATCCCCTATATTAGGGTTATTCATCTCAGTTTTACTATTAGAGTCCGTACCAAATGAAGTTTGGTTTGGAAAAAAAACTTCAACAAAAATTCTAGATTTTAGAACGATCATCAACTATGGACTAGCTGAATCAAAAGGGTTCACTAGTCATATAACAGTCTGATTACAATAATAATACAATCTTTGTAAAATGGGACTTCAATAACAACAGAATTCAAGGATTACAAACGAATATATATTAGAGTAACATATTTAAAGGTCTGGAGAACTCAATCAACATATAATCGCTGAGTAATATAAAAAACCTTGCTTGAATAATAATAGTAACCAAATGACAAGTAGGGTTTAGAAACTTGCCTCGTGCGTAATCTACACAATCACAATTTACGTTCACCAAACGTCCTATGTTCCATTAGGATCACAATGTAAATTAGTGATATTACAATTATGATTAACAATTTCACCTTTCATTTTAGTACAATTTAGTCACATAGTTCATGCTCTAAACTTTCTAACTAACCACATAGTACGAATTCGAAATCTCTACAAATCCATAACACAAGACCTAGCATATGAATAACATCTCCAACCCTTACAACACCACGTTTCAGATTTTTATAACTTATTGATTCATAACTTATAATCATCATATGAGCAACTACATCATGTTATTAAGTCTCATAATATGCTTTACGATTCTCCACATACATTAGAATAGGCTAACTTAACATCACCCAAGCTATACATTTGAAAGCTCATCACTGGTCAGCTCTGATACTGGCGCGGCCGCACCACTTTTACTCTTGGAACCAGCGCGGCCGCGCTGCACTCATACAGGGACTGATCTGCTGCTGGCGCGACCGCGCTACTTTTGCACTAGAAACCAGCGCGGCCGCGCTGCGACACAGACTCAGTTGCTGCAGCGCGAACAGACTCTATTTCCAGCTAATTTCATAACTTACTCTTTTAAACACCAAAATAGTTATTCACTGATGCTATAAACTCAAAAGACTCAGTAGCAAGCAATTACAGAGCATTACCCCTACATCAGAAACTCCAAACGACCAATTTAAAAGATTTAATTTCTATGTTCATGCTAATTTCTTCATATTTCACGTACTTAGCGAAAACAAACACTATAAACTCGATATAAAACCATTTTAATCCGTTCAAATTGCATTCTTTTCGTTTTTCATCATGTTATCATAATCAAGAGTCAATTTACCAATTAATAATCAAATTAAACATTAATTTTCATACATATAAGCCATATATATGAAAGTGAAACACTATAAACCAAAACTCTATTTTAAAGCATGCTTTCATGGATTAATTCCTTCAAATTGGTTTATAAACATCATATAATCACTAATGCATGCATTAAGCAAATGAATTCACATACAGAGAAGTAAAAAAAAAATACATACAGTGAAGAAATAGTTTTATAGTAAAGTATTCTGAGAAAATATAACTAGGATTTAGAATTCACCTTTTATTGCTTTGAAAACTTAGTTAATCCTCCTTGCTTGAATTCTTGCTTCCAATTTCCAAGATCCTCTCTCAATTTCTCTCTTCTTCTCTGTATTTTTTTTTGGCTTATGAAAGTAAGCTGATAAAACTTCACGTGGTTTTATCAACTCACCAGTTACAAACCCAAACAGCCTCATCAGTTAGAAAGCTAAAGGGTCACAAGGCCTTGTTTGACTATACCCTATAAAAATCTATTTTTACCAACCAAGGGTCACAATGCCTTGTTTAGTTTAGCTAAAATAAAACCCTTCTTCCATTTATTTTAATAACTCATTATACTATATAGTTTAATTGTCACACTTTCAATTTAATTAAACCTATTATTAAATAAATTCAATTAAACCTTACTAATTTAATTTATAATTTCTATTTGGCAGATTATAATTAAATTCAATAAATCGTTTTATTCAAATAAATCATTAGCCATCTAATTTAATTATTAAATTAAATTAGAATAACATCAAATCACTATTCAAATAACAATTAACACAATTATACTAAAATAAATTACTCCACGATAATTTGATCAATTATTAATTCTATTCAATAAATAAATCAAATAAAATATTTATTTAACTCAATAAATATTTATTTATTCACAGAAATTACATTTGTTACATCATTCCCTCCTTAAAAAGATTCTGTCCCCAAAATCACAACGCAATTAATTAGTCCGTTACAAAATTTATTTATACACATAAACCATAACATATATAATATAGAGATATATATAAACAAACTAAATGATCATTTAATGAATGATGAATGATGTACTTTTATTAATAAATCAATGTCCAACAGAAATAAATAAATATTAAATAAATAGATAAATATGATTTTTATAGCAAAAATCCAATAGTAATTTCCAACCTTCGTTACAATATACCACAACAATTTACCTAGGATAACCTAAGTTTTTCACCACTTGCCATATCACTTTTAATTTTCACTTTTAGCAAGCAATTATAGAGGATTACAATTCATGATATGCTAATTTATAGAGTAAAATGCACTTTGCATCCCATTGCATCCCCCAAATTTATTCCATTTTAGACGTTACATCCTATACTTCAAAACGTGACACTTTGCTATTGCACTTTTAGCGAAACGGCACATAACACCCTTCGACGAAAATTCCTCGCTAAAAGTGTAAAATTCGATATTTTTCCGTCACTTTTAGTGTTGAATTTTGGGCTAGAGGGTGTTATGTACCGGTTCATTAAAAGTGCGGGATGCAAAATATCGTGTTTTGAAGTATAGAATGTAATGTACAAAATGAAATATACATGGAAGATGTAAAGTGCATTTAACTCTAATTTTTAAGAGCCATACAATTTCTCTAGTCTAGTCTAAGAGTCGCCTATATAGTTCTAGTCTTCTAGGCTCCAATGGAGGATCATGCTAGAAGAAGAAGCCACTCAGATATTGTCAATATTCCAAGACGGAGACAATGACAGCAAATGCTAGCTAGCCATTGTAATAATCTAGTGTGGGCTCTCGCCCTCCTGAATTCTCTGGTTCAGGACAAAGATATATATTTCATCGGTTTCGAATTATAAGATTAATATTAATTTTTTTAAAATTAATTTTAAATATTTTCAAATTTAAAATTGAATTTATGTAGTTTATATCAATACAATTATGAATATCATAAATTACTTAAAAAGTATTATAGTTGTAAAATTTATTGTTTTCAAAACTTAAATAAATCGTGTCAATTTTGAGTTTAAAAATGTTTGAAATTGAATATATTAAAAGTACAAACTATTGAACTCTTGAACTATTAAAAGTACTAATAATTTCAAGATGACTTAATGACCCAAAAAAGCTATATATTCTAGTTATGAAAAATACATATAAACAATTTTTTCCGACATCAAAACTATTGAACTCCCAAATAATTGTGAAATGCACAAAATTTGACATTGTTCATATATAAACCTTAGTAGACACGTCAACTTCTATATCTAAATCGTGAGCATTTTTTACAATTGTTTAAAGTTGAATGATTCGATTTATAAATTAGTTTGTGATTTTTGATAGCTTGACATGAGTTCAATAGTTTTTTTTTTTGTTTTTTTTGGGGTCATTAAGTCTTACATTATTCAAAAGTTAAAAAATCAAAATAAAATTGTAATATGGATCAAGAATGTATACCCTAGCAATGATCACTGTTAAAGAAGAACAGGTTGAAAAAGAGACTGCATTTCTATTGATCAAAACAGGATTCCATAGTACACTCGATCGCTTAAATACGCACAGCTGTTGTTTTAACTACTTGATTGATTATTAACAAACTTAAAAGAAACTGTTAACTAAAAAGGAATCAATTCTTAATTAACTATATTAGCCTAGTGGTAAAATAACTAATTGCTGAACTGCCCATTTTAAGCTATGTTGCAAAGAACCCTTTAGTGCTAAAAGAGGTTAAGCTGATGACAACTTAACCAAAGCTCTTGTGCTAGCTTGTTTATCTTCATTTGAAACTTCATGTATCTTCAACAAAATATCAAATTAAAATAATTAATAATCTCAGAGTAATAACTATGCTGTCAGGTAATAAGTGTCTGTGAAAGTTCAAATATTGCTAATACAAGTATAACAGTGTCGTTAAATGCATAATTGTTTTCGATAGTATAAATATTACTCTGACATTATCAATAGTCTAAATTATTCAATATTTTTTTAAAAAAAATAATAAAATTAATCTTATATTTCGGAACTGAATTAATCATTATTTAAAAAAAAAATTTAAAATGCGCGCCGCGTACACAAGGTACTAACATACATGTTTAGAACTCAACTTGACCCAAAAGCTTAAGCCATTAGGATTTGGGTCCATTCATGTATATTAATTATTCACGGTTTCATTATTTCTTCGATGTGAGACTCTAACTCACTCGTGATATCCTAACAATAATATGTTAATGCATACACCATTATCAATCCTTGAGCACATTCACATAGTTATCGTGCCAATGCAACAGTTGACTAAAGCACCATCAGCACACGATCTGCGAACAGCTTCATAAGCTTTGCCCGGTTGGTAGGAAGCTGAACAAAAAGAAAAATGATTGTATTATTTCTCCAGACCAGTTTATAAGTCAACAAATCTATAAGAATCAACTTAAATACTCCAAGTTGAAGTTGATAATCCATTTCCACCATATAGTGAGTTGACTTTTTTCCATCTTCCTAATTGAGGAAATTAACCGTTTGAAAAATATAATTAAGACTTGAGATTTCTATACTTTTTCTTTGTGTCTTATTATGCAGCGTCCAAAGCTAACAATCAATGATTTGCTTGTTGCTTATGAGGCTTTAGAGTTTGACTTTGTTGTAATTTCGTGTATGTGCACACCTAGAGGGGGTGAATAGGTGTCTAAACTAGAAGTGACCAATAATGTCAAATTTTAATTTTTCTTGTTACAGGCTTAAAGCAGACAGGTGATTCTGACTTTTGGTGTCTACTTTAGACTAAATTCTACTTTATATATAATGCAAACAGGACTAGCTAGTGAGATTTAGTGTCTGGATTAACTCAATTTGAGAACTAAGCAGAACGATTTTTATGCAGATGATTACTAACAGTTTGAATGCAAAATGGAAGCTTAAATGAACAAACCACAAAAATTAACAAACCACAAACACAACGATTTTTACATGGTTCGACGCTTAACCTCTAACTAATGGCCTAATCCACGTTCAATACCAATTGGTATTAGAGACTCCTTTTATTAATAAATTTGTTCAACCAAAATACAAGAAACTCCCTGTTCAAAGTAGTTTTCCACTAAGATGGACACGACTATCCCCTTGCACCTCTGCAACCTTTCTCACCACTGAGACTTTTGCACCTCTGCAACCTTGAAAGCTCCCTTTGAATAGATCCTATCCACTACTGGATCGATCAAGCCAAACAAGGCTTACACTCAGAATTAAATACAAGGAATATTGACTATAATAGACTCTAATTTTTCCATACACAAGGAATTGAAATCAGTACAATGAATATCTGAAAAATATACTTTGAAGACTTTTGATAAAATTTGCTCTGTATAGTCACTGATGTAAGCTTCAAGTCTATCTTTCTTTTTGCCGTGAAGAATGAGTTTATATAATGAAGAGATCAACGACTAGAAAAAGAGCTGTTAGCATAAAGGATTTAGTCCAGTTGGAAAATCTCATGATTCTAGTAATTTGTTTAAACCAACGGATAAAAGATATCCTTCACAACAACTAATTTAAATATACGGTTTCCAAAACAGACTAAATAACTTAAATCAAGGAAAGAAAGAGTCTGATTTGAAATACCCAACAGATTGCCTAATCAAGGTGGATTTCGTTAAAAGACTCATCTTTAAATAATATATCTAAATTTGATCCTAAACTGGATATATATATATATATATATATATATATATATACATATAATTAGGAAATGTATAGCAATACTAACACCTTTGAATTTATCAACTAATGGACTATTTAAATAAAATTGGGCCAACCAAGAAATCAACATATAATAAATTAAATCAGCTCATTTAATTTCAACAATACCATATCAAAACAGCCCTTAAAATTCAAATCTGCCCATTAAAAGGAACTCCAGGCAAAAAATAATATTTTCATGCAAAGCATATTATTATTTCCATGCAACATATTAACTCCTTACAAAACATATTATCATCATTAAAACATAAACATATAAATCAACATTCTCCCCCTTTTTGATGATAATAATATATAACTACCCCTAAATATATGGTTCCCCCTAAAACCATACAATTTATCATTAAGCACAAGTAAGCCGAAAATATCTCCATAAAATATGTTGTCATCATTAAAACAAAAGCATATAAGTCAACATTCTCCCCCTTTTTGATGATGACAATATATAGCTCTAAAGCTCCCCCTAAGATTATGCATGTTAAGGAATACCACTTTAAATATCTCTCCCCCTTTGTCATTATAAAAAAAATGGAATGTAATAATCGTTGTGTTTGTGGTATTGCTGAAATTAAATGGGCTGATTTAATTTATTATATGTTGATTTCTTGGTTGGCCCAATTTTGTTTAAACAGGCCATTAGTTGATAAATTCAAAGGTGTTAGTACGTATTGTTATAGATTTCCTGAATATATGTATATATATATCCTGTTTAGGATCAACTTTAAACATATTATTTAAAGATGAGTCTTTTAAGGAAATCCACCTTGATTGGGCAATCTGTTGGGTATTTCAAATCAGACTCTTTCTTTCCTTGATTTAAGTTATTTAGTCTGTTTTGGAAACCATATATTTGAATTAGTTGTTGTGAAGGATATCTTTTATCCGTTGGTTTAAACAAATTACTGGAATCATGAGATTTTCGAACTGGACTAAACCCTTTATGTTAATAGCTCCTTTTCTAGTTGTTGATCTCTTCATTATATAAACTCATTCTTCACGGCAAAAAGGAAGACAGACTTGAAGCTTACATCAGTGACTATACAAAGCAAATTTTATCAAAAGTCTTCAAAGTATATTTTCCAGATATTTATTGTATTGATTTCAATTCCTTGTGTCTGGAAAAATTAGAGTCTATTGTAATCAATACTCCTTGAATTTAATTCTGAGTGTAAGCCTTGTTTGACTTGATCGATCTAGTAGTGGATAGGATCTGTTTAAAGGGAACTTTCAAGGTTGCAGAGGTGCAAAGGTCTCAGTAGTGAGAAAGGTTGCAGAGGTGCAACGGGGCCGTCGTGTCTATCTCAGTGGAAAGCTATCTTGAACAATGAGTTTCTTGTATTTTGGTTAAACAAATTTATTAATAAAAGGAGTCTCCAATACCAATTGGTATTGAGCGTGTATTAGGTCATGAGTTAGAGGTTAAGGGTCGAACCACATAAAAATCGTTATGTTTGTGGTTTGCTAATTTTTGTGGTTTGTTCATTTCGGCTTCCATTCTGCATTCGAACTGTTAGTAATCATCTTCATAAAAATCGTTCTGCTGAGATCTCAAATTGAGTTAATTCAGGCACTAAATCTCACTAGCTAGTCTTGTCTGCATTATATATAAAGTAGAATTTAGTCTAAAACAGACACCAAAAGTCAGAATCACCTGTTTGCTTTAAGCCTGTAACAAGAAAAATTAAAATTTGACATTGTTGGTCACTTCTAACTTAGACACCTATTCACCCCCCTCTAGGTGTGCACATACACGAAATTACATTTGGTATCAGAGCTAGGCTCTACTAATATTGATCTTTGCAAGTTATAGGGGAAGATTCTATGGCACACCTAAACTTTTAAGAAAGACAGCCCACGAGCAGGCCGTCTTTGTTGCTCGGAAGTGAGAACTTCAACTTTTGGAAGTTCAGAATGAAGATATATCTCAACCGAGACCCATGGGAATGGTGGGTAGTAGAAAATGGACTCATCATTCCGAGACATGATGATGGCAGACCCAAGACTCTCATGGAAATGGATGCAAATGAATCCTATATGGTATCCTATGACTCCAAAGTCATGAATACGTTGTTGAGTGGTATGGTTCAATCTGAAATATATAAAGTCTCTGCATGCAATACGGCAAAAGAAATATGGGATACAATCATCATGAGCAATGAGGGAACTACTAAGGTGAAAGAAGTAAAGCTAAGCATGTTGATGCAAGAGTATGATTTGTTCAAGCTAGAGAAGGATGAGACAATCAAAGAAGCTCAAGCAAGGTTCCTCATTCTAATGAATTCACTTAGTATGCTTGGGAGGAAAATTGATCAGAGGAAAATCAATAGAAAGCTACTAAGAGTCATGCCTAAATAATTTGCACCGAAAGTCACAACTCTTCAAGACTCATCAACAATCAGTACCATGGAAACCTTTACTTTATTTGGAGAGCTTGAATAATTTGAAAATCAGCTAAGAAGGTATGATGAAGAAGATGAGACGCCAAAGAAGAAAACTTTAGCCCTACAAGCCGAGAGCTACATAGAAAGGGATGATGAAGACTCAGATGAAGAAACAACATGGATGACCAGAAAATTGAGAGAATTAATTAGAAGGAAGAACCAGTCAAAGTTCCAAGGAAAAACTTTCAACAACAAGAAGGACTTCAAGCAAAACCACAAGAGGAAACTTGTTTTGAATGTGAAAGGCCTGGTCACTTAAAGAGAGACTGTTTCCAACACAAAAGAAAGAACAAAGGAAACAATTCAAAAGGAAAAGCATATTATTATTTCCATGCAACATATTAACTCCTTACAAAACATATTATCATCATTAAAACATAAACATATAAACCAACTTTTGTGTCATAATAGAATTTTGACTTATCTCTAGAAATTGATTTATATAAAAAGATGAACTTAATCTATAACGTGTAGTTGTTTAGAAGCTTAAAACAAGGTCACAATTAAGAAGCTTCGATTAATCTAACGTTTAGTGATATTTTTTTCCCGCTTAATTAATTATCCTGCCTATCTTATACTAATTTTAAGTTGACATCATCAGAATTATACATACATACATACATACATACTTACATACATATACATATATATATATATATATACATATATATATGTATATATATATATATATATTCGTGTCCGGAAGAAAATGAATGTGATTGTAAATGAATTTGTTAAATGGTAAAAGGGAATATTGTTATTTTTTTCACTTGTTAATTGTACTTGTAATTAGACCAGAAAAAAAAATGGTATGACAATAAATATGTTGGAACTTGCCCTAATTCGTGATTAATTGATGTCTTATTCTATCATGTCTTTTAGAATTACCAATATTAATTAGAAGTCTAATACATGCACCTCAAAGTAGATCGAGATAATATAAAATGTTCATTTCTACTAGGTATTTTTTTTCTTATATAAAAAAGACCATATATTAGAAGAAAAGTCTAAATTTTGAGATCTGAAAGCAAATTTTTAAAAAAATTGTCATCTAACGTCCAAGAAAAAAATAAAAAATAAAATCAACATTTCATAATAAAACTTACCTAATAGCAAAATGAACAATATTCGCAGATTTTGTGGTTAGCTGCAAGTATTCGTTGTAATGAATGCTTTGATTATCTTTTACTTTTCTTGTTTGGGCAGTTGGTGGCTTAAAATTCTCTTTGTTTTTAATTTTGGTTTTTTTGATCATGCATGTACATGGATGCGCTTAATATAATATGGGTAATATTATGTGCACCAATTATACACAAAAAGTTGTACACCAAATGTAAGAGTCTTGTATTGCTTACTAATCAAAATGTGTAAAGTATTCAATTGCAGGTCTCGCTCCCTATTTTCTCTCTTTTTATACCGTGTACATAACTTTTTGTGTATAGTTGATGTCCCTAACATTACTCATATAATATATCAAGAATTTGTGTTTTACGCAGACAAAAGTTTTGACTCTGATATATTTAACCTAAATTATTTGAACAATAAGAACACACACACATATATATGATGCGTCAATCAACAACCTATTTTGGTCAACCCACTAATTTTGCCTTTGACCACCGCTTGACCGCCTTGACCGCCTTGACTTCTCTGAAAAACCTACAAAAAGTCCACCAGAGTTGGGGGGCTTCAGGAGGACTCTCCGATACTTAAGTCAGAAAACTGATATGAAGGGAGAGAATTATTATTACTTCGAATGTGTTGGAACATCTCTTATTCATAGCATGAGAATCCTCTTCTTCAAGAGTTAGGAATTAGAATTCTAATTGGTTTTAGAGACCTTTCAGGTTGTCAGTCTTTAGTTGGTTAAATTTCATGGGAATTTTATCATTTATTGGATTAATGTATTTCTAAAATACTCCGCGAGCAAAATTATTATATATTGTCCTTCATTAATAGAGATCTAAAGATAATACGTGTCAACTCGCTATAGGTGGGCTATTTTTACCCACATTAATATATATATATATATATATATATATATATATATATATATATATATATATATATATAGACACACACACAGCAAACTTATAGAGCATCTCACAATACATATATAGCCACACACACACACAGCAAACATATAGAGCATCTCACAATACATATATAGCCTTAAGCCTTCAATACTAGTTTCCTTAATCCTTAGCATGGAATTAATTATGGATAATTAATCCTACTGTGCAACTAAATTAATTTATTTAGCAAAAAAAAAAAAACAAAGGAATTTTAGAAGCTTAAACTATGCTTGATTCGCGGCGAACACGTCTTATTATTCTAATAATTTCTATGATATCTTACAGAACTGCAAAAGTTATTGCAACCGGTGTCATACTATTTTTGGAAGGTATTCGAGAATTTCCATTCGTATTATTCCGCTCGGTGCATTGAACATACAATATCAACATGTTGGCAGCTTCTTAATTCCGTGTTGAATAAATAAATTTTCAACCGTTATTCTGTTTTTGATAACATGAAAATACAAAGGTGTTCCCTGGAATCTGTAAAATGTGCAGATTTGGTACTCAATTTGCATATATAGCAAAACGGTATCTTCTGATACATTTAGTAGTGCGAAGTTGTTCCATTTGGTAGTGCAAAGTTGTCCCATTTAGGACAGTTTTACGGTACTAAATGTACCAGAAGAGAGTGATTTGCTAAATAATATGCATGTATACTAGCACCAACCCCGCACATTTTGACAAACTCATGCATTAATTTTATAATTTAGTCGCATGAAATTAGTGTCCTTTAATTAAAGCCGACAAAAAAGCTTTGACCGAATATATTTAAGCAACTTGCCAATATAAAAAAAATGTATTAGCTCAAAGATTCAAACAACTACCTATATAAACACACAAGAACAAGATGATATAACCCTAACACACGATCCCTAGCCCTTTCAATACTAGTTTCCCTACAATGGCCACCATGCATTCCACAAATTGCCTCTTCTCCATTTTCCTCATCCTCAATTTCTTCTCTTTCTCAATATCAGCCTCCAAAGAAACTACCTGCAACAACACACCTTTTCCAAAGTTCTGCAAATACATGCTACCCGAATCCACCAGCATTTACAATCATGGCAGGTTTTCTGTTCAACAATCAATCTCAACAACAGAAAACTTCCTTTCATTAATCAATCGTTACCTCAAACTTCGAGATTCATTACCTGATAGAGCAATTTATGCTCTTGAAGATTGTCAACTCCTTGCAAAATTAAACATAGATTTCTTGTCGAGCACTATTAAAAATATCCGTTCTAGGGATTCCCTTGAGATGTTCGAAGCCGACGAGTTGCATACATTGCTAAGTGCAACCCTAACGAACCAACAAACTTGTTTTGACGGGCTTCAAGCCATAACTTCACCTTCAATCCCTAAAAACGAGCTTTTAACACCGCTATCGAATGGTAGCATGTTATATAGTGTGTCACTAGCAATTTTTAAGCGCGGTTGGGTCAGAAATACGAGAAGAGGGAGATGGTTTCCAAGGGGAAAGCCTGGATTTCCGGTAGTTGAAAATGATAAAAAGTTGAGGCTTTATCCTGGGGGTAATGTGGTAAATGTGACCGAGAAGGTTGTGGTTGATCCTAGTGGAAATGGGAATTTTACTACTATTAGTGAGGCTGTGGCTGCAGCTCCAGATAATAGTGATGGTAGCAAGGGCTATTTTGTAATTTACTTGAGGGCTGGTGTTTATGAAGAGTATGTTAACATAACTAAAGAGAAGAAATATTTGATGATGATTGGAGCTGGAATTAGTCAGACTATTATTACTGGTAATCGCAGCGTTGTGGATGGGTTTTCGACATTTAACACTGGAACATTCAGTAAGTTATTTCCTTTGACATTTGAATAAACTTTAGCTTTTATTTTTGTGAAGTAGTATAAAAGCTATATATGAAACCAATTGTCCTAGTTCATCAGGTCAATTATATATATATATATATATATATATATATATATATTATATATACACACACACTTAGTTAATAGATGCATACATAGTTAATCTTGTGACTCTTGTCCCTGTGTGGTCCACCACAAATTCAGATTTGAATTCAGTGAAGTTAAAAATTTTCAATTTATCTATCAATACTATAGGAAAATGTTGCATCCGTATATAAAAGAGTTGCATATCAATGACTTTTGATATATATTCATATGCAATGACTTTTGATATATATTCAACAATGCAACTCGTTTTGCTATACAAATTCAAGCTATTCCCTATTGTTTTGACTTGTGGATTGACAACTTTTAACTTCACTATAGTCAAATCCTCCGTCCATGCTAATATATAGTAACTGTGCCACTCGTGTGTGACAAAGGTAAACATACAGGAAATTGATATTTTCACAAATAAATATATAATATGTTAGTTCTACAAGTTCTTCTCTTGCATAAGAGTGGACCTCACTTACTTTTAATGTGAGAAGACCTCATGGAACTAATATTTTTATTTGAAAAAATATCAATTTCCTACATAAATACGTACCAAGATTTACAATGTAGCTATAAGTTTAATTTGAGGCGACAATTGGTTGATTTTTCGTCAATTTGAATTAATATAAAAATAAAATAGAATTCATGCAAGCATTGTTCACACAAACTATATAAATATTATGCACGATTCAATCTTATCATTGTTATTATATTGAGATTCCACTAATGTCAAAGATGCAAATTAAACATGCCTAAATAATTAATTTAAATAAATTTATCACAACATTCATATATAATCAAACATTTTTATTGCAGTTGTGGTTGGACAAGGATTTGTTGGAGTAAACATGACAATCCGAAACACAGCAGGAGCCATAAACAACCAAGCTGTAGCCCTCCGAAACGGGGCTGACTTATCAACATTCTACCAATGTAGCTTTGAAGGATACCAAGACACCTTATACGCCCATTCCTTAAGGCAATTCTACAGAGAATGTGATATCTATGGAACTATAGATTTTATACTAGGAAATGCCGCGGTTGTTCTTCAAAACTGCAATATTTATTTGCGACTTCCCATTAAAGGCCAGTTCGATCCCATTACTGCACAGAGTAGAACGGATATTAACCAAAATACCGGTACTTCTATACAAAATTGCACTATAGCTGCAGCTGAAGATTTGGGTACAACTAAAATTTACTTGGGGCGCCCCTGGAAAGAGTACTCAAGAGTTGTTTATATGGAATCATTTATTGGTAGCTTGATTGATCCTGCTGGTTGGAGCATTTGGTCTGGGGATTTCGCGCTAAATACATTGTATTATGCTGAGTTTAACAATAGAGGACCTGGATCGGATACTAGTAACAGGGTTACATGGCCTGGTTACCATGAGATTAACGCGACCGACGCTTTGAATTTTACTGTGGCTAACTTCATAGATGGGGATACTTGGTTGCCTAGTGCTGGAGTTCCATATTTTGGTGGTTTGTTGTCAAATTGATTTTGAAGATCATTTGTTTTTGTTGATTCGTTTTAGAAATTCGTTTGTTTGTTTGTTTGTTTTTAAGTTTTCATGTCATGTTTGTGAGGGTATATTGTGACCAATTTGAGTTGAGTTTTTTGATTTTCTTCATTCATTTGAAAATGCAATTGAGACTTGAAATTTACTAATTACTAGCTTACCTTTTGATTAGTGACTATAAAGTTGTATTATTTGTTGGTTGCTTATGAGAATGGTAGCTTAACCTCTTACGAAGTGGGGACTGAAATCTTGTAGGACATATTGAAAGACTACTATTATATTCGATTTTACCGCTTAATTTAGGCTTTATTTGGGCTGTCGCCAAGAGAGTTCATTATAAAATGCAAGTAGGTATTGTTGGATATTAAAATTAGTGCATCCATCCACCAGTACCTTGGCTACCTTTTTCATATTCCATTATACCCCCCAAAAAGAGATACATGTTGATGTTAAAATTAGTTTGCAAAATTATTAAAAAGAAAATTAAAAAAAAAAATTGAAAGCAACATATATGATAATTTGTAGTACTTTTAGATAGTTTAGAAAAATTATAGTGGTTTTAAAAAATATCAAATAAATTCGCATCGATTTTAAATTTTAAGATATCATAAATTAAATTAAAAAGTCAAAATACATCTTCAATTTTAAAATAGAGGGAGGGAGTACATTTTAGGGACATGTTTGTAATCTTCAAAATTGAGAACCATAATAATTTCTTTATTTGAAAGTTAAATAAACACTTAATGATGGAAAGTAGGTCATTACTTTTAGGTTGTAAACAAATGGAGTTGTTCATGAATTTGACTTGACTTAAGTCGTGTTTGTTTAGCAATTGATTTGAGGTTGAAGAAACTCTTTTATTGGTTATATAAACGAGTGAAGTTCAAAGTTATATTTTGTATTACTCAATCTTGACTGTTTAGACTTGACTTGTAACGCCCCCGAAATTCGGGTCTTGCCTTTAAACCCAATTTCGGCGCGTCACGGTACTACCCAAACAACATAGTCTCACTACCTGAATGTAATACAAAATTATTACAACATATTCTCACCTAATCCCAGGTACGAAGACATTTACTAATACATCAACAAATAATATTACTAAATTTCATAATATTACAACAAGAATTTAGTCCTTCTACTTAACAGTTACTAACTCTTCTCTTCTTCGTACTAATCTGGCCCTTCGACTCTAGCTGCAAAAAGTTAGGATTTTTGTAAGAGTGAGCATTCAATAGCCCAGCAAGTATAAGCAGTTGAACAAATAACACCATAGGAGTAAAGTAACATCTGACTGAAATATTCAACAATTGAACAATAATTGTGAAGTAATGCGAATAAACAGGAATAATATAAATTTTTTATCATCTATCATTGCTAACATCATCATCACTATCACCATATTTAAAAACAATTAACATTAACCTGTTTCTCATCAAAGTTCTTGATTTCTAGGACTTAATATATTAAACAGTTCGATTAACGAACATTTCTTTGGATTGCACCTAAGTGCGAATATTGGTCTAACACGTTGATATTTATAATCGCCATCACATCATTGCACGGAGTGCAAATCGTGACTACATTTACTTACAACAACACATTATTGCACGGGGTGCAATTTATACCATCAATTGCCCAAAATATTTGATAAGGCATCATTACTCTATCACAATTCAAGAATTATTACAATTCACATCTTCATCAATAATATTTCCGAATGGAAAAGCTCATCTCATGTCATCTTAGGAATTTCACGTATCTGATGAAATTCAAACATCAAAATATGCATACCTTTGCAATTTAGCAAAACTTGAACATCTAATACAATTATTAAAGAAATTGCACACGTTTAGCATCCACAAAATATATATAGACATTTCGTAACTTGAACTTTACATCACATAGCCTTCATAAGAAAATTATCATATGAAGTTAGAAAACTTGCTCAAATATAAATATTGAGTAAGTTAGGAAACTTGCCTTATGCGCTGCTTACAACTTACGCTATAATGCTCTTCAAATAGCCTACACAATATCATTTATAAAAATATACCAATTAGCCAAATATAGACTTCATATTGGTTTACATACTGAAATAATAACTTTCATTTCATATTGTTCGCGTTTTATAAATTAATAAACGCGATTAAGTCCAACATCTCTCGGCGTCGCGTCGTTGGAAACGTTACGACCCTCATCATCAAACATACTTATTGGTTTATAACAACCCATTCCATGACTTATAATATTCGTTTCATTAGACTCGAAACACTTTTTAAGTGCGCTAACACTTTACGCGACGTTTCGACGTTTATACGTCACGTGCCTAATTCGTCTCCTTCGCACAAGCTTAGTATGCCCATACACTTATCTAATTCATCAATGATTAATGTTAAGTATCATTATAATACATAATAATCATGTTATGAAAGTTAGAACATCACTTTACAGGGTCGGGGGCATTACGTGTGCAAATGCGCGTGCCCGACGCCCTCCGATTGACCCCAATTACGCATCAGTCCTATAAATGGCTAATTTAGGCCATGATACAGACCTCAAATCGAAAAACTTAAAGAACGAAAGTTGTAGGTCTACTCTTTCTCTTTCCGAATCATCTTGAATCACCTCAATCCGAGTTCGGATGAGAACGTTATGCCTATTTTACTACAGGAGGTCAAAACAGTCCATTCGGGCACGTCTGCGCCTGACACGTGTCCGGCGCAGCTGCGCCCAAATTGGCCTTATGAACGGCGCAGCTGCGCCATTCATGCAGCCCAGAATATGCAGAAATCGCCAGACGCGAAAATCCGACCTCTTCCCACTCCGATCTCCATAACTTCTTCTATACACGTTCAAATTGGTCCATTTTGGACTTTATGGACTCTTAACTTATGGGGCTACAACATATCAAAAATTCAGAAGCACCCATAAATATTAACAAGTCCAAATCTTTGATCAAAGTACAAACTAGTGCTCTGTTTTACGAGTTCTTGGTATTCTTCACCAAAATGACCACTACAAACTCGTTCTAACTCCTTTTAACTCCCTTCCAACTGGGTTATGAAGATAACGCATGGAAGTATAACCTCAACACATCAATTAAACACAACCAACACAGAAACACAACATTATAGTCCTCTAAAAATCGTCCGAAGGATGGTTGTCCAAAAATGTCCAATGTTTCATCCTTTAAGACAAGGTTCGGATTTCTCTTCGTTTTTGTTTCTCTTTAAGGGTATTAATGGTTTACAGAGTGTTTTGGAAACCATATTAAGCAACCACAATCAACATTAACAACAAATTTACAAGAAAAGCTCAAACCCACGGTTTGAGCTCAAGAACACCAAAAATGAAAAACAATGGAGAGGAAGAGGATTGAGGCTTGATTACCTCTAGCTCTTGCCACAATGGAGTCACACAATCTGCCAAGAACTCTTCCTCTCCTCCCTCTAGCTCCCGCACTCCTTCTTCTTCTCTTCTTCCTCCCGCAAGCTTTCTTCTTCTTCTTCAAATTTTCTCTCTTTCTCTCTCTATATTCCTCTCTCTCTCTCTAGAACTTTCTATTCTCTCTACCTTCTCTGTTAATTCTGCAGAACCAACTTGGAACATGAATGAGCAAGAGAGAATTGTTTTGGGGGAATGAAGGCTTCGGAGGTTGTGGGAGTTAATCATCCGAGGCGGATGTTTGCCATACTTGGAAATCCTATGCATTGTGTAGTGTAATAACCAACATAATGTCGGCTCATTCCTCCTGAAAACTTCTCAATGGCCAGCTCACACACTTGGCACAATTCTATTGGTCCAAGGCTTAAATGCCTTTCCACTTGCACCGAATATACCCAAAAATTTACCCAAATACTCCCACTTTTGTACCAAATTTGATAAATAACTCTACCCAAAATTAAAACGGGTACTCCCATAAAATATTGCGACACGTAAAAATAATGATTATGGGATTTGTCCAATTATTCGGAACGCCCATAATATACATTCGGATACAGATTAAATCACGTATCAGCTCAAATAAAATTCCCAACACTTGGAAAAATTATTCCTGCACGTACACGTCTTAATGAAATTAATAGGAACCAAAAAGGACGTAAAAATATTTGGGCGTGAATAGTGCCCACGAATAGTGCCTCGGGAAACGTGCCAGTGAATAGTGATTTTTATAATTTTTGTGAAATCAGTTTATTCACTCCTACGAGACACAACACATAAAATTCATACATTCACATCATCCAGGGTATAAAATAACCTTAAAGCACATCATATGAAAATAAAAATTTAATATATTCCATAATATTAATAAACCCAAATTACATGCTCTCGATTCGTGATCGTTACATTCTTCCTCATATACAATTATACACTTCGTCAGTTAGCCCATACTAATTAAATTAATTAGCTTTGACTAACTATTAGACCTCATCTCATCGCTTAATCTGTAATAAATATATAATACACATATATTTATTCACTTATCACGTAACTCACGTAAATATATACATAACACATGTATATTTTACATTCAACCATCTACATTTCGTAATAAGAATTTTATTTATTAAATTCTTATTATAAATACCCTTCTAGAAAAAATTCGGGTTGTTACATGACTAATGATCTGCTCCACTCAATTCACTTACTAATAATGATATCTATTTATAGTAATAACAATAATTTATTCTCTAAACATATAAAATTTGACTCTAGGGCCGAAGATTCATCTATAATATTCATTGTCTTATTTGTTTCACCTATGAAGGTGTTAGGTTTATAGAATAGGCCCAATAGTGCGATTCACTTTTATTAATATATATATAGAGGTCGAGAGTTCAATTTTTATTGACAGCAAGTTATGAAAACAGGTTCAGAATACAGCAACGCATGATGAAAATTGAAGACAATAATATAAGTTATCCCCTCCCACTTTGGTTAGGATAAATTATTGTAATAAATTAGGACATTCAAAAAAACTTATGAATGTATTAGATTTATAAAATGAGCGCAAATATAATATACAAATGGGTTAAATCAATTTTTAGTGCCTATACTAGAACTGTGACAATCCAAATTTTTTCGAAAATTATTTTGAATTAAAATAAGAATTTATTAAATAAAATTCTTATTATGAGATTTGTCGGGTTGAATAAGTATATAAGTATATATGTGTTATGTATATATATATATATATATATATATATATATATATATATATATATATATATATATTTATGTGATTTATGTGATGAATTGAATGTGTATATAAGTAGGAAATATATACACATTTAGAATGAAAGAGTTAATAGATAATTTAGTTAGCGTGAGGTATTTATGAAATGAAATATGGAAATAAAGAAAGTCAATTAATATTAATTAATTGAGATTAAGTCAAATTATATTAAATAATTTGAATAATAAGCCTTGTATGGCAATGAAGTTATTATGAATTAAAATTCATAAATGAAGCGATTAAGTATCTTTGTTTTAATAAACATGAAGGGGTTAATTAAATTCATTATTTTAATATATTACATAAATGTAATATATTTATGAAATGGTTTAATATATTATATTACGCCAAACGAATATAAATTGAATATGAAATGAGGTAAGTAGTTACTCTTTGAAGATTTGCGAATTAAAATATTCATGTCGATTAGTTGAATAAAGAAAGTTATTTTCTTTTAATTATCTAATAATGAGAATCATGTTACTATAATGTAACATATAATAATATAATATTTAATATTATACTAAATGAAGGTGAATTCAAAATATGAGGTGAGAGACCAATATATATGAATATTGGTGTTAAAATAGTAAATTAAATTAATATTTAATTAGAGATGAAATGAATAGGTTAAATAAAATTTTTAATGTGATAATTAAATAAAGAATTATTTAATTATATGAGGAAGTGAATCATATTATGATGGCAAGATTGAGTATGCCAAGTAAATGTAAATCAAATTAGTTATTTGATTAATGAATAAATATATGTACTATACATATATATGTTTTAAAAATAATTTATGGGAGGAAGTAAGAAATTTAATTTAATTATGCAATATTAATTGTATAAGTTAAATGAGTTATTTACACTAAAGGTGTCAATTTTATAATATGATAATCCCATTTTTATGGAAAGATTCTTATACATAATTATAAATGTATAAATTACCAAATTATGTATTTATTGATAATACATATAATGATATTCATATAATTTGAATATATGTATTAGTATACTTACATTTTATGTATTGATAATTTTATAATTACTATACGAAAATGTATAAGTAATATGTATGTATACATATAACATGAAAGGTTGATTTTTAGAAATCAAAATGATCAAATGGGTAATTAAGTGAATAAGTGAGTGGGTAATTGAGAAGAGAGAGAGAGAGAGAAGTCAGGTGATAATTGAGGAGAGAGAGAGGTCAGGTAAGGGTTCTGATATAGGGTCCATGTAGGGATATATGAGCCGGGTAGGGGTTGTGTAGAGCTCCTATAGACGCTAAGTGGAAGAGATAATAACTGGAGAAAGGAAGGCTGGAAAAGTAAGCCTTATCAGTCTTGTTCTCCTCTCCCTCCGCCCCTTCCAAATCCCTTTCTCAGTCCAAAGTTCCATCTCTCTTCCTCTCTAAATCGCCTATGCTCCTATGCTCCCAAGGTTACCAACACAAAAAATTTTTCCCAACCTCTATAGAAACTATCAAATTCATTAACTAAGTTAAGACACAAACTGATTTGGGGAAAAATAAAGGGCTATAGCAGCAAGAAAGGTCAGATGAATTGATTATCAAAGCTAGGACTCCATCAAAGTGAGCTTATTATAAGGTAATTCATGTACCTTTACTATGTTTATAGAAATTGAATGAAATAATATATGAGTTAGCAAGAGGGAGACTAGTTGTTATTGTGCAGAGTAATAAGGGAGGAAATATGGTTTCAAGCATGTGCAAATGCTTATGAAATCTGCTCTTGAAAGTACTGCCTATATCATATTTGATAAATTGTTTCTTAGAGGTTTTTAAGTTCAAAAAGAGCAATTGAGGTGAAGTAATGAACAAGGACTCTTTATACATGTTATATTATATAAATTTAGTGGTTTATATAAGCCTAATAAGGTTAGGAACCTATTTTGGATAGAATGAATTGTTCATGCTCGGTTGAAAAACTGTTTCGACAGAGCAGTTTCATGGCCTTATCAAACCTGTCTAGGATACCAGTTTTGGTGGGTTAGTATTTTTTAAAAATAGTATGATATGCCTTCTACAACATATCAAAAGTTGGTCTTGATTGAATGCATGGTGTGAATGTTATAAAACGTTAAAGTGGCAGGCAGGTTAAGCTAAGGTGCAGAGTTTTTTGGGTTTTGGGCTGGCATGGCCGCGCCGCTCCCAAGCTATTTTTGGGCACGACAGCGCTGACTGCTAGAGTGAGTTTTGACTTTTGATTTCTTGTTCCGATTTTGACGTTAAGCATCTAAATGATTGGTATTGATAATGAATGGGGATTCTGAGGTATAAATTAACCATTTTGAAAATACCAAGTCCAATTTTGTTAATAATTAAAGCTTGGAATACTAAGTTGAAATGTTCAAGTTTTGAATGCAATGCGTAAATGCACAAGTAGGTGTTTAAATAGCATAGTTAACCTATGTATATATATGTATGGGATAATGAAATCACTTTGGAGGAGGAATTTTCCAACAAAATGAGGTTATGTGCTATATGAGCAATGATCCATGAATCATATGTACATTTATGAGTTTTAAAGTTACTCCAAGTAGAACGGACTGAAAAGGCGTTAAAACATGGTGGAATTTTTAGTAAACTACGTTAAAGTTGAAAAACTTAGTCTCGGGGGACTTTCGGGCTAATTGTATAGCTAGTTAATGATGCTGAAATCTTGTGTAGTCTTGGGAGTTTTATAGAGCATGTTACAAGCTTTCCATAGCCTCAAGAACGGACTAATTTCGATATCAGGTCAAGAAGTTATGAGGATTTGAAGTAGGTGCATCAAATAAACAAAATCTGGAAAAGTTGGAAATTTTGGCAAAATGGCCTAGCAAGGCATTCTGCCCACCAGTGTCGGGGCACTGGAAATTGCCTTGGTTAGGCACCGAGGCGCTAAACAATAGTAGGTGCAAGACTGTTTTGACCTCTTGTAGTAAAATAGGCATAACTTTTTTCATATGAACTCTAATTGAGATGATTCAAGATGATCTTGAAAGCTAAGAGATAGACCTACAACTTTCATTTAATAAGTTTTGAGATTTGAGGTTGGGATCAGGGTCAAAAATGGCCATTTTTAGGACTCTTGTGCAATCGGAGGCAATGGAAAGGCGTCGGGCATGTGCGTATGCAACGTGCAATGTTTCCGGTGATAAAAGATGTTGTTCTAAGTTCTAAAACATGAACAATATTATGAAATATAAAGATTCTTAACATTAATCAATGATGTATTAGACAAGTTGTATGAGTGTGCTAAGCATACGCAAGGGCGTGTCGCTTGGACAGTCGCATAGGCGAATCGGGCGTGTGACGCATGAATGTCGAAACGCCGTGCCAAATGTTAATGAACTTAAAAAGTGTTTCGATTCAAATGAAACAGACATTATAAGATATGAAATGGAGTTAATGTAAACCAATAAGGACGAATGATTATGAGGGTCATGATGTTTCCGAACGACGCAGCGTCGAGATATGTTTTGAAGATGGTTGTGTTAATTAAACTATAATACGCGAACAATATGAAATAAGAATTAATATAACGTAAATCAATTTGAGTGTCATTAAGTGACTAATTGGTATGTTCTACATTATTGATCTATGTAGGTTATTCGAAGAGCTATGTAACGTAAGCGGTAAAGCGGTAAAGGCAAGTTTTTCAGTTTACTTATATCATGTGAATTTGTTATTGATTATGTACAATTATTGTTGCAATATGATGAAACCTTTGTGATTATGTTATATACATGTTTTGAATTACAATGCTATATGAACTATTGAAGTTAACTTATGACTAAAGTCAATTGAGTTATGGAGACTCAATTTATCTGTGATATATGAATTGTGATATGTGAGAAATGTTAAGTTTGATAACATATGATGTATGATCCAAATACAATATGATGAAATTAGAAGCTCGCATATGAAAAATGCATATTTTGAGATGTATAGAGCATATATACATGCATTGCATAAGAATTATAATGTGAGTATAAAATGCATAGCATGAGGAATATAATGCTTGACTGAAATGCATAGTATGTATGAATGTGATGCATGAAAACTGTTAGACTTATTAGGCTGCCGTGCTCAACCTTGCAAAATATACAATTTGCAGATGAAAGTAGAGTTATCGGATGATCATAGCAATGAAGATTCAGAACACGACATGATTATAAGGACGTATTACTTTATTAAGTTTAGTTTGTACCAAGCCGATGCTACTTGACGTAATGCAATATGGTTGAGTTGTATAAACTTTGGTATACTTGATAAGTAAATGTTGAAAAGAATACTCGTTTCAAATACGAGATGTAACTTTACAATTACTTTGTAAAGTAGATAAATATAATGACAATGGTATATAAAAGTTAGAGTTTCGTGAATATATATACTTGATGGGTTATATTGTGAATATTCAGGGAATGTTTAAAGTTAGAAGTTGAACCTTACGTTCACATATAACATTTTTGAAATGGATCATGGAATATGTTTATATACGATCCTTAATATAAGTATAGAAGCTAAAGGTAGCGATTTCAGGGACAAAGAATGATAAAGAAGATTTTGAAGATATATCCTTTATTGAGTTAAGAAAAGATTGAACTAGCTAAGTTTTAATACCTATATTGATATTGACTGTTATGTACAGTAATAATAAAGTTGGATTGTGATGAAAATTCAAGGTATAAAGGAAAATTATAAAAAAAAATTCCGCATTTTTTTTATCAATTATAATATTGATTATTGATGAAGAATTAGATTGAAGTAATATTTAACGCACAAGATCGGAATTTTAATATAGTCCGGATTTTGAGGACGTTACAAAAACACGACTTTCAAATTGATATCTCAACTAAAAAAAACTTATAATTAAACATGTAATTGTAATCAAGTTTTATTTCAAAGTAGTAATTTGTACCATAAAAAGATTTCATTTCGTTAACAAAAACTAGACTTAATAGAAAAATCACATGTGAATTTTATGCCTATTTGACTTCGATATGAAGCTAACGTGGATGCTTATATAACATGTAGAGCTAACGTGGATGCTTATATGATATGTGGAGCTATGCATATAAGGAGAGAGAAAATACTATATTATAATGGGTCAGGTTAAACATAACCCGTTAATGTTTTTTAAGCTTTTTAGATTAAAAGAGTATTCTAGAAAAAATTTAGCTTGTCTAAAAGCTTTATATATTATTTATGCAACACCTCTACATCCGCCGCCGCAGAAGATGTGGGTTTACAGGCAGCGGTGGTGGAGTAGAGCTGTTGCAACATCAAATTGGAGCTCCAGCTCAAATAGAAAGAAAATAGTAGGGTTTTTGAGGAAGGGCAGCGATCATTGATGGGGAAACGAACCAATTAGCTTGTTGTACTAATAATACTTCATATAGAGTGCCCGTAAATCCTATCTTTTTATGTGGATTAAGGCAATCTCCCTTTAATTCAGTGGTCACCTGGTAGGAGGTTAATCGTAGATGGTGTAAATTACTATTATTCTCGGATGCTCGTTCGTGATGCCAATAGGAAATATAGTTATAAGTATAAAAAATGTATAATGGAAAATATATATTATATATTTTTTGATCGGCAAAAGAAAATTTTCATTAAAATCTAAAAACACATCATGTGAGAATTCCAAAAGATTTGGAAACGGTCACAATAAAAATACATAAAATTAAAAACCCAAGACACAATATTAAACGATAAAAACCAAGCTCGAAACTGAACGCCGAGGCATATTATTGCAAATTGCAGCAACAACAACCCATGCTAAAATAACACATCCATGCTCCTTGGACTCTTTATAACGAAATCAAAAGACTTGAAGATCTGCATAACTAAAAAAAACAGCATACTTTTCCATACATGTGGCACCATGAGGTAACAATCCTATTCGAAAAAACTTGCACTAATCTGTAAATTAAATAAACTCACCATGCTAACTCGTGTTGCAACAGCCCATATAAGATCATCACCAGAGAGAATCAAGCACAAACTCTTACCACTTATATTACATAATACTTGCACTAATCCCACCAAACCTATACATGAAGATGCATATCATAAATGTAAATGCTACAGTACTACAAGATTGTTGTCTCCCTTGAATTAACACGTGCCCTTACAATACTTCCACACAAACCAAAACACAAACTCCTCCAAAAGTTTAAAGCAAAAGCACATCAAAAAAAACTCTCCAATATGAGTCCATACCTGCAATGAAAATTTTGAATTTTTTTCTTACCCTTTTATTCTCCTTTATCTTCCTTCCTTTCTTATATTTGTACCCTTTTCTTAGTTCTTGTTTCTTTTAGGCATCCTCATCGAATTTGTATATATCCTTTTCCTTTATCAAGTCATTATGCATATGAACACAATTTTTTCCTTAATCAAGTCATTATGCATATGAACACAATTTTTATATATCCCTTTCCTTAGTCAAATCATTATGCATATGAACAGATCTCCTTAAATTTTTCTTCTTTCTCCACTTGACTTGGACATTGGCTTTTCACAATCATATTTTCATAATCATCAAAATTCTCCACTAAATTGCCTTCTTGGTCACACTGTTGTTCCCTGTCTTTAAGGTTTTCTTTATGCTCCCTGTGTTCTGATGACTCAACATCTATCATGTCAAAGATCACCTGCACTATTCCAGTTTAAATTTAAACTTATAAGGAAAAAAAACATAAAATAGTTTTGAACCTATTTGCTTAAATTCCTAAGGCAAAATTATTTTTAAAGGGAAAAAGATGTAAGTATCCAAATTTTACATATTATAATTTTTATAAATAACATAATTTTAGTTTGGTAAATAAATGTGTAGATTATTATTTTTAAAAATCACTACAAGAAAATGGTCCAACATCGACCAAGACTTTCTACGACCGCAATATCCGGTTGCTAATGCCATTAATAGCGACCGCTATTAGTGACTGCATATACATCTAGTCATTGTTATACATCAACGATCACATGCAGTCGCTGATCGGTCGCTGATATAATTTGTCGCCATAAATTTTGGCGCAAATAGGTGACGGGAAGGCTTATTACGACCGATGTACAACAACGACCACATGCCACATCAATTAAAATCACCAACCGCATGCGGTCGCTGATACTTTTTATTCCTAGGCTGTCAAACAGAACTAGGTAGTGAACAAAAGAAGAAAGAAAAAGAAGAGAGGGAGAGAGAAGAGAGAGAAGAAAGAATAGAGGGAGAAGAGAGAAACGTCGACCACCCACACCAGCATGCCGTCCACCCCACCGACCACCCTACACCACCCATGCCGCCCCATTTGATCGAGTTGTTCACGGTATAATGGGTTTAGCTCAGCGGTTTGATTTTTTATTTTCTACATATTGGTTGGATGGGTTTATTATTTTATATTAGTTCCAGACAATTTGCTGGTTTTTCTATTTGTATATAACATATGTGAATATTACTTCTATTGCTCGATTTGACATGCTTGCAATTCTTCAGTGCTCAGCTCTTTATCAGTAATTTTTTGTTACTCTTACAATTATGCAACCATCTCTCTTTTTTCCTGTGATTTTCATTTTCAGTATCTTACTCATTTTATTTTTAGTTAACTATTAACCTTTCCAATTTACAAGTCAGCTCACTAGAAATTGGCGTTTCGCAGTAGAGGTAAGTGTTTAGGCTTATATCTTTATTTTTTCTGTTCTTTGTTCCTTTCATTTTTGTTTGTTATTCATGTATTGATTCTTAAATGACTGGCGCAAGTGACCTGCCCAACAAAAGTTTCCTCTATCTCATTCTTTCTCTTTTAAGGTTTTCAAAGCAAGAGAACTCTATATATTCAGTCCATTGCACTCTATATATTCAGTCCATTTCTCTTCCAAAGGTCAGTCTCTTTCTCTCCCTGATTTTATGCTTCTATATAGTTCATATGTACCTCTGTATAGTTTATACCAGTTGATTATATATATATATATATATATATATATATATATATTGTGTGTATATTTATATTTTTGGTTTTTATGTTTCTGTAGATCAGTTTACCTGAGCTGACTAATCTATAGTTAGTGTATGCTTTGTGTCTGGTAATTGCACTATTTATCGTCATATTTTGGAGTGACTTTGAACTTTCTTTCCTGATGTTTTATTCAGTTCTGTAATGATAAATGTAGTGGTTGTTTGAATCTATTTGAATTTCATAATGTATTAATTTAATATCTATTAGGAAACTTTGTAATTAATAAGGATATATAATTTTCGTCCATATAACTTTAGAATAATTTTAGATATCTAATTCAGTTGATTTGTGTATATGTCGTTGTACATTATGACCAATGAGTTAATTTGTCCGCGGCTACAATAACTTAACTAGCTGAGTCATTATAAAAACAACTTCTAATAATGGACTAATAGGCCCCTTAGCCTAACGTAATTCTATATAAAAATGAAGAACACATCAAATAGTAGTGGCCGAGCCACAACGAGTAGTGGCAATTGATGCCTCAAGAACACATCAAATAGTTACAAATAAAACTATTTACTGCTTTTGCATATAATCTTCACATGTTTTTTCTGGTACTTTTTACTGTTTTTGCATCCATTCGTTATAGTTTTGGTCTTATTATATTGGAAATTTGTATATTTCTCTTGGGTTATGTCTTGGATGCCTATAAATGGCCATATATGCATGCCCCCGTGCATGTGGATAGTCCATATTATAGGGGAGATTCTGGCAAAAAAATTTCGATGGTCGGATAACTGAACAGAGGCGTATATTTATATTATTCCTACGTATATGCAAAAAAAATGATGTAGACTTGTCCCAATGCATATGCAGACCATGCATGATGCAATGATTCATATTCCACCCCTAGAAATCTATTGCCTTCTGGTGCAGATGTCAGTTAAAATATGTAGGATGACATAAAACCATACCTCATTCTAATTTAAGATCTACAACAATGTATCATGCCTTTGGGTAGTCGATCTCATGTTGTGTAAATTTGTTTTGGTATGTATCCTCATTCCATTCCCGAATAAGCATTTATGATGCACACTCATGTTATATATGTACATATACATCTATATGTATTTATAAGCATCATAAATAGCATTGGGCTGAATTGTAAATCTCTAACAAGGGGAATACAATAATTCTTATCTGCAGTAGGTACCATGGTATCATGGACCACTATTCAGACCGTAGTTAGATGAGACGACGAAAGTCAAGTGCCTAGATAAGTGCTACAGCTGAATTTAGAACTAGTTGCCAATTGTTTTGGATTATGCGTATAGTCACCTGGAATGTGTGAATGGTCAGAACAAGATAAAGTGCCCTTATTTGAAGTGTAAACATATAAATTATATGGACAGAGACATGGTAAACTATCATTTACTTGTTTCTAGGTTCATGAAAAATTACGAAGAATGCTAGTGGGCACATGGGCAGAGAAGAGATAGTGGCATCGCACAAGTACACAATCCAAGCAGCAGTACCCATCGTGTGAATGACATGGTTCATGATATTGCAGGGCCGGATTTTGATTGGGAACAAGGCAAAGAGCAACCTATGAATTCTAATGCCAAAGCATTCTTTAAGTTGTTAGACGAGGGTAGCGAGCCATTATGGCATAGTTGCACTAAGCACACTACATTGTCTGCAGTGGCGACATTACTTAACATCGAGGCTGATCACAACATGAGCCATGAGTGTTTTGAGTCGCTCTTGAAGGCCATTAAGAGTATGTTGCCTGACGGTGAAAAATTGCCTGATAACTACTACTATTGCAAGAAAATGGTGAAGAAGTTGGGTCTTGGATACCAAAAGATCGATGCATGTCCGAACGATTGCATGTTGTTTTATAAGAAAAATGAACAGAAGACAAGGTACACATTTTGCAGTCATGATCAGTTTAGGCCTAATAAAGAGGCGTGACTACAAAAAAGAAAAATATACCTTTTAAGATTTTTAGGTATTTTTCAATTACACATCGGCTAAAAAGATTGTACATGTCTTCAAGAACAGCTGAACATATGACTTGACATGCGAAATCTCCAGCTAAACATGGAGAACTTAACCATCCCGCAGATGGGCAGGCTTGGAAAGATTTCAACTTAGCACATTCCGGGTTTGCATTGGAACCTAAAATGTAAAGCTTGGATTGTCCACTGATGGTTTTAACCCGTTCGACCACTTAGCTGTTCTATACTCTTGTTGGCCTGTGATTGTTACTCTGTACAACTTGCCTCCTTAGATGTGTATGAAACAACCATACTTGTTTCTTTCACTAGTGATTCCTGGTCCCAAGAGTCCACGAAAGAACCTAGATATTTATTGAGACCTCTTATAGACGAGTTGAAGGTATTGTGAGAGGATGAAGTACAGACTTGGGATGTTTCCATGAAAATAAATTTTAACCTTAAGGCAACGGTTACGTCAACTATAAGTGACTTCCCTACTTATGGTATATTAGTTGGATGGAGTATACACGGGAAGTTGGCTTGTCCATATTGTATGGAGCATACAAAGTCTTTTAATCTATCAAAGGGTTGAAAGCCTTGCTGGTTTGACTATTATCGTCATTTCTTGCCGGTAGATCACCCGTTTCGAAGAAATAGAGAAAACTTTAGGAAAGGGAAAGTAGAGAATGATATGCTTGCACCACGATTGTCAGGGACGGGGATGCGTGACCGTGTGATGAGATTAACGGTCATCCCATTCGGTAAGATTGTTGTCTCAAACATAATTAATGGGTTTAGCGAATCTCATAATTAGGTTCGGAGAAGTATCTTTTGGGAACTGCCTTATTGGTCTATAAATTTGATTCGTCATAATCTAGATGCGATGCATATTGAGAAGAATGTATTCGACAATGTGTTAACACCGGGATGAGTGTTACGGGCAAGACGAAAGATAATGATAAAGCACAGTTGGACATGAAAGATATTTGTAAGCGTCATGGATTAAAACTTTATGAATCTCCTAATGGTAATATGGTCAAACCGCATGCAAGGTACACATTATCCAAAAAGCAAGTTAAGGATGTATGCACATGGATTAAGTCTCTGAAACTACTAGATGGATATACATCAAACATTGCAAGGTGTGTTACAAGTGGGAAATTACAAGGGATGAAGAATCCATGGAGAGACTCATGCCTATGGCATTTCGGGACTTACTTGATAAACCAATATAGGATGCTTTGATTGATGTTAGTCGTTTCTTCAAAGACATGTTCAAAAACATTAAATGAAAAGGACATGTCTGTACTTGAGAAGAATATCATTGAGATCACGTGTAAGCTTGAAAAGAATATTCTCACATGCTTTTTTTGACTCCATGGAGCATTTGTAAATCCATCTACCCTATAAAGCTCGTGTTGGTGGTCTAGTTCAATATAGATGGATGTACCCTTTCAAGAGGGTGATGGGAAACCTTAAGAGGAAGGTGAAGAATAGAGCTTATGTCGAGGGGTCGATATGTAGTGAGGTATACAATTTCGATGAGATATCTACGTTTGTCTCAGACTATTTTCCCGACGAAGTCTTAACAAAGGTCAATCGAGTCCCGAGATATGATGATGGGGGAAATATTGAACTAAATGGTCGGCTTTCTGTATTTGGTCTACTGGGTCGCGCTTATGGAAAAAGGAAGCACATATTCCTCTTTAAGCAAAAATTATATGTTGCACATACTTACATTCTTCTCAATTGCAAGGAGATTAACGAATTTGTGAGGTATACATGTAAAATTCAAATTTATTAGACCTATATCTTAACCTGCAATCTCATACATTCCAATATATTAATGTTTATAAAATTTTATACATCATACGATGACGAGTTAAAAGCAAATCAGCCCGGCATAATTGATAAAGATATTCAACTCGGTCGTGATAAAAAAATTTCACTTTGGCTAAAGGACAAAGTAAGTTAAATTAATTAAACACGACATATATAGTATTAATTTATGAATTCATTTAATTTAATAGAATTTTTGTAGGCTCTTAATGAGGAAACGATTCCTCCAAATGTACAAGTCCTAGTTATTGGCCCAGACAAGGACCAAGTAAACTGCAATGGTTACAAAATAAATAGCTGCAGGTGAATTTCATACAAAGACATATGCTCGCGGTAAAAGAATAACTAACACTGGAGTGTATGTTTAAGGAGATTGTTACAATGAGCTTGGTCGTGCCTTTTATGGGGAGTTAGAGGAAATCATAGAGTTGTCGTACAAGGGTACTTATTAAAAAAAGGGATACGTGTCGATCGACATAGAATCGTCGATATTGACCTTCATAGGTCCAGGTACGTCAACGCACCATTTGTGTTGCCAACTCAAATAGTACAAGTATACTACACTCATACTCCTGTTAGGAAAAGGGATAGACCGCCTGCAGATCATTGACTTATAATTCATACTCCCGCGCGCATTCGTGTCAAAGTAGTAGACGGAGAGCTCTACCAATAGGAGATGTTACATAGACCTATAATAAATGTGGAGGACAACAATGAACTAATCTAGTTAGAGGGTGGAGATGAACTTGATGAAATGGATCCCGAGTCAGTACTTGTGCCAGATGACATTGATACTGAGGAGGAAGAGTTATTGACTGATAGTGAATCTAAAGAAGATAATGGTTATGAATCTCCAATACGTACACAAAATGATTCTAACTCATACAATGATTTTTATTAAAATATATGTTTAGTTTTACTTGTATTACATACAATTACAAATATACATGTTCTCTATATCCTTGTCATGTTTATGTATCTTTCATTTATAGTTGTCATAGTTAATTATTTCATACAATTATCTATCATTATTGTCATTTTATTTGTATATGTAATATCATATAACTCATAATAACATCATGAAACTTTTCTTTATAGATGTCTTCTAAAGCAGCGTACAAAAAGTGCGGCTTGGGTCGGGGGCCTAATCATATCCCGAAGGCCCCGGCTAATATGGACGATCGGATTCTTATACAGATTAGACCTCATCCGGACAGCACGTACGTTATCTAGCTATTATATATAAGCATTTTATTTTACCATTGTTGTATAAATATACTAATGTAAATTGCTTTAAATATTATAATAAAATTACTTATCTTTAATATAAATTATTGTATATTGTAATGATTTTCTAGATAGCAAGATTGTGAAGTGCATTTCACAATTATGCTTACAGAACTGGCCTACGCCAGTGATTACGTGGGTGAGCACACCTCTCGCCCACAAGGATACAGTTTGGGCTAAATTTCAGGTATATATTTTTTAATTCTGATAGATAATATAATTAATGAACTAATATTGTTTAGTAGTGTTGGATTATGTTAATATCACCGTTTTAATATTATTATTGTTGTTTTATTTGCAGAAAAGGTATAGATGGGACGACGCGCAGGCATCAGTTATTCAGACACTGTTCTGGCAGAAATACGCCGTCTGAACCAAAGATAATTTGAACAATGAAAGACAGAAAGCCATGCATAATGTAGAGATCAACCATCCAGGATAGGGTGAGCAGTACATGCATGAGCATAGCCCCTGGTGGTGCGCGCAGCCCTATGGGCTGAGATGTGTGACCAGTGGAGAGCTGGTTCAAGAGACGCAAGATTGCCGCCTCGAACAGAGCCTTAGGTGCACCTGAAAGTGACAAGGAAAAAGGCACCTATAAGGGCGATAGTATATCACAGTTGCAGCATATTGCTGCTAGGGTACGTATGAATAGCAAGCTTGTTAGTTTATTTTTTTTTATGTTTACAGTCATGGTTTGTAGAATATCACATGTTTACATATTAATATGAGAGCATGTTTTGTAGGAGGCTCAGTCTCAGAGTCAGCCTATCCATTGGTTGGATGTGTACGTGGCCACCTATGATGGTATGTCTGAGGCTGTCCAAATAGCGGTAATAAGTTTTTATAACTTTGATATGTCGTTTATAAATTTTTTGTCATTTTTTAGCATTGTATATTTATTTTTAACTATTTAATTGTTAACCTGCTGACAGGACACTTATAAGAGCTTAATGAACGAGCGTTATCCTGAAGGCACCCTGTGTCCGCCGATTGATCAAGAATTATGGGAGAGGGTGTCAGTTGTGAAGAAGAACTACGTTAAAGGCTAAGGACGACGACGACGCCCGACCATTAGTGGCACAGGAAGTTCTGTTACCCAGTCTAGATAGTCATCAAGTCATCCTGCCTATTATACTCTTGCTAACTATGTGAGAGCGATCTGTCGAGATTGTGATATTTTTCGTATACTGGGCGGGCATCTGCACTCTCTGAGTCCTGATGAGTTAGTAGATGCAGTGGCGACAGCAGCAAGACATCAGGATGGCGACGAGGATGGCGACAAGGTAATCTTAGTACTTATTACAATCAAATTAGTCACTTATATATATACATATATATTGTTGTGTCTTACTTATGTTTAAATAATTCCTATTGTTTAGTTTTCCCTCACTTTGCTTTGCATAAGTCATACCAATATCAACATATATACTATATATGTAACATGTTTTATTCTTTTATTAATTATAGGGTCGTACTAATTTAGACGATGATGCATGAAGAGCTAGGCTTGTTTTCTAGATATTTAAAGCCTTGTACTTTTATATTCATTCTTTGGACAACTGTATGTTACTTAAAGATGACATTTGTATTTATTTCTTCAGTTCATATTGGTTTATTAATGTTTATATAGTTTATATTGTGTTGGTTTATGTGTTTGCATATGGATGAATGTTTCTATATATTGTTATGCATGTGTTGGGATATAAAGCATGGATGAATGTTTATATATACTGTTGTGTGTTGGGATATAAAGCAGGTACAAAACAGGTACATTTTTTTTGGAAAATCCACAAAACAGGCAAAAAAAAATTTTGAATTAAGTATCAGCAACCGCAAGCGATCGCTAATACATATCAGCGACCACTGGTGGTATGAGGGTATCAGCGACCGCATTGGTCGCTACCGTTGGTCGCTGACACGTGAGCCACGTCATCCCTGAGACCTAACTCACCGTGACTCAGATTAGCGACGGACTCGGTCGTTATTGGCGGTCGCCGATATTCCGGTCGCTGGTGTCCACCAAGCGACAAGATTATGTGCGACTACTATCAGCGACCGCAGTCGGTTGCAAATGGGTATCAACGACCGATAGCGGTCGCAGATAAGCTTTTTTTGTTATAGTGAATATTAAGTGTGTATCTTGAAGAATTTTAATCTAGCCAGAAGTGTATTATTTTATGTTAACAATTTATTAGAATCCTATTTAGTAAAAAGTCCATTATGGCTTCCTAATTACATGGTAACTTTTATTAGTGTAAAATTATATATAAAGTGAGAAGGATGAAAATCCTAATTTCTACTTAGAGTTCCTATATATATACTGCAGCACCTTGTAAAAATCATAACCAATTCATACGAACTCGAAATCTAGTGATTTGAAAGCCCATATTTTCGTGTTTTCCTCCCTTACATCTGTCTACAAGGCATCAAAACCTTTTATCGAACACTTCTGTCCTAAAATTAAGAAAAACAATAGTCTGTCCTATTTCTCGCCAAACTTTTTATATCAGATTTTGAAAGGCCATAACTTTGTCATATGAACTCTAAATCTATTATTCTAAAACCCTTGTAATAAATTTTTGTAATTATAAATGCAATATTATTAAAGTCAAAATTATAATTGTGACGCCCCCAAATCCGGGTCCCTTTTACCTCGGATCTGGTACGTTACGGTACATCATCTACATTCATATTCAGTAACTAATGCGGAAGATATAAACATAAATTGTTTATACAATACATTCGACAACATATCCCATGGTCTTTAACCTTAATTTACATACATACCTTTAAATTCACAAAAGGTTTACAAATATAACTTGCATCAGATAACAAAATAGTTAACGTGCATAACAATCTAATCTTGTCCTTTGCTTTTGCCTCTATCCTTCCTCGAACATTCGTCTTAATCTGAAATATTTTATCATGATATAGCAAGAATGAGCAACTATTTTGCTCAGCAAGTTTAAATGCAATAAAGATATATCATGATTGAAGGAAAGAATATAGCTTTCTGAAGTTTCAACAATATATAACCATTGTCAAAGAATGAGAATCAATTTCAATAAATGAATAACTGAATCAATAACACTGAGTGGCCAACAATGGCCATGAACAAATTTGGTAATCAAGGTGATCAGCCTTTCATACCAGGTGAACATATGCAACTTGCACTAAGTGCGATTAACAATAAATTTTATTGATGTGGTATAATTGACAATAATTAAACCACTAGCATGCTTGAAAATATTAACTCAAGTTTGAATTGGGAAACTTGCAATATGTAAGAAGTTTAAGGTAAGAAACTTGCCTGTTTGACGAGCTACAATTTTCTAGCTTTAATTAAAACTCTTCGAATGACCTAGCATTGATAATGTCGGTCTATCAATTATCATTGCGTATAATTGAATATTTATACTGTATCATATACTATTTAAATAGCAATCAATAAATCACATAACACTTTTCATTTCTTATATTATCATTAAGTCTATTGGACATTTAATAGACCTTAGGTTAATGATTTAATTAAGCAATACTATTTCCTTAAGTGATAAACACTTATTAAACCTTTAAACAATTTATTATAATTGTCTAATTAATGTGTTATTTAAATTTCACTTTATTTTACTAATTCTATCTTCATTTAATTACTATTTAATAATAGTTAAATAGTAACTAATTAATTATCCTTAGTTATTATTAATAATAACTAATTACATCTTCTTATTATTTAAAGTTAATTAAATAATAAATAATAAAATTATTAATCTCATTTGTCTTAAATTATTATTTAATATAATAATTAATTAACTTCTTATCCTCAAATAAAAATTTATTTATTTACTTCATTAGTCTTTAACTATTCCTTACTATTAAAGAATAGTTAATTAACATTTGAACTTATTTATTATTCAATATTAATTAAATAATAAATAATTATTTATTTATCATTGAAAAATAAATAAATAAATCGCTTTATAAATATTTAATTATTCATTCTCCAAAAAAAATTAATTAACATTTGTACTTATTTAAAATTTAATATTAATTAAATAATAAATAATTAATTTAATATTAATGAAATTAAGTAATTACATCATTATTACTTAATATCACTTAAACACTTTTTAATCATTATTAAATAATAATTATTCACTTATTTCACTTTACTTTTAATTTCTATTATTTCTAACTTTTCTTTACATTTTTAGTTTTGACATGCTCTTTCGTTCATTTTTTAATTCTCAAATCATTAATCGTATTACAACGAATTTCTGATATGTTTTTCGTATCATATGAGACTATTTTTACAAAATATGAAACCCTCATGTCGGGTTCATTAACCAGTCCAAATAATTAGCCAAAAGTGTACGTTCATAACGCTTTTTATCTTTTTCGCAGCTTTACCCTCTCTCGCTAAAACAGTCATAACTTTTAGATCTTTGGAAAGCTTATTCAGTGTACTACAACATACCAAAAGCCCAGATCTTTTAGAGTACTCTAGCTAATCCGGAATTTTCCCTTTTGGTTCAGCAGTTCACTAATTTTCTTAAGCTTTAAAAACTGTTTTATTTCTCTTTCCTTTGATCCAACTTTTAACACTCAAAATGGTTGGATCTTAACATAAAACACTATTAAATATGTAGATCTATGGTTTTAGAGTTCAAGAAACATAACTTCATTATTTCATCACAACCAACCAAAATAAATTACATAAACTAACTTATTATGGTTTGATTTTTATACCCTATTCTTATGGTTTCTTCTTCTCCTTGATGATCCTAGATGGCAATGAAAATCTTCTCTTCCTCCTCTCTCATTCCCGCAGCAGCAGCAGCAGCAGCCCCTCACCCTTTCTCTCTAATATATTCTCTCCCTTTCTATTTTATTTTCTTAGGTTTTGGGAATGAAGTAAAAGTTTAATGTGGAATGAATAGGGAGGTATTTATAGAACTATAATATGTATACTTACAATATATACATATATACAATATCTCCCCATAATCTCCTATCTTCTCTCTCTTGTTGCTTGAAATCTTAGCAAAATCTAACAAATCAAATAAAATCTCAAAGGCTAGGCAATGTAGGGTGGTGAGTCACCTTGGAAAATCAAATAAACCACATGCCAAATCTCCCCTTGGAGATCCGGACATCCCCCCTTGTAATCTCCCAATTTTTTTATTTTTCTTTTAATTGCTAAATTAGCTTAAGCAAATGACAAAAAAATCCTTCCCAAGTTGGGTCATGCTTGGGCTATCCAATTAATTCATTTGGGCTTTCTAAATAATTGCTTGGGCATATAAATATCATAGTCCAATACATTTAGTTTACATAACCCTATATATTTAATTAGGATTTCTAGTCCACTTGTTTTGGACTTTAAATAATTAATTCAACTATTCCTTTAATTCTTTTGCTAAGTAATTTAATTACCCAATCTTAGTAACTTAATTTAATCAAATAAGTTACTACATAATTCTCCTTAATTTATTTTACCCTCATGGAATCATATAATTTATATAACTCATCTTTGACATATATAAATTATATAAAACATAACATAACTTACTTAAATTACATATTTATTTTATAATTACAAAAATAAATATGCTACCCATAATTCCTTACGCAAATACAATTATTTACATACCCAAAATATTATAATATAATATCCTTACCTCATTAACATAAATTCAATTAAGAATTTATTTACTTCCTTAAGATATTACGATAACTATAATATATTTCCTTTATTAATTTAATTTCATATGAGAATTTATTCCAATATCCTTAGATAAAGTATATATAAATATCATATACTTAAACCATCCCCCTCAATTCATTACGCTACTAGTTCAAAACAATTTCATTCCCTCGCGTAATAAATATATATATAAATATATAAATATATATTTATCACCTTACAATTATCTCATATAATGGATATGTATCCATATCACATATAGAAAATAATAAATAAATTTATTCTCTAACATTATAAATTGTTTATATCAATTTATTTACATACAGCAAATATATTATATTTACCATATTACGTAAACATACATATCCTTTATAAATCATAAAATAATTTATATACTCAGAAATTAGACTAGACATTTAATTTAATGTCTATTAATCCTCTTACTACGGTTTGCTACATTCCATAAGCCTTCTTCATATGGCTTGCCATATATATTATTACATAATCTCTTTCAATTATTAAACCGTATAGATTTTTCTTAAAATTTTTAATTAAATCCTCTATTTCCACTCTAGGTTTTAAACTTTAACCTATAATTTAATCATTTAAGATCTTCTAAATTTTTGAGTTGTCACAATAATTCTTGAATATTATAGAATATATGTGTAAAATGTATATAAATACATATATTCCTTGAGCAAGTTTAATAAAGGAAAATGTAACTACAAAATGTAACACTTCAAAATTTTAATTACAATACCATAAGTAGATTATAAGTGTGTGTGTGTGTGTGTGTATATATATATATGATGCAAGCTAAGATAAAATGGTTAAGTGTCTAGAGAATTCCAAAAAGTACCAAGTAAGCAAGCATAAAAAAACAAAAAATAATAATAAAATAGGTGGCATTATTATTCAAATTTCGGCTAAGGTATAGATAAGGAATAGAAGCCTCCCAAGATATTTTGAGGGGGAGAGTTATCCAAAACCTTGACCAAGTTGACCTCATTAGCTTAGCAAATGCATAATTAGCCAAAGAAAGTAATTAACTCATGTAAAACATGATTAACCTCCCTAATGGTGTGGTAAGACTATAATAAAAAGAAGTTAGATGACTTAACTAGGAAAGAAAATTCTTGAGAGACCAACTTATAAGCTAGCAAAACTTGTGCTTATAAATAACAAGCAACATTCATCTTTTCTTCACTTTACTAACACAAACAAATCAAAAGCCAAGAAGGAAAGAGAGAGAGAGAGAGAGAGAGAGAGAGCGAGCTCAGCTACAAGATAGAGTGAAAAGGAGTGAGCTAGATCAACCAAGAAGGAAAAAACAACAAGAGTTACTACAACTAGGTATAAACCCTAAACATTTAAAAGTTTAAAAATCTTTCTTTTATGGAAATAATTGGACTTTATGTACACTTAAGTTTATTTTGTTAATATAGATGTTATAATATCATGGATCATGGAGAAAAAGATGAAAGTACAAAGAAGAAACATGAACTAGTTAAAGAAAACCCTAAACTAGTTCCTAGAAATATTTTATGGAGTAAATATGTATATATATGAATTTGTTCATGCTAAGAGTAAATAATAACATGTTAGGGTGTGATAACATGAACTATGGCAAAAGAAATCAAAGATCCTATAACAAACAAGAAAAGAAAAAAAATTAAACAAGGTTGTTGAAATTTTTAGTAAGAAGGATAAAAACCCTAAAAAGAGAATGATTTTGTAAGAATAGAACTTTTAGTGTATTTAGAATTTTTGAGTAAAGTTTATTGGAATAGATAGATCTATAAGTTACTAAAATCCTGCATTAGTTTGAGGTGCAAATTCCTTGTAAATTATTTTTGGTTAATTTTCTAGTAAAACAGGACAAATTGGGTAATTTCTTGACCTAACTTTTTAAAAGGAAGTTCTGGATAGTTAACAGAGGAAATAAAATTAGAGCTTTTTAGGTATGAAACCTAAAAGTATAAGGAGTATTTTGGCCTAAGAATGAACATAAACGGACTTGTAATGAATGAGTTATGACCAAAATAAAAATAGAGTTTTTAAAATTAAAACAGTTATAACATGAGTTCTACAACTCAGTTTAAGATAAAATTTTGGATAAAAGTGTATTTTGATGTAATAAAGATACTTTCCAAAATACATAATTTTTGGACTTAATTTTGAATTTTAAAGAATTTTGCAAATTTGGACAGAGGGTTTAAAATAAATATTAATAATACTGGAAAAAATCTGAAAAAATTAGAAACTATCTAAAATATAATTACTTAGGTGGGGCTAGAAGGATAAAAAATAATAAAATAGTTAAACCAGTTTAATGAATAAAATAAGTTATTAAAATTTACGGAAAAAAATTAATTAAAGAAAAGTCGGGAAATAAGTAATATATTTTACCTGCTAAAATCTGTCAAAAAGGAACATATAAGGCTACGTGGGTGATAAATAAACACTATAATGAGATTTTAAATGGTGTAAGAATGTAATCGAGGATAAATTTACGGTACTCAAAAATACCAAAATAAAATTACAAATAGTTATAGACGATAACTATTAATTAATTAAATAAATCCTTATGGATGGTGTAGGTTACTATTTGGAGACGGAAAATAATCTAAACAAGGAAAATGCGCCCACAACAGGCAAGTTCTCGCACTTCTGTGCATTTGAAATTCGTTCATTATTGAACTGTAATTTTTTTTGTAATGCTTCTTGGACCAGCTATAAAAGAAGTTTATGTCATTTGTTCGGCTAAACTCAGTTAATATGTTTCTATCAATTATTGAATTGTTTATGATTCTTTGGAGATATTTTATCCAATCCAAATTGCTTTTGTACGGATTCTTATGTTATGACTGAGTATGAACAACCTTAGAAATAGGGGATATTATGTTTGAAAGTAGTATGCCCTCAAGCCAATCACATAGGATGTGATAAGCATTTACTCTGTAATCTTGTTCATTTATTAATAAAAGAATTTATTTAATTAAAGGTATTCTTTATCCATGTTTAATTAGTTGAATTAAATAATGTGATAAACCCATAGTTTTGGAGCAATGCTTTTAGAATCATGAAGAGTTCATGCTAATGGGATCTAAATTCTAGATTACTCAAAACTAGAACGATCCTAATCATTCGGTCACTAATGTGGGATTACTGATTTTGGATAGATTAGTACATACTATGCTTGCTCTGTGAAGAGGATGATTGATCTCATAATCATTTGTGTGGAGATACTAAAGCAAATATTTAGGTGCTTATTAGAGAATAAGTTCACTGAACGTGACTCACTTAAAGGAACACCTAATGGAGTTTTACTTGCTTGACAATAAGAGTTCCTATAGTGATAGTAGTACAAGTGTCCTTGGACTTGAGATCATCATAGTATCTTATGTATTCTGAGTTATGCTTTGTCATATTCCTTAACTCTTCGGGTGAGTATAATAGGGTATGTTTAGATATAATAAAGTGTACATGGAGATAGGTGAATGATCAACAAAAGATCTACCACTTCTAGTAAAAGGAGAGAATGTCTTATGCGATTTGATAAGTGACAACTCAGAAATCCTTAGCCAAGGTGAATGAAAATTAGAAAGGAGTTTTTAATTTACATTAATCAGAGTTGTGCATTTATGAATCGAAATGCATATGATCAAATAAATAAGATTTGTCAATAATTTCATATCTTATTTTTGATTGGGACATTGTGTGGCAGAAGGATTGAATTGTACGATAACTATTTCCTCAATAGGTTCTTTGTGATTAAACGTTGATTTCATATTATTCGAATAGTCATGATATACTAATGTAAGGTGTCACTCATTATGTAAAATAAATATATTTATTTATATTTGAATTAAAGTAGTTTAATTCATTATAAATAATATTAGAGTGGTTCTAATTTATTTATTTTACTATCGGAATAATATTGAACCTAAAGGGTCACACCATAAAGGAAAAATATTATTTTAGAAGTGATTGGCTTAATAATAATGAATTAAGTGTATTTAATTTATTAATGGAATAAATTAAATAGCTTAATATTTATAATTAAGTATTTGGAGAAATATTATAAATTAATAAGAAGTATTATTATTATTATTATTATTATTATAAATTATTTAATTCTTAAATAGTTTGGCAATTATATTAAATTAAAATCCTAAGTCCTAAAAAGTTTAGTATGGAAGGTTGGTCTATTAATAAGAGATGACTTATTTGGATTAGTGACTAATTAATGATCAGTATTCTCAAAACCTAAAAGAGTTAGGAGAGAGAAAACTATGGCTAACCACCCAAGGTTTGGAGAAACCTAAATTCACTTCTTCAATCAATATAGTCTTGGTGGATCACCTTTAGAGCGTTGCACACATTGAGTAGCTTGCGATTGATCCGAGTAATTGGAGAAGCACGGAGGAGCAAAGGATTAGAACTTAAAGATTTGATCAAAGGGTTGTATCACTTTAAGGTATATCTTTTATCCTTCCTCAATTAATAATATTGTATAAGGTGATTCTTGGGATTGCAGAAAAATTTTAAATTCGATTTATGTCATGCTTCTTCTTTATTATAATATGATTGTATGTATGTTCACGTTTCTGCAAATCAACAGTGGCATCAAAGTCAACCTTATGCGAGTTATTAATTGTTTTTGATTCATATATATGTTGATATGTATTTAGAACAATTTAATTGGACATAATTGTTAGTAAAACATCATGTTTTTGCAGAAAAACACAAAAATCGCGATCTGAAAAATTTGAATCTGCCCAGCAGCGCCCGATTATATTACAAATCAAGTGTCGCAGCACCGGTTTTCAGTTCAAACTCGGCGCCGCATCGCCGCATCGCCAGAATATTTTTAAAAAAAAATTATTTATTTTATTTTAATTAAAATTGTATTCCATTTTTCAGCAATTTGAAAATTGAAATAAAGGAGTTTATTTTGATTTAGAATTGGATTAAAATAAAGAAGTTTATTTTAATTGAAATTAGATTTCATGCTAACTAATATTGCGCATTAAATGATATCAATATATATATTGAATGTTTTATTTTCATAAGATAAATGTTTTATGATACATGCGATGACATGTATGATTAATCTTTTATTGATACATGTGATGACATGTATGATAATAAAGGGGATAATTATGGACCATTGACCAATGAGATTGGATTTAATTTTGATGGATGATTGAATGAATGAGTTTTTATAAATGGGGTCTGTGTACCTCGCCTATCTAATTTTCTGATGTAAATTATATCTTCCTCCTATGTACTTCCCCTTGACTGCTGATCAAAGTTTCTGTTTTATTAAAATAGATTGTAATAGAATTTAGTAGAATTACTTAGAAAATTAGAGCTAAAGAGCAGGAGTATTGAAGACCCATTTGTAATAGAGTTCGGGTTGAATATAATAGTTATATTCAAATTTTATTCTTTCACCTTAGATTTGACCTTTTAGTTCATGGTGGCTCAAGTGAACCAAACTAGAATTAAGTTTATAATCATCCCAAGTAGAATATAGTATTCTATATGTGCATGCTAATTATATAATAATATATTATTATACATGAGATGTATGTTTAATATGACGTGTATTGTATTTATATATATATATATATATATATATATATTTGCATGTGCGCTAAACAAGATGGGATATTTAATAACAAAATCTTCAAAGAAAAATATTAACACTACAAGAAAAAGACTTAATTCCGACGGAATATTCCGTCGGCAATTCAGTCGTAATAAAGTTGGTCGGATATAAGTCCGTCGAAAATTTCGTCGGAAATATTCTGTTATTTTTGACAGAAATTCCGTCGGAAATAAGTTATTTCCCACGAAATTCCGCTGGAAATAAGTTATTTCCCACGGAAAATTCCGTCAAACATAACTTTTATTTTTTTAAAAAAATATTTTTTTTCCTTTTTTCTTGTTTTCGTATGGCCATATGTAGTCATCAAATGTACTAGCATTAAAGAGATTTCTCTAGATCGATGAATCAAACTAAGAAACTTCTAAAGAAGAAAACTACACACGTGAATGAAAAATTGGTGTGTAGTTTTCTACATTGCTGATAACAAAAATTGGTACAAAAAATCAATTCCTATAATCTGCAATGACTAGCAGACTTCAACATTAATATAGAGAAGCATAAAATCAGGTTACAAGTGGAATGATAGAAATGAGAGAATCTTCCAAAACAAAATATAAACATCCAAAGGCCTTGAATTTAACAATATTGCAAGCATATAGGGATCAACAAGTTGTAGACGCTAGAGCCATGCAACGAAAGAGAACATAAGTGCTTGAACACAATAACTGCGATAAATGGGCAAGCAGTACCACCTAATCTAAGTTTGCACATAAGTACTTGAATTCATAATTTGCACAAAAATATCACTGATTAAATTCTAAACATTTGCAAGCAATACCAGGTTGCAAGTTTGAAATGTAGAACAATGCATTTATCAGGGACTAATTAGGAAACTAAACTAGATGACCTTCTTTCCTTTTTTATTCTTCTTCTCAACAATGCCACCTAATACCTGTTATAGTTGGACTTCATCCATTTGAAAGTTGTAAAAACTGTAAGAGTTTCACAGTAATGATAGAGTTATCACTTATCAACTTTATTCTATTAAGATCAAGGTCCAAAATCTACATACAATGTCTAGGTCCCATATTTTAATGGCGGGGTTCCATTGAGCCAACAACGATAAAGTTTCATGCCAACAATTACCCACAATCATCAGCAAAAAAAATAAAAAAATAAAAAATAAAAAATTGGGGCAACAAAATAGAGTTTTCATCAATGTTCACGATGAAAGAACAGGAAACTAAAAAAAAAGACATGTTACCTTATTATGCTTACCAGAGAGATAATAAAGACAAATAGTGGTTACTTGATTATTTCAACAAAAGTGCCTCGCAAATACAGATACAGATGAAAGGAACTTGATAGGCCACATAAGTCTACATCTTCATGTAAGCAAAACATTTTTTTGTGATAGGTAAGTGTGGCCCCGAGTATGGGTATAACCAGAGACCTTGAGCCTTGAGGTTAATAGCCAAGGTCTCTGGTATTTCTTCAACCCCTTGAGGTTATGTAAAACCTATTTTTTATACTAGAGTATCCAACTTTTAGAGCAATCCAGCATGCGAAAATAATGGTAAAAGAGATATGCCTGCACAGGTTAAAGATCTCCTGCCCACAACAAATTGACTGACTCTCTAATCTCTATTAATATTCTGAATTTCTATATCTTATGTATTGTAACAATCAAGTTTGTAATACATATATAACCTCTTATGTGTTCAAGTACTTCAGGCAATACATATATAACCTCTTGTCAACATCACAACTTTTTGCATGATATTTTTTTTATCAATTGCCTAGTGACCAAATGAGGCTATATTTGAACAGATGAGGCTAATTGATATGAGATGTTGTAGAATTTGTGTGACACCCCCAAATTCGAGTACTACGTTTCCTCAGGATTTGGTGTTCACTATCCATATACATCACATCACATCTAACTACCCATTCATTCATAATGGAAATACTATTAATGGAAATAGAAATCTCCCATTAAGGGTTACAACATCATTCATAAATAAATCCCAGGTCATCTAACCTTAACATAACATCAGTGCGGAAACATAAATTAAGTCTATTACATAACATCATTAAAATAAGTACAACAAGTCTTCATCACTTGTTTGCTTTTTCTTTACCCTTACTAGTAGATGGCTCGTCAGTTCTTTCAACCTTAGCTGCAATGTTATTATGCAAGGGTGAGCAATGATTGCCCAGCAAGTATAACAACAACAGTAATAATAATATGCAAAATAATTAATGGATATTGAATAATCGAAGATTTAGCTTTTGAGTCAAGAATGTAAGACAAGATTCAAAAGAACGTCTGAGGGTCTTAAGACCACGAACTATGTCCCAGGTTATCAAGTATTTCTACTTTAAACCTTTAACAGTCGTAAGATTATATGGACCTTGCTTCTCGTACTCAGGGGGATCAGCCCTTTGTACCATGTATGTGCACAACATCTTAACGCTAACGCGTAAATAAAATCCCCTGTATAAGGGTTGTTCATCTCAGTTTGACATCGGAGTCCGCACCAAAGGAAGTTTGGTTTGGATTTACTTCAATAACGTTTCTAGAATTTAGAACGCTCATCAACTATGGACTAGTCGAATCAATCAGGGTTTGTGACGAACGAGAATTTTTGTAACTTATTTTAAATATTTATTGATTGAATAAATATTTTTCGACGATTTGATTGTTGAATTAATTGATTAATCGATGAATTTGTGGTAGATTAATTTAATTATATGTGTTACATTAATTAGATTAATGTGGAGAATTTTTATATTTAAAGTATGTGTTTAATTGAATTTATTTGATTAAATACATTATTTAAATAAGTATAATGTTATTTCTAATTAATTTAATTATTAATTAGAGATTTAGTAAATTGTCATTATTAATAAATGAGAATTTTATTTATATCATCATGTGATTTAATGTAGAATTATTCTATTTTATTTATTTGATTTTAGCAAGATTATTTAGTTGATCAAAGTGTGACATGAAACTATGTAATAAGCTATTTATTAAAATAAATTAGAAGGAAGAATTATTAAGCAAGCCAAACGAGGCTTTAAAGGGAGTTTGGGTCAGTTAACCATTATGGATTAACTGACACCCATTATTATATCAGTTTCTTTTTATTATACGTATTTCTATTTTATGCATCAGTTTCCAAAAGTTTATACAGAGAGAAAAACTTGAGAAAAAATTGTGTTCTAGTAAGTAGTTTGGAGAATTTAAGAAGGATTTCTAGCAATCTAAACCACCAATCAAGGTAAATTCCTTAAATTTAACTTTGATTTATGTTCTTCCAAATTTTATTCCATGAATGTATGCTTCTGAGTTCTCTGTATAGTAAATTCTATGGCCAAACTTTCAATAAATTAATATTAGATGATTGTAAGTATGCTTTGATGTGTTTTGTATGGTTATTATATGATTTAGAGTAGTTAAATCCATGAAATCATGCTTTAATTACAAGTTCTGAAATTACAGAGTAGTTACTTATGAACATGGTTTAAATGTACGAAATTGGTACTTGATTTACATGTTAATTGGTTAAATTGATTACTGATTATATTTATGCTTGTAAAAACGAAAAGAACGAAACTTAAACGGACTAATTTGGTTAAGAAACGAATTTACTGTGATTGATTTCGTTAACTGTATCAATATGTAAATACAGAGCATGAACAGTGAATTTTAACCTTTGATTTGGTTGTATAAATTGTTAAAATCATGCTAGAAGACTTGGGTAATGATTATATTTAATTTATAGTGTCTGGGTGTGTTTAATTTGATGTACGAATAACAAAATGGGAAATTTTTGGCCTGTTTCTGCGTTCTTCGCGAACTGCAGAAACTGGAATTCGTAATTCTCGCCCCGGCGAGAATTTTGTGAAGGGATCTCTCGCCCCGGCGAGAATTTTGTGAAGAAATTTCTCGCCCCGGCAGGGAGCTCGCCCCGGCGAGAATTTTGTGAAGCATTTCCTCGCCCCGGCGAGATCTCGCCCCGACGAGATTTTTGTGAAGAGTTTTCTCGCCCCGGCGAGAATTAAAAAAAAAAAAAAGAGTAAAAAGACGAGAGTAAAAATTTTCTTCTTTCTTTAAGATCATACTATGATATCGTAGATATACCTAAAGCTTAGGCTAAGGTATAAAATGAATGTTAAATTACTGTGAAAGGTGGTAACATAAGCCCATTGATTGTTCGGGTCAACTGAGCCATTGAAATGAGATTTGATGAGAATGAGTTTTGACGTGTTTATAATATTGTAACTAATTATTGTTACTGTTTCATAAACGGAATGAATAGGTTGATTAGAGAAACGTGAGTCTTAAATTTATAGCCTACGCACGAGGCAAGTATCTTATCCTTACTTTTACGTTTACGCAAGTTTCTAAATTTCATTATCATAGAATACAAGTTTCATAATGCTATTACTTCTTGAGCAAGTTATTGTTTCTATTCCATTCAATTTCATGGATTCAATGAGACGTTTTTAATTTCTCTTTGTAATGCTTCAATTATATAGATTTCATTCAATTGTACCTTTTGTGAGATTTAGTTTTGATTCTCGAATTATACCTTTTAAACCTTGATTGACTAGCGAACCCTTATTGCTTCGACTAGTCCATAGTTGATGAGCGTTCTAAATTCTAGAAACGTTATTGAAGTAAATCCAAATCAAACTTCCTTTGGTGCGGACTCCAATGTCAAACTGAGATGAACAACCCTTATATAGGGGATTTATTTACGCGTTAGCGTTAAGATGTTGTGCACATACATGGTACAAAGGGCTGATCCCCCTGAGTACGAGAAGCAAGGTCCATATAGTCTTACGACTGTTAAAGGTTTAAAGTAGGAATACTTAACAACCTGGGACATAGTTCGTGGTCTTAAGACCCTCAGACGTTCTTTTGAATCTTGTTTTACATTCTTGACTCAAAAGCTAAATCTTCGATTATTCAATATCCATTAATTATTTTGCATGTTATTATTACTGTTGTTGTTATACTTGTTGGGCAATCATTGCTCACCCTTGCATAATAACATTGCAGCTAAGGTTGAAAGAACTGACGAGCCATCTACTAGTAAAGGAAAAGGAAAAGCAAACAAGTGATGAAGACTTGTTGTATTTGCTATATTGTTGTTTATGTATTAGACTTCGTTTATGTTTTCCGCACTGATGTTTATTTAAGGTTATATAACCTGGGATTTATTTATGAATGATGTTGTAACCCTTAATGGGAGATTTCTATTTCTATTCAAGTATTTTCATTTATATTTGAATGGGTAGTTAGATGTGATGTGATGTTTTTGGATAGTGAACACCAAATCCTGAGGAAATAAAGTACCCGGATTTGGGGTTGTCACAGGGTTTGCTAGTCAGTCAAGATTCATAAGTTATAATTCGAGAATCAAAACTAAATCTCACAAAAAGTACGATTGAATACGTTCTATATAACTGAAGCATTACAAAGAGAAAATTAAAAACGTCTCATTGAATCCATGAAATGGAATGGAATAGAAACAATAACTTGCTCAAGAAGTAATAGCATTATGAAGCTTGTATTCTATGATAATGAAATTTAGAAACTTGCGTAAACGTAAAAGTAAGGATAAGATACTTGCCTCGTGCGTAGACTATAAATTTAAGACTCACGTTTCTCTAATCAACCTATACATTCCGTTTATAAAACAGTAACAATAATTAGTTACAGTATTATAAACACTTCAGAACTCATTCTCATCCAAACTTTCTATTTTAATAGCTCAGTTGACATCGAACAATCCATGGGTTTATGCTTACCACCCATTACAGTATTTTAGCATTCATTTTATACCTTAGCCTAAGCTTTAGGTATATCTACGATATCATAACATGATCTCAAAGAAAGAAGAAAAATTTTACTATTGTCTTTTTACTCTTTTTTTTTTTTTTTAAGTTCCCGCCGGGGCGAGAAAATCCTTCACAAAAATCTCGCCGGGGCGAGGAATTGTTTCACAAAATTCTCGCCGGGGCGAGCTCTCGCCGGGGCGAGCTCTCGCCGGGGCGAGCTCTCGCCGGGGCGAGGAATTTCTTCACAGAATTCTCGCCGGGGCGAGCTCCCCGCCGGGGCGAGGGATCCCTTTGCAAAATTCTCGCCGGGGCGAGAATTACGAATTCCAGTTTCTGCAGTTCGCGAAGAACGCAAAAACAGGCCAAAATTTCCCAATCTTGTTATTCTTACGTCAAATTAAACATGCCCAATTATCATATATGGTATGAAATCAAAACCCATTCCATAAACAGTGATTTTAACATCACAGATAATCTATACAACCCAATTTAAAGACCAAAAATCTAACTGTTCATACTTATTATGAAGTTTTGATACAGTTAACAAAATTAATCGCAGTAAATTCGTTTCTTAATTAACCAAATTAATCCGTTTAAGTTTCATTCTTTTCGTTTTTACATGTATAGACATAATCAGTAATCAATTTAACCAGTTAACATGTAAATCAAGTACCAATTTCGTACATTTAAACCATGTTCATAAGTAACTACTCTGTAATTTCAGAACTTGTAATTAAAGCATGATTTCATGGATTTAATTACTCTAAATCATATATAAATCATATAAAACACATAAATACATGCTTACTAACATCTAACATCAAATTATTTAAAGATTTAGCCATAGAAATCAAATTACAGAAAATACAGAGAACTCTAAACACACGTTCATGGAATAAACTCATCAGAACATAAATTAAAAACTTAATTTAGAAGGATTACCTTCAATTAAATGCTTTAAATGATGCAAGGAGATGAATGATTTCTTCAATTCTCTAATTCCTCACAAATCTCTCTCTTTTCTCTCTGTATTGGCTTTTTGGAAAACTGATGAATAATAGATAATAAGAATACGTATAATTTAAACTGATTAAACATGGGTGTCAGTTAATTCATAATGGTTAACTGACCCCAACTTCCTTAAGGCCTCGTTTGGCTTTCTTAAAAAAACTCTTCTTTTGGTTTATTTTAATAAATAGCTTATTATATAGTTTCAAGTCACACTTTAATCAACTAAATAATCTTACTAAAATCAAATAAATAAAATAGAATAATTCTAAAATAGAATAATTTTTCATTAAATCACATAGTCATATAAATAAAATTCTCATTTATTAATAATGACCATTTACTAAATATCTAATTAATAATTAAATTAATTAAAAATAACATTATACTTATTTAAATAATGTATTTAATCAAATAAGTTCAATTAAACACATACTTTAAATATAAAACTTCTCCACATTAATCTAATTAATGTAACACATATAATTAAATTAATCTACCACAAATTCATCAATTAATCAATTAATTCAACAATCAAATCATCGAAAAATATTTATTCAATCAATAAATATTTTAAAATAAGTTACAAAAATTCTCGTTCGTCACAATTTGTACATATTAGACTGAGAAATCATACTAATTAAAAATAAACATGGAAATTTGTGCCCTTGAAACCATTCTCCGACTCTCCATAATCACAGTACCTCCACATTCAGAAATTTTACAAGGAATAAAGCTCACTTTAGAAGACAAAAAGGATTATGCTACACCTGTGATGAGAAGTACACGCCAGGACACAAATGTCTAAACTTAGTTTTGCAAATTCAATTTCATACACCACAAATGCATTATATATACATGATATAATCAATTATATATACACAATATCAATACATATACATAATATCATAAACATTCAAAAATTAGGGCATATTAATTAATATACATAACATCATAAATTTCTTAAATTGAAACCTAAATTTGTGTGTATAAGTTTACTTTAGATTTAATATGTGTGTGAAACCAAAATTACAAGTTATTATGCGTGTTAGTGTGTGTAAAATTGGAAAAATGGCTAAATTGGATACTAATCGTTACCTATAGGTAATAAAAGACAACAATGGAAGAGAATGAGGCAAAAGAAGTCGTCGCCGCTGTCGTTGAAAATTGCAGAAATCAGAATTGAGATTTTTTTCTAAACTAGGACAATAATGAGTAGGAGGAGAGAGAGGGGAAAGGGAGTAGTGAGGCGGAGGAGATTGAGAGAGGAGGAGGATGAGGAGGCAGCAGGAGATTGAGAGAGGAGGAAGCGGTAGATCGATTATGTTAAGCAGTAGGAGATTGAGGATGAGGAGGCAGCATGTTTTTTCTTTCTTTTTCTTTCTTTTCTTGTTTTCTCTTCCTGTAGCAGATGAGTATGTGAGGCAGTGGGGAGGTTTGGGACTAATAATCATGGTTATTTTTGACGAAATTATTTCCCATGGAATTTTCTGTCAGAAATAACTTATTTTCCACGGAAAAAATTCCGTCAGAAATAATTCCGTCGAAAATATATGTTTTTCTTGTAGTGTAAGTTGATTACGTTTAAAGGACATTAGGAATATCGAACGTAGCCTTCTAGCATTGTGAAGCAATAGAGTATCGAGTATTTTATATAAGTTTGTTGTGCACACACAAGGCTTGTATTAAATATTGGATATGTTGCTTTATTACATTGGATGTTTATAAGGAATTAAACAATACATGTTTTGTTGTGTACACACAAGGACTGTATTTTTCTCTTCACTTAAATGGAAATGCTAGGTTTGACTTAACTTAGATTATTTTAGTTCGGATGTGCACACACTTGATCATCATAATCTAAGAGGTAAAATAAATTAAAGGAGTTACATTGAGATGTAATTGACAAAAGTTGTCTACCTATTAAATAAATCTATAGTTTATTGTACACATACAAGGCTATATATTTATGACAATAGGATCCTTTCCCACTAGCGAATTTTAAACTAAATCTGTCGAACTGTATATGGAGGGTCATATAGTTTAAAGAAAATAGCGGGAGACACCATTTTAATAAAGACCTAAATTAATCTGGTGATTAATAAAATGAATGTATGTTAATGTTGTTAAATTATAAATTCATTTACAGAATTTTACAATGTCTAATTCAATATGATTGCGGAGCATATTGGATGCTAACAAGTTAACCAGACCGAATTATACGGATTAGTTAAGGAATTTGAGAATAGTTCTCACGGCTGTAAACTATCTTATGTTCTTAATTCGTCTATCCCTGCAACAGTTGCGGACAATGCCTCTGAGGAAGAGATTGCTACTTTTAGAAAGTGGCAAGATGATGCACACTGGGCTCATTGCATCATGTTGCGTTCTATGAGTAACGAGTTACAGCGTCAACAGGTGAAAATGGACCCACCTACCATTTTGTTGCACCTTCATGATTTGTTTGGTAAGCAGAGTAGGTCCACCAGATATGAGATATCTAAGGAGCTCTTCCGATCTAGAATAACCGATGACACTTTAGTACATGTACATACACATCCTCAAAATGATCAATTTGATTGAATAATTGGGACAACTGGGTTTTGTCATGGATGGAGAGTTGAGCCAAGATTTAATTTTGCAGTCACTCCCTGACTTTTTCTCACAATTTGTTATGAATTCCTATATAAACAAGCTAGATGCCAGCCTGCCTGAGTTGCTTAACATGTTAAAAATAGCAGAGAGTCAATTTCCAGCCAAGAAAGACCAAGTTTTACTTGTAGATGATTCTTCTAAGAAAAGGAAGGCTAATATGGCAAAAGGACAGGCACAAACTAAGGACAATAAGATGAAAACTGACGCGGATAGCAAAGGAGTTTATTTTCACTACAATAAGCCTGGACACTAGAAAAGAAACTGTAAGGAGTATCTTACAGAGGCTAACCAGAAGAAGCTTAGTGAAGCTTAGGTTACAGATACAGGTTTGTTCATGATTGAAATAAATCTTTCTGTAAGTCAAGTTTTTACTTAAGTATTGGATACCAACTGTAGTTCTCACATATGCAATTCTATATAGGGACTAAACAGAAGTAGAAAGCTAAATAAATGGGAAGTAATCTTGCGTGTGGGAAATGGAGCAAAAGTTGTTACATTAGCCGTAGGAACTTATAATTTAGCGTTACCTACGGGCAATTCTATTAAGCTAGTAAACTGTTACAATGTTCTAGTTCTCATTAAACATTATTTCAACTCCGTTGTTAGACAAGAAAGGTTTTGGTATTATATTTAAGAACAATAGTTGTTCTATTTATAATGATAATGTTTTGTTTGGAACTAGAAGATTACTTAATGGACTTTATATACTTGACTTACATGAAAATATTTTGCAAATTGAACAACCTAATAAAAGAAAAGAGATGATAATTCAAGAGTTGGATATGTGTATTTAATGAAATACAAGTCTGAATCATTTGAAAGGTTCAAAGAATTCAAAAATGAAACAAACTGGCAAAGTATTAGGATTCTTCGATCTGATTGAGGAAGGGAATACTTAAGCAATGTGTTTCTAGATCATCTCAAAGAAAATTATATTTTCTCATAATAGACGCCTCTTAATACGCAATAATTGATTGGTGTATCTGAAAGGAGTAATTGTATCTTGTTGGACATCATGCGATCCATGATGATTTTTAACTGACATTCCAGTATCCTTCTGGGGTTATGCCATATAAACGGTTGCATATCTACTAAATAAGGTATTCTCAAAATCCATCCCCAAAACTCCATATGAATTATAGACTGGGAGGAAACCTAGTCTTAAACATATTAAGATTAGGGGTTGTCAGCTTATGTGAAAAAGGTTTCAAAAGGATAAGCTTGGGAAAAGATCTGACAAGTGCAGATTTGTGGGACATCCTAAAGTAAGTTTAGGATATTATTTCTATCATCTTACAGAGCAAAAGGTGTTTATTGCGAAACACGTTGCTTTCCCCGAAAAAGAGTTTATCCTTGAAGGGGCTAGTGGGAGGAAATAAATCTTGAAGAAGTTCAAGAATCATAAAGCACTATAAGTCAAACTGAGGAACCTGTAGATAAACCTATTGTACCGTAACCGAATTGTAAATCTGAAAGAGTACCGAAGATACCTGGGAGGTATGGATTCATCATAGAGGATGATGATTGGTACACATCATAGGTGATGATGATCCAGGTTACATACAATGAGGTTATGAGTAGTAGAGACTCAGAAAAATGACAGATGACCATGAAATCTGAAATGAACTCTATGTATGTAAACTAAGTATGGACTTTGGTTAATCCTCCGGAAGGCATAAAGCCTAAAGGGTGTAAATGGGTCTTTAAGAGAGAGACTAGAGCAGATGGCAAAGTGGAGACTTATAAGGCCAGACTGGTGGAAAAAAATTTCAAATAATGGCAAGGAGTTGTCCATCATGAAACCTTCTCACCGGTGGCAATGCTCAAGTCCATTTAGATTTTGCTTGCGATTGCAGCTTATTATTACAAAATCTGGAAAATGGATGTGGAGACGTCCTTCCTCAATGAGAGACTTGAGGAGAATGTATATATGATACAACTAAAAGGATTTGTTTCATTGGATGGAGCAAATCATGTATGTAAGCTACAACGATTCATTTATGGATTGAAGGAAGTTTCTCGAAGATGGAACATCCGTTTTGATGAGACAATCAAAGAGTTTGATTTTATCAAAAACGAGGATGAACCAAGTGTGTACAAAAGGTTATTGGAAGCGTTGTGACATTCCTCATACTATATGTTGATGATATACTATTGATAGGGAATGACATACCAATATTACAATCAGTAAAGATATTATTGTCCAAACATTCCTCCATGGAAGATTTGGGAGAAACATCCTATATTTTGGGGATAAAGATCTATAGATATAGATCTAAAAAGATGCTCGGCTTGACCCAAGGAACGTACATTCATTCGATGCTAAAGGGGTTTAACATGGGAAACTCCAAGAAAGGTCTCATGTTGATGAGTCATGGAGTGTATCTCTCCAAGAAATTGTCCCCAAAGACACCTGAATAAAGAAATCGCATAAGTAACTATCATGTATGCAATGATATATACGGGACTAGATGTTGCTTATGCACTAAGTGTGACAAGCAGATATCAGTCCATTCCTGGAGAAGATCATTGTAAGACAGTGAAAAATATCTTAAAGTACTTAAGAAGAGCGAAGGATGTGTCTATGCTATATGGTGGGTCTGAATTGAAACTAGAGGACTCTAAAGACTTTAAGTTTTTCAGACTGACCAAGACGACAACAAATCCACTTTAGGGTATGTGATTACCTTGAACGGTGGTGCAGTGAGTTGGAAGAGTTCCAAGCAGCAAAGAGTTGTTGATTTAGTGATATAGACAAAGTATATAGCTGTAAATGAAGCTGCAAAGTTGGTTGTTTAGATGAAAAATTCATTATAGAACTTGGAATGGTTCCTAAGTCTCATCTGGGATCCAAACATGTGTTGCGGCACTTTCATTTGATTAGAGAAATTATTTAAAGAGGAAAAGTCACTTTAGAGAAAGTGGACTTTGAGAACAACATTGCAGATCTATTTACTAAAGCATTATCCAACAGCAGGACGATCGCACTTAGAGAAGATGGGTATGAGATACTTGGGTGATTGGCTTTAGTGCAAGTGGGAGATTGAAAGTAGTACGCCCTCAAGCCAATTACATAGGATGTGATAAGTATTTACTCTGTAATTTTGTTCATTTATTAATAAAAGAATTTATTTAATTAAAGGTATTTTTTATCCATGTTTAATTAGTTGAATTAAAGAAATGTGATAAACCCATATTTATAAAGCAATCCTTTTAGAATCATGAGAGTTCATGTTAATGAGATCTAAATTCTAGATTACTCAAAAATAGAATATTCCTAATCGTTGGATCACTAATGTGAGATTGCTGATTTAGGATAGATCAGTACATACTATGCTTGCTCTGTTGAAGAGGATGATTGATCTCATAATCATTTGTGTGGAGACACTAAAGCAAGTATGTAGGTGCTTATTGGAGAATAAGTTCACTGAACGTGACTCATTTAAAGGAACACCTAATGGAGTTTTACTTACCTGACAATAGGAGTTCCTATAGTGATAGTAGTACAAGTGATCCTTGGACTTGGGATCATCATAGTATCTTATGTATTCTGAGTTATGCTTTGTCATATTCTTTAACTCTTTGGGAGTATAATAGGGTATGTTTGAGTATAATAAAGTGTTCATGGAGATAGGTGAATGATCAATAAAGAATCTACCACTTCTAGTAAAGGAAGAGAATGTACTATGCAATTTGATAAGTGACAACTCAAAATCCTTGGCCAAGGTAAATAGAAATTAGAAAGGAGTTTCTAATTTACATTAATCAGAGTTATGCATTTATGAATCGAAATGCATATGATCAAATAAATAAGACTTGTTAGTAAGTCTATGTCTTATATTTGATTGAGACATTGTGTGGTAGAAGAATTGAATTGTACGATAATTATTTACTGAATAGGTTCTTTGTGATTAAACGTTGATTTCATATTATCCGGATAGTCATGATATACTAATGTAAGGGGGTTAAATGCTTTTTTGGTCACTGTACTTTAGGTCAACTTACAAATGGATAACTGAACTTTTTTTTCTTACAGTCAACTCATTAAACTCAAATTTTCTTACAAAACGTTAGAAAATCCGTTACTTTAGACGGAAATTAACACATCAGCTGCTGAGTTGTAAAAAAAAAGCTTATGTGTCAAGAATTATCCAACGTGGCCTTCATTATGTGGATTTGGAGGAAAAAATTTCTGAAGAAAATGAAAAAATTATTTTAAAGTATAATATAAATTAGAAAAGTTAGTCCGACGTGGCAATGATAATCTGACGTGTAACGTGTAATGATGTGGCAGTGGTGACATGGTGTTCACTTCTGATGTGGCTATTCTTAAATTAAAGTATAAAACACATTAAAAATTAAAAATTAAAATTAAAATAATTAATTAAGAAAATTAAATAATTACAACATATTAAAACAAAAAAAATCAATTCTTACTCCAGTAACCTAGTTCATCTTCTTCTTCATTCATATCTAAAAAACAATTCAAATCCATTATTCACCTCCAAAAACCTAGATCTACTAATTATTCTTTAAATCATTCATAGTAATCAATTGATTCATTTAATCCCAAAAATCAACTGATCTACTAGATCTACGTTGAGCAGATCCCATCTTTCTCTCTCCTCTTCAAGCTACAAAAACTCAACAATGGAGGATGAACAAGAAGATCAGTCTCAAAATCAACAACAACAATTTAATCCGATTTTATCGTATGGGAAGCTCAAGATTAATCCCAAAAACTTGAAGATGAGATTGTTCATGATTTTTATCAAGATGAAGATTACGAAGAACTTTAAACTTTGCCCCTTTTTGATTACGAAGAGTACCTCAGATTGGGCAACGATTTTTTCAATTTCAAGAGAACTTTTTCTATTTCGACCTTGTTTGTTAGGTTTCTAGTGATTTATAGGCTGACTATCCCTTCTTGGTTATCATTGCTAGTGTTTTTAGTATCTGGGTTCCCTGCACTAAATTGGATGAGGAAGATGATGAATAGTGATGATAGTGCTAGGTTAGAGAGAGAAAGAGATAAAAAAATGGCTTAATTAATAATTCTTTGCTTGACATGTATAAACATTTATGTAAATAAAAAATTATTTTGAAAAGATTTTTTATTTTAAAATATTTTTAATTTTATAATTTCCTTAATTATATTTGTTATTAATTATATAAAAAACCATTTGCTATTAATTACAAAATTAACTAAATAACTCTTTTTATTTTTTAATTTCTTCCATGTATTTTTTGCTAATTTTTTTATTTTATTATAATTTTCTTTCATTTTCCCCTTAATTTTAATTAGCATATTTTTAGTTTTTATGTTTTATAAATGGCTTAATTATAAATAAAAATTTATTTGATATTAATTACAAAAATAATTAAATACATTTTTCATTTATTTTCTTGTTTTTTTGGCTAACTTTTTAAATTTATATTATACTTTAAAATATTTTTTCATTTTCTTCATAAAAATTTTCCTCCAGATCCACATAATGAAGGCCACGTCGGATAATCATTGCCACTTCAGCTTTTTTTTTACAACTCAGCAGCTGATGTGTTAATTTCCGTCTAAAGTAACGGATTTTCTAACGTTTTGTAAGAAAATTTGAGTTCAGTGAGTAGACTGTAAGAAAAAAAAAGTTCAGTTATCCATTTGTAAGTTGACCTAAAGTACAGTGACCAAAAAAGCATTTAACCCTAATGTAAGGTGTCACTCATGATGTAAAATAAATATATTTATTTATATTTGAATTAAAGTAGTTTAATTCATTATAAATAATATTAGAATGGTTTTAAAATATTTATTTTACTACCGGTATAATATTAAACCTAAAAGATCACACCATAAAAGAGAAATATTATTTTAGAAGTGATTGGCTTAATAATAATGAATTAAGTGTATTTAATTTATTAGTAGAATAAATTAAATAAATTAATATTTATAATTAAGTATTTAGAGAAATACTAATTATAAATTAATAAGAAGTATTCTTATTATTATTATTATAAATTATTTAATTCCTAAATAGTTTGAAAATTAAATTAAATTAAAACCTTAAGTCTTGAAAGGTTTAGGATGGAAGGTTGGTCTATAAATAAGAGAGGTCTTATTTGGATTAGTGACTAATGATGATCAGTATTCTCAAAACTTAAAATAGTTAGGAGAGAGAAAACTAGGGCTAGCCACCCAAGGTTCGGAGAAACCTAAATTCACTTCTTCAATCAATATATTCTTGGTGGATCACCTTTAGAGCGCTGCATACATTGAGTAGCTTGTGTTTGATCCGAGGAATTGGAGAAGCTCAAAGGAGCAAAGGATTGGAACTTGAAGATTTGAACAAAGGGTTGTATCACTTTAAGGTATATCTTTTATCCTTTCTCAATTAATAATATTGCATAAGGTGATTCCTAGGATTACAGAAAAATTTTAAATTCGATTTATGTCATGCTTCCGCTTTATTATAATATGATTGTATGTATGTTCACGTTTCTGCAAACCAACAATGTTATGGTCGGGTAACCAGTATACGCTGTAAAAATATAGCGTGAGAAAGATGTTACGCGTAACGTGGGGTATTATTAGGCTGATATATCACCTGATGATACTCCGGAGAAAGAATTCGCAGTCTTTGTGACTGTTGAACGTTATGGAAGAGTTCATGGTCCCTACGACCACTCAGTGATCTTCAAAATTTTCCCTTGTGAACGTAAAAAGCTTTGATATTCTAAAATTTAATTTTATTCAAAAATTTAATGTTCAATAACCTGTAAAGAAATTTGTATTGATTTCCTTGATTTGTCGTTAATATTAATTATTTCTAAATCTTTGAATATTGATTCGCTTCCAGTTATTTTTATTTTGTTTTAAATTGTTATACTTGCTAAAAAAATTTGTTGCTTACTCTAGCATAAACTTCATGTTTACAGCTAAGACGGAGGAACACGAGGGATCCGGTGTAAAGGATAAGGGAAAAGGCAAAGCAAGTGAGGATAATAAATAAATAATAATGTATTAGTTAATAAATAATTAATCATGTAATATTTTGGAACTAATGTAATAGTTCTGGTAATGTAATTAAGACCTGGGCATGTAGGTGTAAATAATGTAATTAATAAATATATATATATATGTGTAACCGAGCTAATATTAATAACTAGTTATCATGTATGTGGATGTATAGTGATGCACTAAGTTTGTTGTAGTGAGTATACACGAATTTGAGGGCATCACACCAAATTAGGTGATTCTTGAGCCTATTCCACTTATCTTTTCGAGATCTATAATGTTGTAGAAGATGTCAGAACAATCCGAGAATTGTATCATGTTGTATCAAATGTTCAGATTTGGGAAGTATTGATTTAACTAAATTCATAAAAAGAAATTAATTTGGATTTATGGTTGTGCATAATAAGGTACGGATTCCATACTCGGCTCCTCTGATTATTTGTATATTCTCTCTGTCTCATGAATCTCTTCGTTTAAACAAATAATTATGTTTTCAACTGCCCTTTCGTTTACTTTGATATATCGTACCGGTTATTCTGCATGTGTTGAATTCATAAATTCGTACTTGTTTGGAATATTTCTAGAACTTCAGTTGTACCTTAAGATTAGTAGATTATTCAACGTTCGTCCAACTATTATAAATCTCCAATTTTAACTTTGCCAAATTCTGAATTATTTTTAACGTACATAATATGCAATTCACTAAATAGTCCTCGTTTTACAAAAATATTCGTAACTTGATTTTCATCTAACGGATTTCTTCATTCCTTGTTAATTTGGAAAACCTAAAAATATATGTAGTTTGTTTCTTTAGTAAATAGTTTTTCAACATAAATTTATTCATAATGAGTACACTACCTGAGTCTATTATTTCACAATCATGACTTCACGTCGATTGGGTTCCGTTATCTTGAATTTATTTTAAAATGTCTCGGTTAGTACTCTATTCGTATTTATCAATCATTATTCTTATTTCCTTCATTGTGACATCATCGACTTTGTCCTTCTTCTTAATTTCGTTTTTCATGTCAGTTGTATTCGTTGTAATTCATTTTGATTTGTAATCTCAGTTTTAATCTACCGTTCGATTATGTATTTTGTGAGAGGATTTTGTTTTTAAACCCATATAACCTATGTAGGTAATTTTGATCTTTTGATATAATAATTTTGGAGATATTACTGCATATGTAATTTAGTGCGACTAGAAACCTTTTGTAGATTGACTTTAGAATTTATTATGAGCTATAACCACCGTGGGGGTACCACAAGTATGTTTCGGGGCACATGAACACGATACCTTCCTGTGGCGGTAAGATAAGTTCATAGGCGTCTCTATTTGTTGCTCCAAGGTTGTGAGCTGGTCATTTGATTATTTGTTTGAGAGGCGTATAAGTCGACCCTAGCAACTCTGTTTTAATTTTGCAGATTAGTGACTTCTGTTTATGCCTGTAGTACTATCCGATTTGATTTGTTTTGCCTTGGTGTTGGCATGTGTTTATTTGTATTTGAGCTCAATATGGTAACTTTAACCTTAGATATCTGTTCAGCCTTTTGATTATTGTGATTACATAGCTAACTATCAATTGAAATAAGAGTCTCATTTCGAATGGTTTTGATTAAATTACTTTCTGCATTTGATAATCTATTCGTATTTTGTATATGACCATTATTCAATTACGTTATGCTAATTTATGTCATTTGTATTTCCTTATCCGTACTAGGCAATTGGCTTATATCTTTCTTCTAGCAGATATATATTCTGAGGTGATTCGGGTTACTGTGTGAAGAGAACTACATTTGACCATCTAAGTTGATTTGATTTTGGGTTTTGTTATTGAAACTATTTTGTAAATTTTTGGAGAATTATTTGATTCGACATTTATGAATTTTTAGATTATTAAAAATATTTAAAATTATTAGTGTTCTGCTTACTTATTTTAAGAGTTATTCTGCTTTGTGCGTGACCTCCCTTTCCTTTTGAGGAAGGGGGTGTTACATTACCTCTTTCATTACATGCTATCTATGAACTTCTTGTACCCTTACTTCAAATGTTTCTCCATTGAGCTCCAAGTCAATAACTTCATCAATGCTATTTCTCACATTTGTTTGAATCAACAAGCAAGCTCTATCAATTTGTTTAACTTGTTCAGTGGCCGGATGAAGAGCTATCAATCTACCCTATACTTCAATAATATTCTTCATTGTCTCTCTTATCCAAAGTTGAATAGGAATGCCTCTGAACTCTATCCATGTCGTTCTATTACATTTTTTTCACCTCCTCTTTTATTCTCTCAATTGTGATAAAATAAATATATAAAAAAAAGCTTGCTATCTTATCGTTTCTAGATTCTAACTTATCAGCTTCATTTGTATTTGCACAAATTAAAATCAATCTCTGATCACCCCATTTAATCATGTTGGTGATATTCACATCTATGGAATTCATAATTTTTTTTTAACTTCTTTCATAAAGAGATTATTCTTCAAAATTATTACCCAACATCTTTTTAAATATAGCTCTACCTCTTCATTTTCTACTCCTACTACTTTGGTGTAATGATCCTCCCTAATGTCTACCATATTTTTCATCTATTTCTTCTTTGGTTGCCAAACAAACTAAATGTTCATTGTAGAACCACCCAATTCCTTCATTTGTCTCTTCGTCCATACAACTCTAATTCGTCTATTATGAATCCATCTATTGCGCATCGAGAAAATCGCATTCTCCGCTTCTTCCTTTCTGTTGAACTTTATGAATCCAAAACCATGTTCTCCCCTGATCAATTGAAATCCCTCTAATCTGGCCAAACTTTGCAAAAAGAAATCCTAACAATTCCTTTGATATTCCTATATTTAAGTTTCCAATAAACACTGTACCTTTTACCTCGTTTTCTTTCTGTATGTTACTGTTTAGCCCATCTTCTTCTAATTGCTTCTTTTACAATGGGTAGCGAAAACCCGGCGGTGGACAATTTGTCGATTCTAAAATACTCCCTTTGTTGGTTTGATTCACTGATTGATCTCTTTCCCCTGTTCTGAATGATCGAAACGTCTTCCCCCAACACATCGTCACTCAAAAGATGACTTAGATCTGCCACAGTCAGATAAGAATTTGAGCAATTAGGTTATGAAGGAATGATTAGAATCGAAACACGATCAGAAAGGTGTAATCTCCGTCTGAAATTGATATGTAACACGCATACACGCGCCGATTGGCTCACTGATTCATTTAGTGAAGATGAAGAGTTAGGGGTGAACTCAGAATAAGTTTATTTTAGAATCCTAGGGTGAAAAAATGGGTCTTCCTTAACCCAACCCGTCCAAGTGTTACTAAAAAACGCTATGTTAACGAATTGCATTTTGACATGAACATTTTAAAACATGAAAACTTAATTTTCAAAACATTTTATTTAGTCATTCAAAACTTTATTTCTTATTTTGTAACAAAAGACTAAAACTTCTATGTTACAAGAATAATTAAAGCTATGTTAGATAATTTTACAAATGAAGAGTATCATTATATAGCCAAAAGACCTTACAAATCTAATGAAAGCCCCCTATCTATAATATTCTTCCAAAATATTAAAATATCTACAAGTTTAGTTATAGAATAAATAAATATAGAACTCTATCAGAAATCCTAATATTTATAAGAAAACTCTAATAAATATCAACTAGTGTTATCAAGTAAGCGTCTTGTACGTAGACGTCCAATATAAGGGACATGGTGTAACATCTTGAAAATGCTAATATTGCAACACTAACTTAACCAAATTTAACTATATCTTTAAAAGTTATCCTAATTAATATACCAAAACGACCTAAAAAAATTATCACTACTGTGTGACATGTGACATTTGCGATCCTATTTTCGTTTCAAACAGTGATTTAGGTAACAATATTGGTTTGTCAAAGGGTACTGACCCACATATATAATCATTTAACTATATGTGCAAGCACGTGATTAGTGATTACTAATTAATTAGTGTGTAACAAATAAGAAAAACTAATATATATGGTCAAAGGGTTTTATTTATAAAAATTTAGAAATATTAAGATTTAATGTTTTTAAAATTGAAACATTAGAATTTAAGTTAAAAAAAAGCTAATCTAAGATGTATTTAAACCAAACTAAATTCTAGCAATACTTATTTCTTATTCCTTCAACTAGAAAAAAAAAATTCTAGTAAAAAATTACGACCTTCCTCTAATGGTCTTTCAATATTACAGTAAACCACCATTATATGGAACTCCAGTACTAGGCAACCAAAAATCTCCTGCTATAAAGTTAGAAACATCGAAATTCACAGCGTCTGTCGCGTTAATCACATGAAAACCAAGCCATGTAACCCTATTACTAGTATTTGATCCAGGTCCAACATTGTTATATTCAGCATAATACGATGTATTTAGGGCGAAATCCCCAGACCAGATACTCCAACCAGCAGGATCAATCAAACTATCCATAAACGACTCCATATAGACAACTCTTGAGTACAGCTTCCACGGACGCCCCAAGTATGTTTTAGTTGAGCCCAAAACTTCTGCTGCTGTTATGGTGCAGTTTTGTATTGAAGTACCGGTGTTTTGATTAATATCTGTTCTGCCTTGTGCAGTTATCGTGTTGAACTGGCCTTGCATGGGGAGTCGCGCATAAATGTTGCAGTTTTGGAGAACAACTGCAGCGTTTCCGAATATGAAATCTACTGTTCCATAGATATTGCAGTCTCTGTAAAATTGTCTTAAGGAGTGGGTGTATAAGGTGTCTTGGTAGCCTTCAAAGGTGCAGCGATAAAATGTTGATGAGTCGGCGCCGTTTCGAAGAGCTACAGCTTGATGCTTTATTGCTCCTGCTGTGTTGCGGATTGTCATGTTTATTCCAACAAATCCTTGTGCGACCACAACTGCGAAGAATGGTACGATTAGGCTCAAGTACTTCTTGAAAGAGATTTGGAAGAAGGAAATATTATATAATGTCGAGGAGGGATATGTGTCTTTATCAATATTATATGATCCATTTTTGAGTTATCAAACGGCCTTTGAAATAAATATATATTTTGTCGTTCGTGAGGTTGTATTCCTAGAACTTGATCTAGTAATTAACTCCCATGTTCCGATGAGAAATTGGGGACGAGAAAGGTATTATTGGTAGTAGCTTAAGACCATATATATATATATATATATATATATATATATATATATATATATATATATATATAAAGTATTTAAGATTGAGCTTTTACTCTCACGCTCTCTCAAATCTCTCTTTTTCTATTAACATGATATATATTATTGGTGTATCTTTCTAATAGTTTAAGTTTTAGATGAGTTGGTTACTTAACATAGTATCTGAATTTTGGGTTATTGGTGCCATTATATTAACTAGTTGATTACCCGTGCAATGCACGGGCTAGAGTTTGAATAATAGATTTAATAATTTGTTGAGTTCAGTCAATATTAAAGAAAATAATTAAAGAGAGATACATGTCTTGAACATTTATTAGTAAACTGACTGTCGCACTCCGTCTTTAACCGTAAAAGAAAATTCCTTTTTAAAATAATCATACCTTTTTCTTCTTAGAAATAGATATATATTTTGTCGTCCGTGAGATTGTATTCCTAGAACTAATGATATGATAAATATATAGTGTTTAAAGATATTAAACCAGTGTAAATAGTACTCCAATCTCATCCATCATTATTATTAAAAACATGGTCATAGGGTTGCCAATCTCCATGACAGGATTGATTCCTGCAGAATTTATATATGTTTGCAAAGCTTATAGGAGTTCTCATATGCATGTTTCACTAACTTTCCTTTTATATCTTGTGACAAAATATCATGACTTTTGTTGCAACAAAATATAATGACACACTATAAAAATAAATACAAATATATTGGTATATGCATGCGTCGTAACATTTTTGTCCCAATATATTTGATTTTCCTTTCACTAAATATTTTAGAGGTGTAATGGACACTGTTGAGGGTAGGAAAATAAAATAGCAAATTAAATTTTTTTTAGCCTTGGTCTATTAATTGCTATGTTTTATTACAAGCATGCATAAAATTATCAATACATATCCTCCAAAGTTTATATCTTTTCTGAATGAATCGATAAAATTTCATTGTACATTGAGTTTTGGTGTTCGTTGATATGTATTCCTTATGTCATGAAATTTCTATCTTAAGATAGTAAAACTTTCTTTGACAGACCAAATAAAAGAAAATTTAATTTGTTTATATTCAACTATGACAATTGGGTTTAAAGCCTAACTTACAAAACTAAGAAATTTTTTTTTTTTAAAAATCTAAATGTATTCAAAAGTTATATGGAGTAACTTACTAAATGTTGCTGTGTCAAATGTAGTCCATCCATCGGCCACACTGCGGTTGCCAGTAATTATCGTCTGGTTAATTCCATCTCCAACCATCATCAAATATTTCTTGGTTTTATCTAGATTAACATACTCTTCATAAACACCAGCCACCACATAAATCAAGAAATACCCATTACTCCCATTAGTATTATTTGGAGCTGCAGCCACAGCATCACTAATAGTTGTAAAATTTCCATTTCCATTAGGATCCACAACCACCTTCTGGCTAATTGTCACATTATCTCCAACTGTATAAAGCTTTCTCTTTCGATAATATTCACCACCTGAAAATGTAGACTTTGTATCATTAACATAACCACTCATAAAGAGCTTTAGTGATATGCTATAGAGCATGCTTCCATTTGAAAGCGGAGTTTGTAAAATGCTTTTAAGGTTTGAAGGTGAAGTGACGGATTCAAGCCCTTCTAAACAAGTTTGTTGGTTTGTTTGTGTTGCGCTGAGCAAAGTTTGTGTATCGTCGGATTTTGAAGTTTGAAGGGTATTTGTAGAGTTAATAGTTTGAAGAGTTTCCGATAAGAAATCTATGTTTAAGATGGTGAGAATTTGGCAATCTTCGAGAGCATGAATTGTGTATATAGGTAAGTTTTTTTGGCGTTCGAGGTAATTATTGAGTAGTGAGAGGAAGTTTTTTGTTGTGGAAATTGATTTTTGAATGGAAAATCGGCCGTAGTCATGCATGGAACCGGAGTTGTTTGGTGGTAGAATGGATTTGCAGAAGGAGGGGTAAGGTGTGTTGTTGCAGATGGTGTCTGTAGATAGAGATGTTGAGGGAGAGAAATGGAGGATGAGAAAAAGAGAGAAAATGGAAATAGTAGAATGCATGCTAGCCATGGAAACGAAAGTAGTATTGGGAGAGGACTTGGGTTTTTGAGTACTGAATTTGGATTCAGAGAAGTTAACGTTGAATTGATCATTGAATATAATAGGAAAACGTATTTTTATAGCACAAAACTTGTATCGACCTGGTAATTTTTTTTTATTTACTCAATCCAAGGCCAAGGAGATATATGCAAATTTATGATGAGCAAATGCAAACCTTTCGCTATTGAATTGACCAAAAATCAATCCAGATCCATAAAAAGTTGTTTAACTATTTGCACTTAATCATATTGTTTCTTAATTCCCTATTGTTAAGTAGCTTAATTATATAGACTTTTAGTGTTATGAGGAAAAGTAAAATATTAACAAGCATTGAATTTAGTTCTTTAAAAAGAATTTCTGAGGTTTGAAGCAAATTAGTATATAGTCGGTTGCTTTGACAGCTTAAAATCTGAATCCAGCAAATTTTCTTGTTGACTCTTTGAAAAATCACTAAAAGCTTACAAATTATACAATATTTCACCGTATTAAGCGGATCTGTACAACATTAACTTTTATTTTTACCAAGAGAATGAAACTTGTATGTCACTTCTTGCACCAACTTTTATTGTTTATTGTCATAACAAGTCAATTATCATGTGCTTTGTCAACATATGTGTTCTTCTTTTCGTACATAACCTTAGCTCAATGACAAAACTAGAACAATAAATTAAAGGCTACAGATTCTATTATGCCCAAATGCTGTCCTATATTTCAGCCAAAAAAAAAAGAAAAAGAAAAAAGAATTTGTTATTTTCTTGTGATGGGAGCAATAATCTCAATCTTTTTCTGTGTGCAAGAATAGTACTCCCTCCGTCCAAATTTATTTGTCTTAATTGACTTTTTATCGTCAAATTGAAAATATTTAGAATCAAAATTTATTGTTAAGTTTATTAGACACAGGCACAAAATTATTATCATAAGAAAATATATCGAATATACTATCAAAATCAACTTATTTGATTTCAAAATTTTTAATACATTTGTTTAATTATTAATCTTAAAATTGATCAATTTAATTTTAAAAAATTAATTAAGACAAATAAAATCGGATGGAAGGAATATAAAACATTTGTTGAAGCCTCTTTTGGTCTTAACTATTAAAGCATGCAACTGGAAACTAAGTGGTCGTAAGTAGGGAGACCCTCAAGTATCAATAAATACGCTCCTATGTAGTGACTTGAACCAAACATTTATATATAGATGTGCAATACGGGGCCACATGCATGAAAGAAAGAGAATGACTTTACCTTTCATACCATGTTGAAATATCTTATTTAAAATTAATTGGCAGTAAATAAATAGGCTCTCAAGTGTGTGTGTGTATATATATATATATATATATATATATATATATATATATATATATATATATATATATATATATAAAGTCCGAATCTTAAGCAGACCCTCTTAAATGACCTACCAAACATACCCCTTTTAGCGACGGACCGGGCGACGGTTTGGTCCGTCGCCATAGGTCCGGTTCGTCATTAAAGCTTTTAGCAACGAGTCCGTCGCAAAAGGCATTAGCGACGGACCGGACCTATGGCGACGGACCAAACCGTCGCCCGGTCCGTCGCTAAAGAGGGTATGCTTGGTATGTCATTTAAGGGGGTATGTTGTTGATCCTTCCCCAATATATATATATATATATATATATATATATATATATATATATATATATATATATATATATATATATATATATATATGAGCAATGATCCATAGCATGTATTTGCTATGGATCAAAAATAGGCAAATAGTATCCTAACCTTCCATAACAATTATCAACGGATGGGATTAGAAAAGGCAGCTCGTCATCCGCTAGTCATTCTAGCGGACTGGGTTAATAAAAAACTTGGACAATTATGCCCACAATTAGCTGAAATCAACGTTGCAAAAACACAACCATCCAGTAATAGTCCACCGTTCCATGGTTATTCTTATGCCAAAAACACATCAAATTCACAAAACACTCAAATTAAGATCTTTTTCCATATTAAAATACACATTTCCAATTAATTAAAACAAATGCTAAGCATTTTCCTCACCTGCAACTAGATACACAACCGATGCACAGAAAACCAGAACGGAAGGAAGAAACACAACCATCCAGTAATAATCCACCGTTTCTTGATCCGCAAGATAAAATGCCCTAGGAAAAACATTCGAATCGCCGACAACACTCCCGCCTCTACCATTAACATTTATAGTCATCGACTGAATCTGTAGGTCACGGCAGAACGACCGCTTCCCCCGATCGTTGGGAAACACTATTTTCAAGCTAATCGAGGTGGTAATGACAATTGCAAGTGTTACAAATGCTAACATAGAAATTAAGAGTGGTCTCTGAAGCCGAATGCAAGCTTTATCCTCCTCCCGCAGGCTATTGTACTCGTGCTTGGGCATAAACTCTTGCCAAAGCACGTCGCCCAATATTGCAGCAGGGAGAAAGGGAGATATCGCAGCAGTTCGATTTGGTTAAGTTAATATGCATCTGCTAGTCATTCTAGCGGACTCGATTTTTTTTTTACTGACTTGGGCTGATGGGGGTTATAATCGTCCAAAAATGTTTGAAAACCAGTCCGCTAGAATGACTAGCGAACGACAAGCTGTCTTTTCTAATTCCATCCGTTGATAATTGCTATGGAATGTTAGGATGCTATTTGCCCATTTTGATCCATAACAAATGCATGTTATGGATCATTCCCCTATATATATATATATATATATATATATATATATATATATATATATATATATATATATAAAAGTAAAAGTTTCAGCAGTCACTTTAACCCAATATCAATAAATACAATAATTATGTTTCTCATATTCAAATTTGAGGTTTATGATACCATTTGTAAACCCACCGTTTTTAAAGGATTGAGCATGTGCCACTTAACTTATGCGAAGTTACATTTTCATTCTCATAAACAAACAACTAAAACGGCTATTTTCGCTGACAATAGAAGTAAAGAATATGGAAAGTGGTAAATGAAAAAGGCAACTAGCTATGTCCCATAAATAGATATGCTTAAAATAGTACTCAAGTTGGAATATGTCAAAAGTAGAAGAAAGACCCACGTTACCATGATATATAAGCCTGTCCTATATACAACCTAAGACTAACATATTGACAAACATTATCATAATCTATTTGTATGCAAGTTTGTGCAATATTTTAGAAATTCGACCATTTACTTTGCAGTCTTGACCATACATAAGTTGGGTATTAGAATACATAAGTTCTTAAGTTAAATTATCATTCTCATAAACAAGTTGGGGTGTAGGGATATATTTTATATGAGCCTTGCTATCGGAATACAAGTAGCCTTAATTTATGAGACCTTCATATATTTCAGAGAATGGGGGGGGGGGGGGGGGATTAAAGAGAATGGATGGAGGGGCTATTTAGCTCTTGCTTGTTTTTACTCCACTTCGGATGATTAATACAATGCGGATTGAAAGCTTTACAAAACATGTTATGTGAACACACGGATTGTTTATGTGAACAAGTTAGCTCAACTCTGTTAGCTCACTACGACACCAACTACCTTATTGATTTTTACTCAAAACATAAAATAACAAACCAGCCTTATTTTCTCATTGTTTGACAATGTGATGGAAATATATTAATATAACATGTGAGTTGTGTCAATCTCACAACGATTTGTAAGTGTGAACTTGAAAGCTTAATGTATAAGATGTTGGAAAAATTGTGACAACCCGAAAATTCGTGCAATCTATTATTTGGGTTTATGTACGTAAGCATCTAATAAAATAAATTTTTATGGATATTATTATGTGTAAATGTGTTTGTATGTGTTTAAAGGTTGTATTATGACCTAAATTGTGTTTACGTGTTAGAATTTACAAACTAGGTTTCGTAGACGAAAATAAAATTTTTCCGAAAAAAAGGCGAAATAACACTATTCACTCTAAAAACGTGTTTTGCATTTTTTTTAATTTTTCGCAAAACGTGATAACGTTTATATGATGCCACGAGACGTAATCTCTAATAAAATTTGAAAACGAATTTCACGGTTTTTCGGCTGTGAATTGAAATACGAAAGGCAACCAAGAATAATACTAGTATAATACGAATTATTATACGAGTAGAATACGAGAATGATATGAGTATAATAATACAAAATATTATACGGTAGAAATATGAAAGTCAACCGAAAAAGGGTGGTCAACGATTACGGCTAATTATTTAGTCGGAGTAACCGAAAAAGTTAGAAAATCTAACTAGAAAATAAAATAAATAATTAAATTTAGTTGGACTAACTAAGCCTAAAAATTTAAGGCTTGGCTAGGGTTTGGCATGGCTTGGCTAGGGTTGAGCCATGGGGATTCATAGGGTTGAGCCTAGGGTTTGACAAGCTTGGCTAGGGTTTTGTGTGGCTTGGTTAGGGTTGAGCCACATTATTGCTAACTTGGAGCCAAAGAATTAGAAGGGACACGTGTCACATATTGGGCAATTTAGCATGTGAAAAAAAAAGGGATGAGAAAGGGGGGAGTACCCGCCCACTTTCGCGGGGAGAAAGAGTGGTGACTCATTTACTTAATGATTAAGTTAAGGGGACAAAAAGGGGGGACAAATGAGGATGGAAACCTTCTATTTTTAGTAAGCCTTGGCAAGTAAGCAAAGAGGCCATGTGTCACAAGCTAGCAATTAAACATGAGGTGAATTGAATTTGAAAAGGTGAGAGAAGAAGGGGAGGAACCTAGCAAGAGAGATGGGGGGGACAAGTTGGTGAGTCACTTGCCAAATATAGTAAGTTTCTATCTAATTAAACCAAGCATTAAATGCATGTTCCCTCCCACAAGATTGTTGCAACCAAACAAAGCCTTAAACCATCATTTGATCCCCTAACCTCATATGAGTTAATATAACCTTGGGCATGGTTGAGTTAATTGGTGGAGGATTCAATTAATCTAGCCTAACACTTAGCCATTTGTTCATTTCTTCATCTAAGAGCAAGAGAGAAAAAGAGAGAAAATAGATCAGAAAGGGGTTAAATACATTTTTCCTCACTCTACTAGACCTCGGTTTACAAATGCATCACCGAACTGAATTTTTTTACAATCGAGTCAGTGAACTACAAATATTTATCAAATCGTTACAAAATCCGTTACATGAGTTGACTTTTAACAGAAACTTAACACGTGACTTGCACATATGAGAGAGAAATTAAATTTTTACATATTTGTCTATATAGTCTGCCAAGGTGGAAAATTTATAATATTTTAATACTAAAATTAACTAAATTTGGGTTAAACCAAAATAAAAAATTTAGTTTCTAAACTTGGGTTAAAACAAAAAAAATAAATAACTTTCTCTCTCCTCATTCTTACTTCATCTTCTTCCTTTATCTCATTCAAAGTCCAGAAATCATCTAAACAAAAATTCATTAGAAATCATATCAATACCCAACAAATTCATCTCATCAAAAACCACTATAACACCCGGGGCATTATCAATGGCATCCAAAAGGGGCGAGTTCTTTCATTGTAAGATGACACAAGTGATAGATGTGAAGAAATAGGAAAAATTGATTCATCATCAGCGGCAATAACAGGAACAAGGGCACTGGATGTACTCATGATTTGTTTAATTTTACTACTTTCTTGGTTTCTTGCTAATTTTGAATTTTCACCCATTTCAAAAAGATACAAAAATTGAAGTTGGGTGTTTCAATTTATACCCAAATTGTAAAATAAATCTAAATTTTTTTAAAAAAAAACTCTCTACTCCCATAAATCATTACCGAGTACACGGTAAACTAGATCTGAAAGAGCTCTAGCCGCTATTGATCCCCTAGACGAATCGATCTTCTGGAGATTCCTCCAGAGACGGCCGTTGTACTAGTCCTCGACAGCGGTGCTTGAGCTTCTTTCGCTGCCGACGGGTGGAAAGTTGATGGAGAGGTTGCGAGGTATGAACATTGTTAGAGATCGAATCAGGCTCGACGGATTGAGTCCACCGGCGACGATAATGGATTCGTCGGAGGGGAAGATGACGATGTACTCGGTAAACTATATCTGAAAAATAAACCCAGATAAGTAGGTGAAATTTTTTTTAAAAATAGCCAAAATAAAAAAGAAGAAAAAAAGAAGAAGAAGAGATTAGATTTTAGATAATTAGATTTAATTATGTAAATATCATTAGTTTTAACTTTGCAAAATATTAAAAATAAATTTTTAAAATAAAAAAATTTGCATTTTTTTTTCTAAATTTCCCATGACTTTTTAAATATTTCTTCTTGATAACATTTAGGATTTTCAAGAAAAAAAACAGAGGGATAATAATAATAACAATAATAATAGTAATAATCCTTTAAACTACTCCCATAATTTATTTTATTCTTAATTTATTTAATTAATATATTTTATTATTAATTTATTTAATTAATTTAATTTTTTGTTATGTATATTAATTTGATTTATATCTTGTTTAACTATTTGTTATAGAATTGAGTATAATTTAATTTAATTAATTATCCAGCTCAGCTTCTCTCCGTGTCAGCATATGCCGCATAGATTTGCCGTTAATATTTTAACAGAGTAAACGGTTTTTCGAATTTTGTAAATAAATTATAGTTCAATGAGTTGACCGTAAAAAATTTCAGTCCAGTGATGCGTTTGTAAACCGAGGTCGAGTAGAGTGGGAAAAATGTATTTAACCCGATCAGAAAGTGAAAGGAAGAGAAGTAAGATTAAGATCTTGATAGTTCTTGAGAAAGAGAGAGAAGATCCAAGAAGGAGGAAGGATCAAGGAGGATCAAAACTTTGATCAAGCCTAAGCTAGGAAAAAGAAGAAGAAGAACATCAAAGGACATTTGAAGGGCGTATTAGCGTAAAGTTATAAAGAACGCTTCAGGCAAGTCTTCTAACTTCATTCAATTTTTGTATTGAATGCAAGAGTATTGTATGACTTTGTACACGTTATTATTTGTGCAAAACTTTCATATAAACGGTGGAATTTCATTTGTTATATGAAATTCATTATATGTTGTGAAGTGTATATGATAATGAGTTATTGCTATTCGATTCGGCCTAACTCAATTTGTTGAGCTATTCCAGTCGGAATATTTATTGATGAAATATGAATTATAATAATTCTTGAATTGTGATAAGCTAATAGTACCAAATCAAATAATTTGGACAAGTATTTATATGTATTGCACCCCGTGCAGTAATGTGTTATATGAGTAAATGTTGTTAATGTTTAAAATAAAAAGGAATCTAATTTATTCCTATTTATTCAAGTTGCTTCATAACTATTGTTCAGTTATCGAAATTTTTAAAGAATGAATATCTGATTCTTGATTTTGTTGTTATTCAACTGCTATAACTTGCTGAGCAATTAAATGCTCACCCTTGCTTTAAATAAAATATTTTCAGCAAAGCTAGAACGAAACATGGAATCCGATGAAGATTAACGAAAGGACCAAGTATTTGATTAGAGGATTATATATTAAATTATATATATATGTTGTGACGAATATAAGTCACAAATGTATTGTTGAAATAGATAAATGATGTAATATTCAATATTTTTACGTTATGATGATATAAAGGTATTAGAACCTGAGGATAGAAGGAGATATGGTGTAATAATATTGTAATTACATTCATGTCTTAAGCTTATGTTGTATGGCTAGCATCGTGGGGTGCTGAAATTCGGTTTGGAAGATAGACCCAGGTTTCGGGCTCTCACAAAAATAGTCGAAAAATAGGTTTTAAAAAATAAAATAAAATGATCAGGATCATCTTTATGATTTTATGCGAACAACAAATACACACACACACACACATATATATATATATATATATGTATATGTATCTAGAATACAAATTTATTACCTAGTGTTTGGTTTAATTAACACATTTTTAAAATTCGTACGGTCTGTGGTATCCTCAAGATCTTTTCTCTTATGACTTTTATGCTGAACCTGGAGTGTAGCCTTCAAAGCACCCTTCTCGAAAAAACCTAGAGAGAATACAAAATTAAAAAGTACCAAAATACGTTTCTGATCAATGATATGTATATATATACATATATAACATTGATCCTTACTCTCTCTTATGAATCTGACCCATATTAAGCTAGGAAGAGGATCCTAATGATTCCTCTTCTGACCCCAATACCTATCTAGATATTATTACCTCATAATAATATTATAAATAAATATTAATTATAATTAATTCCACTAAATAATTGTAATTGTACTGCAGTCCATGAATTAATTAAACAAACCCTTTACTAATAAACTATAAATATTTTCTCTATAAATGTGCATAAATATTTCAGAATCAATTAATATAATTCCAATATATCTAAACTAATTTCATAAATCCGTAATTTATCTTTGTTTAATCATAAATTGATTTAACAATTAAATCAATCCTTTTAATAAAAAAATATTAAAAGACTCGGTCAAGATTCTATGATCATTGATAAATTATCTTATGAAAAATGTTATAGATGTTTTGACAATAATAATGTTCCTTATATTAAATAAATATATTAATCGACATTCTGAGGTATTAATTAACATAATGTAATCTCACTCATTGGAATATCAAATTAATATATATAACAATATTAAGTCTATTATTATTTCAAAATTAAGAAATTTCACAAATTAGTATTTGTGTAAAAATATTTTATAAATAAAATATTATCTGTTTAATGCACCCCATTAATGCACTAGTACTTTAGTTAGAAATCCAACTTCCATGATCAAGATAAATCATCTCTGTTAAAGTACTATAACCTACAGAATAATATGTTCAAATTATCCTATGTTATAAACCATTATTTATTTATTTATATATTACATATGATTTATATTTTCTATGTAACCATAATATATATGTGTGTGTGTGTGTGTGGAGATTTATATAAACAAACTAAATGACTATTTAATGAATGATGAATGATGTACTTTTATTAATAAATAAATATTCAACATAAATAAATAAACATTAAATAAATAGATAAATAGGATTTTTATAGCAAAAATCCAATAATTAAGATTAGGCCCTAGATTAACTAGCTTAAACTTTTGGGTTAATTTGGTCTAATATTATTGAGGACCTCCCTTTGGCCTCCCCAGCTCCCCAACAAATTGGTATCAAATTCATGATTCATGATCCTCATAAACTCTCAAGTAATTCGCATGCCCAACATGTTGAATGTTGAGAAATTCTCAAGTAATTGTTAAAATCATTCTTAATACTTATCATGTTGAGAGTCAGTTCACACTCAAGAGGGGAGCAGTTTGACGGTGTTGGGGCTCACATGTGAATAGGGAGCTTTGTTAAGGTAACATGTGCACGAGTTATGTCAATCCCATATCGATTAACTTGTTGAGATTATGCGTTCACACTCAACGACCAATTTGATGGTGTTGGGATTTATATTACAAACTCTCAAGTATAATTCGCAGACCCAATTAACGTGTTGAGTGTTACAAAGTTCTCCAGTAATTACTCAAGTAATTTTCAAGTCTTAACATGTTGAGGGTATACATTCACAGTTACAAGGAAGCAATTTGATGGTGTTAGGACTCATGAGTGGGTTAGCAGGTGTTACCTACCCGTGAGCACCTATATCAGCTTGCGCTGGACATCGCAGCAGGGGCTACTACCGAGAGTACAAGGATCCCACCGGAGCAGTTCACCATGATCCACGCACTACTAGAAAATCGACCTATAGCGACGAGCTATAGCGACGGTTGGGATTGAAACGTCGCTATAGGATATCTATAGCGACGGTCAACGGCTGACCATCGGTATATTACTTTGAAGTTACGATCTATAGCAAGGATCCTACTGTGGTCGTGGGTATAGAGCTTTTTTTGCTGGCAAGCAGAGTTCCCTCCCCGATTTCCCCCAAATCAGTACCAACCCTTTTTCCCCCAAAATTAATTTTGGGGAAAAATCACAAACCTTGTCTCTGTAGCCCAAATCAGCCCTCTCAGTCACAATCCTTCTTCGTCCTCACCCAAATCAGCCCTTGCTCAGTCACTTTCTCTCATCTCCTCCTCATCACAAGCCTTCTTCGTCCTCACCCAAATCACAAGCCTTCTTCCTCGTCACCCAAATCAGCCGTCGAATCTGCGTCGTTCTCACCCAAATCAACCTTCGAATCTGCATCCTCTGTCAAATCAGCATTCTGAGGATCGTTCCCTTCTCTCTCCTTAGATATCTTATAAGCCCACATTGTAATATTCTTCGTCGGATTTCTACTGCGTCAGTTGGTTCTTCTGTCTTCTCTAAGCCCACATTGTAATATTTTCTCTTCAATCTGCATTCATCATTGTTATATGTGTGTATATATATGTAAAACTATTCACATATTATGCATGTATGTATATGTATTTATGTTCTAGATTGAGATATAAAGTGCATGGAGGCATAGATATTCTGTTTCTTTGTGGTAAGGCTCTGTTTGTTTGTGGGTAAACCTGAAAGAATTAATGTTAATATCTATGTTACCTGCAAATTGGGTTGATTTGATTCCTGTTTGGTTGCTTAAAAATGTTAATCTAGGGATTCAGATCATTTTCTGACTTTTAACCTATATAGTGAACCTATAATATCTTGTTCTTTTGGACCTTCACTTGATTTTATTGGTAACCAAACAGGGAATTTTGGGTTCTAGAAGTGAATGTAGAATATGAGGATTTGTGAGGGCATTTGGATTTGTTTGGAATCCAGGGAAATGGAAATTATGAAATGTTAAATTTTTTTTCTTTATAAGAATGCATATTAGATGTTAATTGGGATTTATGCTCAATTAAGATGTCCCCTCCCCCCCTCCCCCCCCCACTTCCTGCTTTTACTGGCAATGCCTTACCAGTTATCTGGTGGATTTCTGCAATCTGTGGGGTACTGATAAATAATTGAATTCCTATTTCTTTTCAACTCTGTTTATCATGAAGGGAATTCCAATAGTAGATTATTTTATGTTCTTTATTATGTTATTATTTATTGATCATATCCAGATTACAATACTGGGAGAATTTATAGGCATTTTGTAGAACCTGACTTTATCCTTTGTTGACTTGCTTTTATTTGCAAAACTCTTGGATGTATATAGTTCCGATCGGGGCAAAACTAGGGGCAGATCAGCAGACTCACAATATTACTTTACATTAGTTAGCATTAAAGTTTGATTTTCAACTGGGTAATTTCTTCATTTGGGTACAGAACTCACTAATTATGTGGTGAAGATGGAAATTGCGTGAAATGAAGGGGGAGAACTATAAAACAGTAATAAGCAGCAAACAAATATACTAATCTTGGACTTCATTTGGGCATGGATAGTCAGCCTCATGTGAAGATCACTCGGAACTTGTCCATTGGGCTGATCAATAGGCAGCAAAGTAAAGCCCACTTAAACCAATTGAAGGAAGATTTTGGGCTTACAGAAAAAGGATGAACAAAATAAGTGGGAAGTAGAGATAGATATGTCAACTTCCCAAATGATGACAATGCCAACTGCTGCATATCCATGAAATATCCTAAAATAGCCTTGTGTAACTATTAAAACTACTGAGACTTGACAAGAAGCTAGAGGAATTAGGTACAGGCAGAAAACTAATATGAAGAAGCTAGAGGAATGAGATCTGTCTTATTTCAACATAACAAGTAAACTTGACATAAGTCAAAATAGTTGATTTGATTATTATATTATTATTGTATAGTTATGATTTGTCTTCAAGTATAGTCAATTATGATAGATTTCTGGACGCAATATCATTCATATGATTTTTCAATTTGAATTAGGGACATAATATTATGGATAAGAGGTGGATGGAATTACCAAAGAATATCTTGCAGGCCTAGAAAGATTTCTGAACTTTGGTTTTGAAAAGTGGGTATGGTAACGGGAAGAATTCCTTGTCCATGTAAGAATTGTGTGAATGGCCGATACCACATTCGAGCTACTATTCGTGAACATTTGATTTGTGATGGATTTATGTTTGGATACACGAATTGGGTGCATCAAGGGGAAGATGAGATTGTCAGGGATGTTAGCAATGATGATGTTCACAACGAACCATCACAATCCGAAGATGATCATCGAATGCCTGATATGGTAAATGATATATTTAGGGAACATGGTATGGAATCGTCGGCTGAAGCTATAAAATATCAAAAGTACATGTCAGAGCCCAATCAACCTTTATATCCTGGATGTGAAACTGAGACTGTCCTTTCGTTCATTGTATGGTTTTTCAATCATAAAAAAGCAAATAGACTGATGTGTCCTTTGATGGTTTGCTCCGTAAGTTCAAGTCATCATTTTCAACATTTGCAAACTTGCCCGATAATTTTTATGAAATGAAGAAAATGGTTGGAAATTTGGGGTTTGGTTATGAGAAGATTGATGCATGCGAGAATGATTGTATGCTTTTTTGGAGGGAGAATGAAAAATTAGAGTCTTGTACAGTTTGCAAATCATTGAGGTGGAAGCAGAATGAGATGGTTGTACCAGAGAAGGCACAAAGAAATACAAATGCTAAGAGGAGCAAAGTAGCTGTGAAGCAATTACGTTATTTACCGTTAATTCCGAGATTGCAGAGGCTATTTATGTCTGTAGAAACTGCAAAATACATGATGTGGCATCATGTAAAGCGGCGGAAAGATGGAGTGAATCGTCATCCAGCTAACTCTGCATCTTGGAAGCATTTGGATATAATGTACCCTACATTCTCTCAAGAACATCGAAATGTAAGGCTCGGATTGTCCACTGATGGCATGAGTCCCTTTACCCATGGGTCACCGTATAGTAAATGGCCAGTGACAGTTGTTGTCTATAACTTACCACCATGGATGTGTATGAAGCAAGAGTATTTTATCATGTCGTTGTTAATGTCTGGAACAAACTCTCCATGTAATGATATTGACATGTACATGCAACCTTTAATTGAGGAGTTGAAGATACTATGGAGTAATGGGGTTGAAACGTATGATGCATGTACCGGTACAAAGTTCCAAATGTGTGCTGCATTGTTGTGGACAATTAGTGATTTTCTAGCTCTTGCTATGTTGTCTGGTTGGAGCACTAAAGGTAAGTTAGCTTGTCCATCATGTCAAATGAGCACTCGTTCTCGTAGACTGCAAAGTAAGGAATGTTATATCGGGCATCGTTGTTTTTTAGAGTCGGGTCATAGTTATCGGTTTGATATACGGAGATTTAGCGGAGAATGTGACCATAGTGAAGCTCCAGTGGTGCCATCAGGATATGATATTCTTGAACAAGTTAATGCCATTAATATCACTTTTGGAAAGATACCCACTAGCACGAAGACCATTCCCAATGACTCGAAACATAATTGGAGGAAGAAATCAATTTTCTTTGAATTGCCATATTGGAAGATACTTTTGTTACGCCACAATCTAGATGGAATGCACATTGTCAAAAACATTTGTGATAGCTTGATTGGGATATTGTTGAGTGTGCAAGGGAAGACAAAAGATAACTTCAAAACACGATTGGACTTGATGGAAATGGGTATAAGAAGAGAGCTTCATCTAAGATCCGTGCAAACAAGCGATTCAAAGTACCTTTTGCCGGCTGCAAGCTACTCAATGTCTAAGAAAGAAAGACATGATTTCTTGCAAGTGTTGAAAAATGTTGAGGTACCTGATGGATATGCTTCAAATATTTCACATTGTGTCAATTTGAAGGGGGGGTAAGATCTCAGGTCTTAAAAGCCACCATTGCCATGTTTTAATGCAACAATTACTTCTAGTAGCAATACGAGGTACCAACTTACCTCAACATGTCTGCTCAACGATAATTGAACTTTGTAACTACTTTAGAGAATTATGTTCCAATTATAACACATCGGAAGATTATGAACAGTTGAACAAAAAAATCCCGTTAATACGTTGCAAGCTTGAGATGGTCTTTCCTCCTGCTTTCTTTGATATAATGATACATTTGTGTGTCCACCTTGCTGAAGAGGCGAAGATAGCTGGAAATGTGAAATATCGATAAATGTGGGCGTTTGAAAGATACATGGGCAAGTTAAAAGGGTATATTCGCAACAGAAGTCATCCAGAAGGGTCAATCGTAGAAGGGTATATTGCTGAAGAATGTGTTACATTTTGCTCAAGATATTTGAGTCAGAATAATGCTACATGGAATCGAGTTGGAAGAAATGAAGCTGGATACGAACAAGGTGAATCAAGTCTCTCCGTATTCAGAAACATAGGTCGATTTCTTAATGCCCCAAAAGATTGTTCACTATGTGGCGATGATGTTAAGGGTGCACACCTGTATGTACTATTTAATTGTACAGAGGTTGAGACATATATAAGGTGAGTAAATAAATATTGAAATTTATGTTCAAAATAATTACTTTTGTTATATATCTATAACAAAAAAATTAAGTGTTTTTGTAGTATTTGGCAAGATTCGTATATGTTACGACGTGGAAAGCGTAAGCAAAAACCGACTCCAAGGGAAATTGACAATGCTAAGAAAAATGAATTTCCTGAATGGTTTAAGAATTATGTAAGTACTACGATATGTGAACGTAATTTCATGAATACTTTTGTAATGGTTATTAATAATAAATTGATGGGATTTTGTTATATCGCTACCATTTTGTAGATAGAAACTGTGAATAATGATGCTTCTAAGGAAGTAAAAGCTCTTGCATTTGGCCCAAATTTGATAGGCAGGAGAGGAGATGGTTATTTGGTAAATGGGTATTGATTCCATACAATAACTTGTGAAAGTAAGAGTAGAACACAAAATAGTGAGGTATTTGTGGTAGCAACTACTCGTGGATATTCCTCTGCTATAGGCCTAAATCCTAGGGAAGATGCAGTTGAATACTTTGGTATTTTGGAAGATGTTTTTGAATTGAATTATTATGGATTTGGCAAGGTTGTTCTATTCAAGTGTAAGTGGTATGACAGTTTAGCACGTGATAGAGGGGTCAAAACTAATGAATATGGCTTCACACTTATAAATTCTCAAAAGTTTGGTTCGGCTGATGAGCCCTTTGTAATGCCATCTCAGGTTCAACAAATATTTTATGTTGATGATCAAAGGGATAGCAATTGGCGTGTGGTTATACGAACAAAACCGAGAGATTTATGTGAAGATGCTGAAGTAGATTCTGATAATGACGAATTACCCAATTCCAATGAAGATTTCATCACTCCAGTTGTAGAAGTTGATATTGAAAACATAAATTGGGTTAGGAATGACGTTGATGATGAATTAGTTGAAAATGGACGAAAAAGACTTAGAAGTAGGTAGAAGACACGATCTCAAATTGTTACTTCTCGTTCCAAAAGACGAATGATTGAACTTATTGTTGATGAAGATGAAGATGGGAATGGAGCTGAAGATGAAGATGAAGACAATGACGAAGAGGAAGACGTAGAAGAAGGAGAAGAGGAGGGTCTCGAAGATGAAGAGGAGGAGGGTGATAGTGACGAAAATCAAGATGAGGAAGAATGATAAATTAGTACTACCACACAAAGGGATCTGATAAATTTGTACAAGTGTTTTCCCTTTGTATGTTGAATTATAGGCTGCATGGCTATCTCAGAATTGGAAATTAATATTACCATGCTACATCAACTGACTTTGTCTTTCTTCCTTTTAGGGATTACTGTGATGAGGGTCTTAGAATGTAACTGAAAAAGAAAGAAACATTCTTTGGTCATGTTTGAAACATTGGCACAGTCAGATTTCTTTAATATACTTTTTTGGAGTGAAATTACAAGGATTATTCCCTTCAATCTGCTGTAAAATTCCTAGAACAAAACCAGTATACCGGAAAAACTTTGCCTACTCATCTGTTGTAATGGTTGTACGTTTCTTACCATATTTTACTTTCGATGTTGGTTAGAGGCAGTAGGCAATCTGCATCAACTGATCGCACATCTTTTAATAAGGAATGGTCAATCAAGTTCTCTTGGAATTAGTATAGGTTATTTTGTGGCTTTTCTTTCTTTTACAAAAAGGAAAGTAAACTATATTGCTATGAATTAGTATAGGTTATATTGCTTCTCATTATGATTTTCCAGTGCCTGAGCAAATTATTTAAGTTGGAACTTTTTTGGTGTTTTGCTAATTAATAACTTCTTAAAATAAAAACCAATGTACAAAGTCACAGGGGCATACCCCAGAATACTATATTCTGAACATACCAAGAATGTGTTCATGCATAGTGGTACTAACATTGCAAGCTAGAAACATGGTAGAATAAACGAAAAAAGCCTAATGAAGCTAGTTAACCAATATGGATAATTTGTAGGTGCTAAACTTTGGCTCATCGATTGCTTAACAACTTCTGTTTACATATTTCAGTTTTGCAGGAAAGGGGACAAAACAATTTGTATTTTGTTCCTTCAGCTTTTCAGAAAGTATATTTTTCATTTTTACATCTTTGATTAATGAAACTATGTACAAGATTGATAATTTCTAAATTTCCCACACTCGCACTTGGATTACATTGTTTTATCATCCATACACTTTAGATATGTAATTAAAAAAGTTGTAATTTCAACATGGTATTTGAATTTCGAGCAGTTTAGCAATTTAGTATGTTGCAGTCAGTTATTCATTATACATTTTGTTGTGCAATACATTTTTCAGGTTGCTTTAATGGCTTCTAATAGAGCGTCCAGATCTCGTGCTAGCTGTTCCAATGACCCAGAAATTAATGAACATGATAATAATGAGATCCATGCCGATGAACCTCGTGTAGAAGAGGAAACTATTCATGAGAATGCTGAAGGTATCATTTCATTTCTTATGTTTGGTTTCGCAGAAATTGATTGTTTGTTTGCACTTTGCATTAGCCATGATTGGTATAACATATATGATAAAAATGGTCTTGATTGCCTTTAGTGTAAACTCCAAAGAAATATAGGCTTAGTCGATTATTCAGCAGGACCGAATACTAAATGATAGACACCAATACTCCTACTATCTTTGTGTGTATTATCTATCTAGTTTTCTGGTAAAATAAAATAATATGAAATACTTGGAAATGAGATCGCATGCATTATTATTGCTAAAAGCAATCAGGTTATGCAACCCACTTTCTACCACGAACTCGCATTATTCATTGCACTACTCCCAAAAAGTTAAAGCTGCTATTACAGTATTACTTATCACATTGTCTTGTCCACTTCATTAGGCCAAATATAATATACTTCCTCACTGTTTTGATAAATTACTGATGAATGGGTTTTACATCTATGAATTGAGTATATTTGGCTTGATAATTTGTGAGTTCTTAAGTCTTTTAGGCTAGTATTAGATATTTATAGTGTTTTTATGTTATTTTGTAGGAATGAGCAAGGAAACACAATTCGGACTTCTTTTGGAGTACAATATGCAAGCAAACGCAAGAAGGGAAGATTGCCTGGTTTTTAACACTAGGTTGGATGCATGTTATTAGTTTGGAAATTGGATTGTATTGGAGAGCTACTCCTTAGCTTTTCGGAACATCTTGAATCGTCACAATCGGAGTTCGGATGAGAAAGTAATGATCGTTTTACCAACGGACGTTGAACCTCAATGTTTGGAGTTGTCATTTGCATTGCAGCCACTTCAAGCCCAATTTCGACTTTGATCCAGTCTGAATCTCTCAATTCTCAAAGAATGAAAGTTGTAGATCTCCTCGAGAGCTTCGATTTGATAGGTGGCAGGCCCCGTAACTCCTCCCGGATCAAAGGTTATGACCATTTTACCAACAGATGCTGCAGTAGAATTTTGTCGGGCGCGGGCGCGCCGGTTCTTAGTGTATTTTGGGCGCGGCCGCGCAGGTCTACAGAGTGAAAAACTTGATTTCTGGTACTTGGGCGCGGGCGCGCTGCTTCCTAGGCCAAATATGGGTGCGGCCGCACTGGGTCGGGTTGTTGAAAAGCTAATTTTTGACCCAACTTGAATGAAATAAGGATTGTAACTTCTAATTGGTTTAGGACTTTAACTAGAACCTATAAATACATGATATGAAGCATAAAATAGGGAGATCTTGTTACTTTTTGCTAACCCTAGTTTGAGAGAAAGAGATGGAGGCTTGAAGCAATTGCAAGAGCACAAAGGATTCAATTAAGGAGCTAAAGGAGAGACTCAAGGATTGCGTCTACAGATTATATTCTCTTCTCAACCTCTTATTTTGTATTTTTGAATGCTTTATCAATTGTGGATTATGGATTTTGATTCAATTATGAACTAATTTCTTTTTAAGATTACAATAGAACTTATTGCGTAGCTTTTATTGATATGCTTCCTTGTTAATTATTATTGATTATTATCGGGTTGTCTATTATGATTTGTGATTAATTGCTTAATTGTCTGATCAACAATTATCGTTGTAATCTTTATGAACTCGAGAGATGGATTATAGATTTAGACCTAATCATAATAGCATGTGATTGTTTTTTCTGCATGGTGATGGAATTCATAATTTATGTTTAGGATAGAGATATACCTATACGTCGCATGTAATCTGAAAGAGAACTTGAGCTTTAAATCCTTTTTAATTGTAATTCACATAGAGATATAGTGAATTAGTTAACTAGGGTGTTCATCTTAATTCTATCTTTTGTGTATTTAAGTTGATTCGTTTATGATACATCGAGAGATGGTTATAAATATTGATGAGTTCTTGATTAACAATCCGGAATAATTAATATAACTTAACAGGAAGTGTATTAATTCAAGTGAAACATTAAGGAAAATTATAATCTTAAGCCTTTTTATCTGAATTCAATTCTTGGTAGTTAGTAATTAGTTAGTTTAGTAATTTATTTTCAAAATTCAAAATCTTTTATCGATTTGTTTAAATAAAATTAATTTGATTATGAGTTAGTATTTGATAATTATTATCAAATAATTCTCTGTGGGTTCGACACTCTCTTATCACTTTATTACTTGTTGATCGTGTACACTTGCACGTATTTATTGATTGCTAAATCGACAAACAAGTTTTTGGCGCCGTTGCAGGGAATTAGTTTAATAATTTTTGCCATCATTAGCTTCAATCAAATTAGTCTTAATTTAATCATTTTGCTTTTATTTTAATTCTCTTCCTATATTTCTCTCTTTTTAGGTACACCGTGGCTGACTACGACTATCAATGGCCTTATACGAGAATGATTCAGCCAAGAGCGGCATGAATTTATGAATTCGATGAATCGTCAGCACAGATTGAGACACTTTTGAGGATGATTAACGCTTTTGCAGTACAACGTATTCAAAGTGTGGCGGTAATTTGTGATTATTGTGCTGGAAATCATCCGAGTCATCAATGCGCCATCAATTTTAAGTCGATGCAGTATGGTGGCAATTTCGACGATTACCCCAACAGTTATGCTTATCCTAACAACCATAATCAAGATTGGGGGTATCATTCGGATTTTTCATGGAGCCATAATAATCAAGTCCAAATCTTTGCTCCAAGCCAATCATACACTCTAGAATTTCAGGATTCAGCCTATCTACATGAAGAAGAAAGGAAACTGAGTTTGGAGGAGGCCTTGGCGAAGTTTATTACAGCTACGGACAAAAGAATGAGTGATCAAGATCAGCTGTTGAACTTAGTGGATTTAAATATAAAAAGCCAAGCAGTGTCGATTCGAAATCTTGAGAACCAGATGGAACAGCTTATCAACGCCTTCAAGAATAGTTATCATTGTGCATGGCCCAGTGACGTGGTTCTCGAGACTGATGGATTGCCCACGCCAAAGCTGCAACCGGACGTGCTAATTGATGATAATTCTGATATGGAGGAGAATAGTGGGGATCAAGAAAATACAGCCGAAGAAGGTCTAGCCGTGAGTTTCGACGCTGATGTACCGATTTTGTTAGTGCCCCATGTATCTTTTCCGCCAAAGCTCAAAGATCCGGGTAGTTTTGCAAAATCGTGTCCACTTGGTAGTCATGTCCTTGGTAAAACTCTTTATGACATGAGAACTAGGACTACATTACAACCATGGTGGGATGAGAGAGAGAAGATAGAAGAAGGGTCCGTGGTGTTTGACAAGATTCAATGCCCTAATCTAATCACAAACACAACGGAGGAAGCACCTAGCTATTTGACAGTCATAATTAGGAACCAATCTACGAAAAGCAAACTAGGTGACTTTGAAACAATGGCCCCTATTGCAGCAAAACCTTCAAAAGTTACATGGTTATTAATTGATGGAGGGTTCCTCAATTTTCGAAGGGGAATTGGATAGTAGAACAAGACGAAGTCGGGCTGACGACTTTAAAACAAGCACTTCTTGGGAGGCAAGTGAGGCAACCCAAGTTTAAAGTTTAATTTTTAGTTTTTAGTTTTATTTATTTTATTAGGTTTCATAGTAGTTAACAAATTTGCTTCTAATGTGTTTATAGGTTATTCGAGTCCAATTAAACTGCAATGCCTTATTCATTTCAATGTGTCTAGCCTATTCTTCAGACTTAGTAGACAAGGAGGAAGATTGCTATATTTTCAGGGAAGTCCTCTACTTACTTTTTCCTATCTTAGCCATTGAGGACAATGTCTAGCTTAAGTTTGGGGGTGTGTTCTTATTTTATGTGGTACTTGTGCGTTTAGGTTATTATATTTGCATTTTAGTTAGTATGTTTTAAGATAGATGAGCAATGGGTTGATTGAATTTGATTATAGCCAAGGATGAGAAAAAATTGTGTTTAATTTTATTTTTTTTAACTCATGGAAATTAAGAAGCATGCTTAGTTTATATTTTGACTTATGAGTTGGGTTTATACTATTTTTGATCTTTTTGAACTTCAAAGCACATATCCATCTGTTTAGCTAGTTGTGTCTTTAAAAAAAAAAATTGGTTAAATACTTGTGAAATATATCATTGAAACTTTAAAATCTTATTTGAGCATCATTCAAAGTGAAATTTAGGCATTAACATAAGTTTGGGGGAAATCTTGGGTTATTGAAAATTTTAAAAATTGTGAAACATTCCTGAGTTAGAATGATGAATCATGTGGTGGGTTAAGATAGAGCGTAAAACGCACTCACCCATAAACACAGGCACAAGAAGGAGCGTAAAACGCACTCGTGCGAGAGAAAACGAGATGGAGCGTAAAACGCACTCGTTCAATGGGAAGTGAGATGGAGCGTAAAACGCACTCACTAAAAAAGAAAAAAGGAAAGAAAAATTATGTTTTAAAATACTTGAGAAGGGTTTAAGTGTGCTTAAATGTATGAAATATCCTTTTGATCATCTAAATTTTATGTTTTGTCTTTATTAGCGGAGATTGATATGAAAGCAGGTTTTTAGAGTTGATTTGAAAATCTTTTATGAGTATTTGATTATATGATCTAGTGTGAGTCATGGCTAGTTGAACATTTGGATGCACACACACGCACTTAAAGGATCATGAGTAGTTGTGGAACTGATAATTAGGTTGAAATTTTAGGCTTTGCATGTTTTCGGAATTTTTTTCTTGAGTTAACATTGGAAGAAATCTTTGAGGCTATTATACAAGTTTGTATTGATTCATTGCTCGAGTCGTGTGAGTTGTTATTTAGAATTAGTTGTTATAGTTGTTGTTCTTAGTATTTGCTTGAGGACAAGCAAATATTTAAGTTTGGGGGTATTTGATGAGTGAGTTTTACATCTATGAATTGAGTACGTTTGGCTTGATAATGTATGAGTTCTTAAGTTTTTTAGATTAGTATTAGATATTTATAGTGTTTTTACGTTATGTTGTAGGAATGAACAAGGAAACGCAATTCGGACTTCTTTTGGAGTACAATATGCAAGCAAACGCAAGAAGGGAAGATTGCAGGGCTTTTAACACTAGGTTGGATGCATGTTATTGGTTTAAAACTTGGATTGTATTGGAGAGCTACTCCTTAGCTTTACGGAACATCTTGAATCGTCACAATCGGAGTTCGGATGAGAAAGTAATGATCGTTTTACCAACGGACGTTGAACCTCAAAGTTTGGAGTTGTCATTTGCATTGCAGCCACTTTAAGCCCAATTTCGACTTTGATCCAATCTGAATCTCTCAATTCTCAAAGAATGAAAGTTGTAGATCTCGTCGAGAGCTTCGATTTGATAAGTGGCAGGCCCCGTAACTCCTCCCGGATCAAAAGTTATAACTATTTTACCAACAGATGCTATAGTAAAATTTTGTCGGGCGCGGGCGCGCCAGTTTCTAGTGTATTTTGGGCGCGGCCGCGCAGGTCTGCAGAGTGAAAAACTTGATTTCTGGTACTTGGGCGCGGGCGCGCTGCTTCCTAGGCCAAATATGGGCGCGGCCGCACTGGGTCGGGTTGTTGAAAAGCTTATTTTTGACCCAACTTGAATGAAATAAGCATTGTAACTTCTAATTGGTTTAGGACTTTAACTAGAACCTATAAATACATCATATGAAGCATAGAATAGGGAGATCTTGTTACTTTTTGCTAACCCTAGTTTGAGAGAAAGAGATGGAGGCTTAAAGCAATTGCAAGAGCACAAAGGATTCAATTAAGGAGCTAAAGGAGAGACTCAAGGATTGCGTTTACAGATTATATTCTCTTCTCAACCTCTTATTTTGTATTTTTGAATGCTTTATCAATTGTGGATTATGGATTTTGATTCAATTATGAACTAATTTCTTTTTAAGATTACAATAGAACTTATTGCGTATCTTTTATTGATATGCTTCTTTGTTAATTATTATTGATTATTATCGGGTTGTCTATTATGATTTGTGATTAATTGCTTAATTGTCTGATCAACAATTACCGTGGTAATCTTTATGAACTCAAGAGATAGATTATAGATTTAGACCTAATCATAATAGCATGTGATTGTGTTTTCTGCATGGTGATGAAATTCATAATTTGTGTTTAGGATAGAGATATACCTATACGTCGCATGTAATCTGAAAGAGAACTTGAGCTTTAAATCCTTTTTAATTGTAATTCACATAGAGATATAGTGAATTAGTTAACTAGGGTGTTCATCTTAATTCTATCTTTTGTGTATGTAAGTTGATTCGTTTATGATACATCGAGAGATGGTTATAAATATTGATGAGTTCTTGATTAACAATCCGGAATAATTAATATAACTTAACAGGAAGTGTATTAATTCAAGTGAAACATTAAGGAAAATTATAATCTTAAGCCTTTTTATCTGAATTCAATTCTTGGTAGTTAGTAATTAGTTAGTTTAGTAATTTATTTTCAAAATTCAAAATCTTTTATCGATTTGTTTAAATAAAATTAATTTGATTATGAGTTAATATTTGATAATTATTATCAAATAATTCTCTGTGGGTTCGACACTCTCTTATCACTTTATTACTTGTTGATCGTGTACACTTGCACGTATTTATTGATTGCTAAATCGACAAACAAGTTTTTGGCGCCGTTGCAGGGAATTAGTTTAATAATTTTTGCCATCATTAGCTTCAATCAAATTAGTCTTAATTTAATCATTTTGCTTTTATTTTAATTCTCTTCCTATATTTCTCTCTTTTTAGGTACACCGTGGCTGACTACGACTATCAATGGCCTTATACGAGAATGATTCAGCCAAGAGCGGCATGAATTTATGAATTCGATGAATCGTCAGCACAGATTGAGACACTTTCGAGGATGATTAACGCTTTTGCAGTACAACGTATTCAAAGTGTGGCGGTAATTTGTGATTATTGTGCTGGAAATCATCCGAGTCATCAATGCGCCATCAATTTTAAGTCGATGCAGTATGGTGGCAATTTCGACGATTACCCCAACAGTTATGCCTATCCTAACAACCATAATCAAGATTGGGGGTATCATTCGGATTTTTCATGGAGCCATAATAATCAAGTCCAAATCTTTGCTCCAAGCCAATCATACACTCTAGAATTTCAGGATTCAGCCTATCTACATGAAGAAGAAAGGAAACTGAGTTTGGAGGAGGCCTTGGCGAAGTTTATTACAGCTACGGACAAAAGAATGAGTGATCAAGATCAGCTGTTGAACTTAGTGGATTTAAATATAAAAAGCCAAGCAGTGTCGATTCGAAATCTTGAGAACCAGATGGAACAGCTTATCAACGCCTTCAAGAATAGTTATCATTGTGCATGGCCCAGTGACGTGGTTCTCGAGACTGATGGATTGCCCACGCCAAAGCTGCAACCGGACGTGCTAATTGATGATAATTCTGATATGGAGGAGAATAGTGGGGATCAAGAAAATACAGCCGAAGAAGGTCTAGCCGTGAGTTTCGACGCTGATGTACCGATTTTGTTAGTGCCCCATGTATCTTTTCCGTCAAAGCTCAAAGATCCGGGTAGTTTTGCAAAATCGTGTCCACTTGGTAGTCATGTCCTTGGTAAAACTCTTTATGACATGAGAACTAGGACTACATTACAACCATGGTGGGATGAGAGAGAGAAGATAGAAGAAGGGCCCGTGGTGTTTGACAAAATTCAATGCCCTAATCTAATCACAAACACAACGGAGGAAGCACCTAGCTATTTGACAGTCATAATTAGGAACCAATCTACGAAAAGCAAACTAGGTGACTTTGAAACAATGGCCCCTATTGCAGCAAAACCTTCAAAAGTTACATGGTTATTAATGGATGGAGGGTTCCTCAATTTTCGAAGGGGAATTGGATAGTAGAATAAGACGAAGTCGGGCTGACGACTTTAAAACAAGCACTTCTTGGGAGGCAAGTGAGGCAACCCAAGTTTAAAGTTTAATTTTTAGTTTTTAGTTTTATTTATTTTATTAGGTTTCATAGTAGTTAACAAATTTGCTTCTAATGTGTTTATAGGTTATTCGAGTCCAATTAAAGTGCAATGCCTTATTCATTCCAATGTGTCTAGCCTATTCTTCAGACTTAGTAGACAAGGAGAAAGATTGCTATATTTTCAGGGAAGTCCTCTACTTTACTTTTTCCTATCTTAGCCATTGAGGACAATGTCTAGCTTAAGTTTGGGGGTGTGTTCGTATTTTATGTGGTACTTGTGCGTTTAGGTTATTATATTTGCATTTTAGTTAATATGTTTTAGGATAGATGAGCAATGGGTTGATTGAATTTGATTATAGCCAAGGATGAGAAAAAATTGTGTTTAATTTTATTTTTTTTAACTCATGGAAATTAAGAAGCATGCTTAGTTTTTATTTTGACTTATGAGTTGGGTTTATACTATTTTTGATCTTTTTGAACTTCAAAGCACATATCCATCTGTTTAGCTAGTTGTGTCTTTAAAAAAAAAATTTGGTTAAATACTTGTGAAATATATCATTGAAACTTTAAAATCTTATTTGAGCATCATTCAAAGTGAAATTTAGGCATTAACATAAGTTTGGGGGAAATCTTGGGTTATTGAAAATTTTAAAAATTGTGAAACATTCCTGAGTTAGAATGATGAATCATGTGGTGGGTTAAGATAGAGCGTAAAACGCACTCACCCATAAACACAGGCACAAGAAGGAGCGTAAAACGCACTCGTGCGAGAGAAAACGAGATGGAGCGTAAAACGCACTCGTTCAATGGGAAGTGAGATGGAGCGTAAAACGCACTCACTAAAAAAGAAAAAAGGAAAGAAAAATTGTGTTTTAAAATACTTGAGAAGGGTTTAAGTGTGCTTAAATGTATGAAATATCCTTTTGATCATCTAAATTTTATGTTTTGTCTTTATTAGCGGAGATTGATATGAAAGCAGGTTTTTATAGTTGATTTGAAAATCTTTTATGAGTATTTGATTATATGATCTAGTGTGAGTCATGGCTAGTTGAACATTTGGATGCACACACACGCACTTAAAGGATCATGAGTAGTTGTGGAACTGATAATTAGGTTGAAATTTTAGGCTTTGCATGTTTTCGGAATTTTTTTCTTGAGTTAACATTGGAAGAAATCTTTGAGTCTATTATGCAAATTTGTATTGATTCATTGCTCGAGTCGTGTGAGTTGTTATTTAGAATTAGTTGTTATAGTTGTTGTTCTTAGTATTTGCTTGAGGACAAGCAAATATTTAAGTTTGGGGGTATTTGATGAGTGAGTTTTACATCTATGAATTGAGTACGTTTGGCTTGATAATGTATGAGTTCTTAAGTTTTTTAGATTAGTATTAGATATTTATAGTGTTTTTACGTTATGTTGTAGGAATGAACAAGGAAACGCAATTCGGACTTCTTTTGGAGTACAATATGCAAGCAAACGCAAGAAGGAAAGATTGCAGGGCTTTTAACACTAGGTTGGATGCATGTTATTGGTTTAAAACTTGGATTGTATTGGAGAGCTACTCCTTAGCTTTACGGAACATCTTGAATCGTCACAATCGGAGTTCGGATGAGAAAGTAATGATCGTTTTACCAACGGACGTTGAACCTCAAAGTTTAGAGTTGTCATTTGCATTGCAGCCACTTTAAGCCCAATTTCTACTTTGATCCAATCTGAATCTCTCAATTCTCAAAGAATGAAAGTTGTAGATCTCGTCGAGAGCTTCGATTTGATAAGTGGCAAGCCCCGTAACTCCTCCCGGATCAAAAGTTATAACCATTTTACCAACAGATGCTATAGTTAAATTTTGTCGGGCGCGGGCGCGCCAGTTTTCTAGTGTATTTTGGGCGCGGGCCGCGCAGGTCTGCAGAGTGAAAAACTTGATTTCTGGTACTTGGGTGCGGGCGCGCTGCTTCCTAGGCCAAATATGGGCGCGGCCGCACTGGGTCGGGTTGTTGAAAAGCTTATTTTTGACCCAACTTGAATGAAATAAGGATTGTAACTTCTAATTGGTTTAGGACTTTAACTAGAACCTATAAATACATCATATGAAGCATAGAATAGGGAGATCTTGTTACTTTTTGCTAACCCTAGTTTGAGAGAAAGAGATGGAGGCTTAAAGCAATTGCAAGAGCACAAAGGATTCAATTAAGGAGCTAAAGGAGAGACTCAAGGATTGCGTTTACAGATTATATTCTCTTCTCAACCTCTTATTTTGTATTTTTGAATGCTTTATCAATTGTGGATTATGGATTTTGATTCAATTATGAACTAATTTCTTTTTAAGATTACAATAGAACTTATTTCGTATCTTTTATTGATATGCTTCCTTGTTAATTATTATTGATTATTATCGGGTTGTCTATTATGATTTGTGATTAATTGCTTAATTGTCTGATCAACAATTACCGTGGTAATCTTTATGAACTCAAGAGATAGATTATAGATTTAGACCTAATCATAATAGCATGTGATTGTGTTTTCTGCATGGTGATGAAATTCATAATTTGTGTTTAGGATAGAGATATACCTATACGTCGCATGTAATCTGAAAGAGAACTTGAGCTTTAAATCATTTTTAATTGTAATTCACATAGAGATATAGTGAATTAGTTAACTAGGGTGTTCATCTTAATTCTATCTTTTGTGTATTTAAGTTGATTCGTTTATGATACATCGAGAGATGGTTATAAATATTGATGAGTTCTTGATTAACAATCCGGAATAATTAATATAACTTAACAGGAAGTGTATTAATTCAAGTGAAACATTAAGGAAAATTATAATCTTAAGCCTTTTTATTTGAATTCAATTCTTGGTAGTTAGTAATTAGTTAGTTTAGTAATTTATTTTCAAAATTCAAAATCTTTTATCGATTTGTTTAAATAAAATTAATTTGATTATGAGTTAGTATTTGATAATTATTATCAAATAATTCTCTGTGGGTTCGACACTCTCTTATTACTTTATTACTTGTTGATCGTGTACACTTGCACGTATTTATTGATTGCTAAATCGACAAACAAGTTTTTGGCGCCGTTGCAGGGGAATTAGTTTAATAATTTTTGCCATCATTAGCTTCAAACAAATTAGTCTTAATTTAATCATTTTGCTTTTATTTTAATTCTCTTCCTATATTTCTCTCTTTTTAGGTACATCGTGGCTGACTACGACTATCAATAGCCTTATACGAGAATGATTCAGCCAAGAGCGGCATGAATTTATGAATTCGATGAATCGTCAGCACAGATTGAGACACTTTCGAGGATGATTAACGCTTTTGCAGTACAACGTATTCAAAGTGTGGCGGTAATTTGTGATTATTGTGCTGGAAATCATCCGAGTCATCAATGCGCCATCAATTTTAAGTCGATGCAGTATGGTGGCAATTTCGACGATTACCCCAACAGTTATGCCTATCCTAACAACCATAATCAAGATTGGGGGTATCATTCGGATTTTTCATGGAGCCATAATAATCAAGTCCAAATCTTTGCTCCAAGCCAATCATACACTCTAGAATTTCAGGATTCAGCCTATCTATATGAAGAAGAAAGGAAACTGAGTTTGGAGGAGGCCTTGGCGAAGTTTATTACAGCTACGGACAAAAGAATGAGTGATCAAGATCAGCTGTTGAACTTAGTGGATTTAAATATAAAAAGCCAAGCAGTGTCGATTCGAAATCTTGAGAACCAGATGGAACAGCTTATCAACGCCTTCAAGAATAGTTATCATTGTGCATGGCCCAGTGACGTGGTTCTCGAGACTGATGGATTGCCCACGCCAAAGCTGCAACCGGACGTGCTAATTGATGATAATTCTGATATGGAGGAGAATAGTGGGGATCAAGAAAATACAGCCGAAGAAGGTCTAGCCGTGAGTTTCGACGCTGATGTACCGATTTTGTTAGTGCCCCATGTATCTTTTCCGCCAAAGCTCAAAGATCCGGGTAGTTTTGCAAAATCGTGTCCACTTGGTAGTCATGTCCTTGGTAAAACTCTTTATGACATGAGAACTAGGACTACATTACAACCATGGTGGGATGAGAGAGAGAGAAGATAGAAGAAGGGTCCGTGGTGTTTGACAAGATTCAATGCCCTAATCTAATCACAAACACAACAGAGGAAGCACCTAGCTATTTGACAGTCATAATTAGGAACCAATCTACGAAAAGCAAACTAGGTGACTTTGAAACAATGGCCCCTATTGCAGCAAAACCTTCAAAAGTTACATGGTTATTAATTGATGGAGGGTTCCTCAATTTTCGAAGGGGAATTGGATAGTAGAACAAGACGAAGTCGGGCTGACGACTTTAAAACAAGCACTTCTTGGGAGGCAAGTGAGGCAACCCAAGTTTAAAGTTTAATTTTTAGTTTTTAGTTTTATTTATTTTATTAGGTTTCATAGTAGTTAACAAATTTGCTTCTAATGTGTTTATAGGTTATTCGAGTCCAATTAAAGTGCAATGCCTTATTCATTCCAATGTGTCTAGCCTATTCTTCAGACTTAGTAGACAAGGAGGAAGATTGCTATATTTTCAGGGAAGTCCTCTACTTTACTTTTTCCTATCTTAGCCATTGAGGACAATGTCTAGCTTAAGTTTGGGGGTGTGTTCTTATTTTATGTGGTACTTGTGCGTTTAGGTTATTATATTTGCATTTTAGTTAGTATGTTTTAGGATAGATGAGCAATGGGTTGATTGAATTTGATTATAGCCAAGGATGAGAAAAAATTGTGTTTAATTTTATTTTTTTTAACTCATGGAAATTAAGAAGCATGCTTAGTTTATATTTTGACTTATGAGTTGGGTTTATACTATTTTTGATCTTTTTGAACTTCAAAGCACATATCCATCTGTTTAGCTAGTTGTGTCTTTAAAAAAAAATTTGGTTAAATACTTGTGAAATATATCATTGAAACTTTAAAATCTTATTTGAGCATCATTCAAAGTGAAATTTAGGCATTAACATAAGTTTGGGGGAAATCTTGGGTTATTGAAAATTTTAAAAATTGTGAAACATTCCTGAGTTAGAATGACGAATCATGTGGTGGGTTAAGATAGAGCGTAAAACGCACTCACCCATAAACACAGGCACAAGAAGGAGCGTAAAACGCACTCGTGCGAGAGAAAACGAGATGGAGCGTAAAACGCACTCGTTCAATGGGAAGTGAGATGGAGCGTAAAACGCACTCACTAAAAAAGAAAAAAGGAAAGAAAAATTGTGTTTTAAAATACTTGAGAAGGGTTTAAGTGTGCTTAAATGTATGAAATATCCTTTTGATCATCTAAATTTTATGTTTTGTCTTTATTAGCGGAGATTGATATGAAAGCAGGTTTTTAGAGTTGATTTGAAAATCTTTTATGAGTATTTGATTATATGATCTAGTGTGAGTCATGGCTAGTTGAACATTTGGATGCACACACACGCACTTAAAGGATCATGAGTAGTTGTGGAACTGATAATTAGGTTGAAATTTTAGGCTTTGCATGTTTTCGGAATTTTTTTCTTGAGTTAACATTGGAAGAAATCTTTGAGTCTATTATGCAAATTTGTATTGATTCATTGCTCGAGTCGTGTGAGTTGTTATTTAGAATTAGTTGTTATAGTTGTTGTTCTTAGTATTTGCTTGAGGACAAGCAAATATTTAAGTTTGGGGGTATTTGATGAGTGAGTTTTACATCTATGAATTGAGTACGTTTGGCTTGATAATTTATGAGTTCTTAAGTTTTTTAGATTAGTATTAGATATTTATAGTGTTTTTACGTTATGTTGTAGGAATGAACAAGGAAACGCAATTCGGACTTTTTTTGGAGTACAATATGCAAGCAAACGCAAGAAGGGAAGATTGCAGGGCTTTTAACACTAGGTTGGATGCATGTTATTGGTTTAAAACTTGGATTGTATTGGAGATCTACTCCTTAGCTTTACGGAACATCTTGAATCGTCACAATCGGAGTTCGGATGAGAAAGTAATGATCGTTTTACCAACGGACGTTGAACCTCAAAGTTTGGAGTTGTCATTTGCATTGCAGCCACTTTAAGCCCAATTTCTACTTTGATCCAATCTGAATCTCTCAATTCTCAAAGAATGAAAGTTGTAGATCTCGTCGAGAGCTTCGATTTGATAAGTGGCAGGCCCCGTAACTCCTCCCGGATCAAAAGTTATAACCATTTTACCAACAGATGCTATAGTTAAATTTTGTCGGGCGCGGGCGCGCCAGTTTCTAGTGTATTTTGGGCGCGGCCGCGCAGGTCTGCAGAGTGAAAAACTTGATTTCTGGTACTTGGGTGCGGGCGCGCTGCTTCCTAGGCCAAATATGGGCGCGGCCGCACTGGGTCGGGTTGTTGAAAAGCTTATTTTTGACCCAACTTGAATGAAATAAGGATTGTAACTTCTAATTGGTTTAGGACTTTAACTAGAACCTATAAATACATCATATGAAGCATAGAATAGGGAGATCTTGTTACTTTTTGCTAACCCTAGTTTGAGAGAAAGAGATGGAGGCTTAAAGCAATTGCAAGAGCACAAAGGATTCAATTAAGGAGCTAAAGGAGAGACTCAAGGATTGCGTTTACAGATTATATTCTCTTCTCAACCTCTTATTTTGTATTTTTGAATGCTTTATCAATTGTGGATTATGGATTTTGATTCAATTATGAACTAATTTCTTTTTAAGATTACAATAGAACTTATTTCGTATCTTTTATTGATATGCTTCCTTGTTAATTATTATTGATTATTATCGGGTTGTCTATTATGATTTGTGATTAATTGCTTAATTGTCTGATCAACAATTACCGTGGTAATCTTTATGAACTCAAGAGATAGATTATAGATTTAGACCTAATCATAATAGCATGTGATTGTGTTTTCTGCATGGTGATGAAATTCATAATTTGTGTTTAGGATAGAGATATACCTATACGTCGCATGTAATCTGAAAGAGAACTTGAGCTTTAAATCCTTTTTAATTGTAATTCACATAGAGATATAGTGAATTAGTTAACTAGGGTGTTCATCTTAATTCTATCTTTTGTGTATTTAAGTTGATTCGTTTATGATACATCGAGAGATGGTTATAAATATTGATGAGTTCTTGATTAACAATCCGGAATAATTAATATAACTTAACAGTAAGTGTATTAATTCAAGTGAAACATTAAGGAAAATTATAATCTTAAGCCTTTTTATTTGAATTCAATTCTTGGTAGTTAGTAATTAGTTAGTTTAGTAATTTATTTTCAAAATTCAAAATATTTTATCGATTTGTTTAAATAAAATTAATTTGATTATGAGTTAGTATTTGATAATTATTATCAAATAATTCTCTGTGGGTTCGACACTCTCTTATCACTTTATTACTTGTTGATCGTGTACACTTGCACGTATTTATTGATTGCTAAATCGACAAACAAGTTTTTGGCGCCGTTGCAGGGGAATTAGTTTAATAATTTTTGCCATCATTAGCTTCAATCAAATTAGTCTTAATTTAATCATTTTGCTTTTATTTTAATTCTCTTCCTATATTTCTCTCTTTTTAGGTACACCGTGGCTGACTACGACTATCAATAGCCTTATACGAGAATGATTCAGCCAAGAGCGGCATGAATTTATGAATTCGATGAATCGTCAGCACAGATTGAGACACTTTCGAGGATGATTAACGCTTTTGCAGTACAACGTATTCAAAGTGTGGCGGTAATTTGTGATTATTGTGCTGGAAATCATCCGAGTCATCAATGCGCCATCAATTTTAAGTCGATGCAGTATGGTGGCAATTTCGACGATTACCCCAACAGTTATGCCTATCCTAACAACCATAATCAAGATTGGGGGTATCATTCGGATTTTTCATGGAGCCATAATAATCAAGTCCAAATCTTTGCTCCAAGCCAATCATACACTCTAGAATTTCAAGATTCAGCCTATCTACATGAAGAAGAAAGGAAACTGAGTTTGGAGGAGGCCTTGGCGAAGTTTATTATAGCTACGGACAAAAGAATGAGTGATCAAGATCAGCTGTTGAACTTAGTGGATTTAAATATAAAAAGCCAAGCAGTGTCGATTCGAAATCTTGAGAACCAGATGGAACAGCTTATCAACGCCTTCAAGAATAGTTATCATTGTGCATGGCCCAGTGACGTGGTTCTCGAGACTGATGGATTGCCCACGCCAAAGCTGTAACCGGACGTGCTAATTGATGATAATTCTGATATGGAGGAGAATAGTGGGGATCAAGAAAATACAGCCGAAGAAGGTCTAGCCGTGAGTTTCGACGCTGATGTACCGATTTTGTTAGTGCCCCATGTATCTTTTCCGCCAAAGCTCAAAGATCCGGGTAGTTTTGCAAAATCGTGTCCACTTGGTAGTCATGTCCTTGGTAAAACTCTTTATGACATGAGAACTAGGACTACATTACAACCATGGTGGGATGAGAGAGAGAGAAGATAGAAGAAGGGCCAGTGGTGTTTGACAAGATTCAATGCCCTAATCTAATCACAAACACAACAGAGGAAGCACCTAGCTATTTGACAGTCATAATTAGGAACCAATCTACGAAAAGCAAACTAGGTGACTTTGAAACAATGGCCCCTATTGCAGCAAAACCTTCAAAAGTTACATGGTTATTAATGGATGGAGGGTTCCTCAATTTTCGAAGGGAAATTGGATAGTAGAACAAGACGAAGTCGGGCTGACGACTTTAAAACAAGCACTTCTTGGAAGGCAAGTGAGGCAACCCAAGTTTAAAGTTTAATTTTTAGTTTTTAGTTTTATTTATTTTATTAGGTTTCATAGTAGTTAACAAATTTGCTTCTAATGTGTTTATAGGTTATTCGAGTCCAATTAAAGTGCAATGCCTTATTCATTCCAATGTGTCTAGCCTATTCTTCAGACTTAGTAGACAAGGAGGAAGATTGCTATATTTTCAGGGAAGTCCTCTACTTTACTTTTTCCTATCTTAGCCATTGAGAACAATGTCTAGCTTAAGTTTGGGGGTGTGTTCTTATTTTATGTGGTACTTGTGCGTTTAAGTTATTATATTTGCATTTTAGTTAGTATGTTTTAGGATAGATGAGCAATGGGTTGATTGAATTTGATTATAGCCAAGGATGAGAAAAAATTGTGTTTAATTTTATTTTTTTTAACTCATGGAAATTAAGAAGCATGCTTAGTTTATATTTTGACTTATGAGTTGGGTTTATACTATTTTTGATCTTTTTGAACTTCAAAGCACATATCCATCTGTTTAGCTAGTTGTGTCTTTAAAAAAAAATTTGGTTAAATACTTGTGAAATATATCATTGAAACTTTAAAATCTTATTTGAGCATCATTCAAAGTGAAATTTAGGCATTAACATAAGTTTGGGGGAAATCTTGGGTTATTGAAAATTTTAAAAATTGTGAAACATTCCTGAGTTAGAATGATGAATCATGTGGTGGGTTAAGATAGAGCGTAAATCGCACTCACCCATAAACACAGACACAAGAAGGAGCGTAAAACGCACTCGTGCGAGAGAAAACGAGATGGAGCGTAAAACGCACTCGTTCAATGGGAAGTGAGATGGAGCGTAAAACGCACTCACTAAAAAAGAAAAAAGGAAAGAAAAATTGTGTTTTAAAATACTTGAGAAGGGTTTAAGTGTGCTTAAATGTATGAAAATATCCTTTTGATCATCTAAATTTTATGTTTTGTCTTTATTAGCGGAGATTGATATGAAAGCAGGTTTTTAGAGTTGATTTGAAAATCTTTTATGAGTATTTGATTATATGATCTAGTGTGAGTCATGGCTAGTTGAACATTTGGATGCACACACACGCACTTAAAGGATCATGAGTAGTTGTGGAACTGATAATTAGGTTGAAATTTTAGGCTTTGCATGTTTTCGGAATTTTTTTCTTGAGTTAACATTGGAAGAAATCTTTGAGTCTATTATGCAAATTTGTATTGATTCATTGCTCGAGTCGTGTGAGTTGTTATTTAGAATTAGTTGTTATAGTTGTTGTTCTTAGTATTTGCTTGAGGACAAGCAAATATTTAAGTTTGGGGGTATTTGATGAGTGAGTTTTACATCTATGAATTGAGTACGTTTGGCTTGATAATTTATGAGTTCTTAAGTTTTTTAGATTAGTATTAGATATTTATAGTGTTTTTACGTTATGTTGTAGGAATGAACAAGGAAACGCAATTCGGACTTCTTTTGGAGTACAATATGCAAGCAAACGCAAGAAGGAAAGATTGCAGGGCTTTTAACACTAGGTTGGATGCATGTTATTGGTTTAAAACTTGGATTGTATTGGAGAGCTACTCCTTAGCTTTACGGAACATCTTGAATCGTCACAATCGGAGTTCGGATGAGAAAGTAATGATCGTTTTACCAACGGACGTTGAACCTCAAAGTTTAGAGTTGTCATTTGCATTGCAGCCACTTTAAGCCCAATTTCTACTTTGATCCAATCTGAATCTCTCAATTCTCAAAGAATGAAAGTTGTAGATCTCGTCGAGAGCTTCGATTTGATAAGTGGCAGGCCCCGTAACTCCTCCCGGATCAAAAGTTATAACCATTTTACCAACAGATGCTATAGTTAAATTTTGTCGGGCGCGGGCGCGCCAGTTTCTAGTGTATTTTGGGCGCGGCCGCGCAGGTCTGCAGAGTGAAAAACTTGATTTCTGGTACTTGGGTGCGGGCGCGCTGCTTCCTAGGCCAAATATGGGCGCGGCTGCACTGGGTCGGGTTGTTGAAAAGCTTATTTTTGACCCAACTTGAATGAAATAAGGATTGTAACTTCTAATTGGTTTAGGACTTTAACTAGAACCTATAAATACATCATATGAAGCATAGAATAGGGAGATCTTGTTACTTTTTGCTAACCCTAGTTTGAGAGAAAGAGATGGAGGCTTAAAGCAATTGCAAGAGCACAAAGGATTCAATTAAGGAGCTAAAGGAGAGACTCAAGGATTGCGTTTACAGATTATATTCTCTTCTCAACCTCTTATTTTGTATTTTTGAATGCTTTATCAATTGTGGATTATGGATTTTGATTCAATTATGAACTAATTTCTTTTTAAGATTACAATAGAACTTATTTCGTATCTTTTATTGATATGCTTCCTTGTTAATTATTATTGATTATTATCGGGTTGTCTATTATGATTTGTGATTAATTGCTTAATTGTCTGATCAACAATTACCGTGGTAATCTTTATGAACTCAAGAGATAGATTATAGATTTAGACCTAATCATAATAGCATGTGATTGTGTTTTCTGCATGGTGATGAAATTCATAATTTGTGTTTAGGATAGAGATATACCTATACGTCGCATGTAATCTGAAAGAGAACTTGAGCTTTAAATCATTTTTAATTGTAATTCACATAGAGATATAGTGAATTAGTTAACTAGGGTGTTCATCTTAATTCTATCTTTTGTGTATTTAAGTTGATTCGTTTATGATACATCGAGAGATGGTTATAAATATTGATGAGTTCTTGATTAACAATCCGGAATAATTAATATAACTTAACAGGAAGTGTATTAATTCAAGTGAAACATTAAGGAAAATTATAATCTTAAGCCTTTTTATTTGAATTCAATTCTTGGTAGTTAGTAATTAGTTAGTTTAGTAATTTATTTTCAAAATTCAAAATCTTTTATCGATTTGTTTAAATAAAATTAATTTGATTATGAGTTAGTATTTGATAATTATTATCAAATAATTCTCTGTGGGTTCGACACTCTCTTATTACTTTATTACTTGTTGATCGTGTACACTTGCACGTATTTATTGATTGCTAAATCGACAAACAAGTTTTTGGCGCCGTTGCAGGGGAATTAGTTTAATAATTTTTGCCATCATTAGCTTCAATCAAATTAGTCTTAATTTAATCATTTTGCTTTTATTTTAATTCTCTTCCTATATTTCTCTCTTTTTAGGTACACCGTGGCTGACTACGACTATCAATAGCCTTATACGAGAATGATTCAGCCAAGAGCGGCATGAATTTATGAATTCGATGAATCGTCAGCACAGATTGAGACACTTTCGAGGATGATTAACGCTTTTGCAGTACAACGTATTCAAAGTGTGGCGGTAATTTGTGATTATTGTGCTGGAAATCATCCGAGTCATCAATGCGCCATCAATTTTAAGTCGATGCAGTATGGTGGCAATTTCGACGATTACCCCAACAGTTATGCCTATCCTAACAACCATAATCAAGATTGGGGGTATCATTCGGATTTTTCATGGAGCCATAATAATCAAGTCCAAATCTTTGCTCCAAGCCAATCATACACTCTAGAATTTCAAGATTCAGCCTATCTACATGAAGAAGAAAGGAAACTGAGTTTGGAGGAGGCCTTGGCGAAGTTTATTACAGCTACGGACAAAAGAATGAGTGATCAAGATCAGCTGTTGAACTTAGTGGATTTAAATATAAAAAGCCAAGCAGTGTCGATTCGAAATCTTGAGAACCAGATGGAACAGCTTATCAACGCCTTCAAGAATAGTTATCATTGTGCATGGCCCAGTGACGTGGTTCTCGAGACTGATGGATTGCCCACGCCAAAGCTGTAACCGGACGTGCTAATTGATGATAATTCTGATATGGAGGAGAATAGTGGGGATCAAGAAAATACAGCCGAAGAAGGTCTAGCCGTGAGTTTCGACGCTGATGTACCGATTTTGTTAGTGCCCCATGTATCTTTTCCGCCAAAGCTCAAAGATCCGGGTAGTTTTGCAAAATCGTGTCCACTTGGTAGTCATGTCCTTGGTAAAACTCTTTATGACATGAGAACTAGGACTACATTACAACCATGGTGGGATGACAGAGAGAAGATAGAAGAAGGGCCCGTGGTGTTTGACAAGATTCAATGCCCTAATCTAATCACAAACACAACGGAGGAAGCACCTAGCTATTTGACAGTCATAATTAGGAACCAATCTACGAAAAGCAAACTAGGTGACTTTGAAACAATGGCCCCTATTGCAGCAAAACCTTCAAAAGTTACATGGTTATTAATGGATGGAGGGTTCCTCAATTTTCGAAGGGAAATTGGATAGTAGAACAAGACGAAGTCGGGCTGACGACTTTAAAACAAGCACTTCTTGGAAGGCAAGTGAGGCAACCCAAGTTTAAAGTTTAATTTTTAGTTTTTAGTTTTATTTATTTTATTAGGTTTCATAGTAGTTAACAAATTTGCTTCTAATGTGTTTATAGGTTATTCGAGTCCAATTAAAGTGCAATGCCTTATTCATTCCAATGTGTCTAGCCTATTCTTCAGACTTAGTAAACAAGGAGGAAGATTGCTATATTTTCAGGGAAGTCCTCTACTTTACTTTTTCCTATCTTAGCCATTGAGGACAATGTCTAGCTTAAGTTTGGGGGTGTGTTTTTATTTTATGTGGTACTTGTGCATTTAAGTTATTATATTTGCATTTTAGTTAGTATGTTTTAGGATAGATGAGCAATGGGTTGATTGAATTTGATTATAGCCAAGGATGAGAAAAAATTGTGTTTAATTTTATTTTTTTTAACTCATGGAAATTAAGAAGCATGCTTAGTTTATATTTTGACTTATGAGTTGGGTTTATACTATTTTTGATCTTTTTGAACTTCAAAGCACATATCCATCTGTTTAGCTAGTTGTGTCTTTAAAAAAAAATTTGGTTAAATACTTGTGAAATATATCATTGAAACTTTAAAATCTTATTTGAGCATCATTCAAAGTGAAATTTAGGCATTAACATAAGTTTGGGGGAAATCTTGGGTTATTGAAAATTTTAAAAATTGTGAAACATTCCTGAGTTAGAATGATGAATCATGTGGTGGGTTAAGATAGAGCGTAAATCGCACTCACCCATAAACACAGACACAAGAAGGAGCGTAAAACGCACTCGTGCGAGAGAAAACGAGATGGAGCGTAAAACGCACTCGTTCAATGGGAAGTGAGATGGAGCGTAAAACGCACTCACTAAAAAAGAAAAAAGGAAAGAAAAATTGTGTTTTAAAATACTTGAGAAGGGTTTAAGTGTGCTTAAATGTATGAAATATCCTTTTGATCATCTAAATTTTATGTTTTGTCTTTATTAGCGGAGATTGATATGAAAGCAGGTTTTTAGAGTTGATTTGAAAATCTTTTATGAGTATTTGATTATATGATCTAGTGTGAGTCATGGCTAGTTGAACATTTGGATGCACACACACGCACTTAAAGGATCATGAGTAGTTGTGGAACTGATAATTAGGTTGAAATTTTAGGCTTTGCATGTTTTCAGAATTTTTTTCTTGAGTTAACATTGGAAGAAATCTTTGAGGCTATTATGCAAATTTGTATTGATTCATTGCTCGAGTCGTGTGAGTTGTTATTTAGAATTAGTTGTTATAGTTGTTGTTCTTAGTATTTGCTTGAGGACAAGCAAATATTTAAGTTTGGGGGTATTTGATGAGTGAGTTTTACATCTATGAATTGAGTACGTTTGGCTTGATAATTTATGAGTTCTTAAGTTTTTTAGATTAGTATTAGATATTTATAGTGTTTTTACGTTATGTTGTAGGAATGAACAAGGAAACGCAATTCGGACTTCTTTTGGAGTACAATATGCAAGCAAACGCAAGAAGGGAAGATTGCAGGGCTTTTAACACTAGGTTGGATGCATGTTATTGGTTTAAAACTTGGATTGTATTGGAGAGCTACTCCTTAGCTTTACGGAACATCTTGAATCGTCACAATCGGAGTTCGGATGAGAAAGTAATGATCGTTTTACCAACGGACGTTAAACCTCAAAGTTTGGAGTTGTCATTTGCATTGCAGCCACTTTAAGCCCAATTTCTACTTTGATTCAATCTGAATCTCTCAATTCTCAAAGAATGAAAGTTGTAGATCTCGTCGAGAGCTTCGATTTGATAAGTGGCAGGCCCCGTAACTCCTCCCGGATCAAAAGTTATAACCATTTTACCAACAGATGCTATAGTAAAATTTTGTCGGGCGCGGGCGCGCCAGTTTCTAGTGTATTTTGGGCGCGGCCGCGCAGGTCTGCAGAGTGAAAAACTTGATTTCTGGTACTTGGGCGCGGGCGCGCTGCTTCCTAGGCCAAATATGGGTGCGGCCGCACTCGGTCAGGTTGTTAAAAAGCTTATTTTTGACCCAACTTGAATGAAATAAGGATTGTAACTTCTAATTGGTTTAGGACTTTAACTAGAACCTATAAATACATCATATGAAGCATAGAATAGGGAGATCTTGTTACTTTTTGCTAACCCTAGTTTGAGAGAAAGAGATGGAGGCTTAAAGCAATTGCAAGAGCACAAAGGATTCAATTAAGGAGCTAAAGGAGAGACTCAAGGATTGCGTTTACAGATTATATTCTCTTCTCAACCTCTTATTTTGTATTTTTGAATGCTTTATCAATTGTGGATTATGGATTTTGATTCAATTATGAACTAATTTCTTTTTAAGATTACAATAGAACTTATTCCGTATCTTTTATTGATATGCTTCCTTGTTAATTATTATTGATTATTATCGGGTTGTCTATTATGATTTGTGATTAATTGCTTAATTGTCTGATCAACAATTACCGTGGTAATCTTTATGAACTCAAGAGATAGATTATAGATTTAGACCTAATCATAATAGCATGTGATTGTGTTTTCTGCATGGTGATGAAATTCATAATTTGTGTTTAGGATAGAGATATACCTATACGTCGCATGTAATCTGAAAGAGAACTTGAGCTTTAAATCCTTTTTAATTGTAATTCACATAGAGATATAGTGAATTAGTTAACTAGGGTGTTCATCTTAATTCTATCTTTTGTGTATTTAAGTTGATTCGTTTGTGATACATCGAGAGATGGTTATAAATATTGATGAGTTCTTGATTAACAATCCGGAATAATTAATATAACTTAACAGGAAGTGTATTAATTCAAGTGAAACATTAAGGAAAATTATAATCTTAAGCCTTTTTATTTGAATTCAATTCTTGGTAGTTAGTAATTAGTTAGTTTAGTAATTTATTTTCAAAATTCAAAATCTTTTATCGATTTGTTTAAATAAAATTAATTTGATTATGAGTTAGTATTTGATAATTATTATCAAATAATTCTCTGTGGGTTCGACACTCTCTTATCACTTTATTACTTGTTGATCGTGTACACTTGCACGTATTTATTGATTGCTAAATCGACAAACAAGTTTTTGGTGCTGTTGCCGGGGAATTAGTTTAATAATTTTTGCCATCATTAGCTTCAATCAAATTAGTCTTAATTTAATCATTTTGCTTTTATTTTATTTCTCTTCCTATATTTCTCTCTTTTTAGGTACACCGTGGCTGACTACGACTATCAATAGCCTTATACGAGAATGATTCAGCCAAGAGCGGCATGAATTTATGAATTCGATGAATCGTCAGCACAGATTGAGACACTTTCGAGGATGATTAACGCTTTTGCAGTACAACGTATTCAAAGTGTGGCGGTAATTTGTGATTATTGTGCTGGAAATCATCCGAGTCATCAATGCGCCATCAATTTTAAGTCGATGCAGTATGGTGGCAATTTCGACGATTACCCCAACAGTTATGCCTATCCTAACAACCATAATCAAGATTGGGGGTATCATTCGGATTTTTTATGGAGCCATAATAATCAAGTCCAAATCTTTGCTCCAAGCCAATCATACACTCTAGAATTTCAGGATTCAGCCTATCTACATGAAGAAGAAAGGAAACTGAGTTTGGAGGAGGCCTTGGCGAAGTTTATTACAGCTACGGACAAAAGAATGAGTGATCAAGATCAGCTGTTGAACTTAGTGGATTTAAATATAAAAAGCCAAGCAGTGTCGATTCGAAATCTTGAGAACCAGATGGAACAGCTTATCAACGCCTTCAAGAATAGTTATCATTGTGCATGGCCCAGTGACGTGGTTCTCGAGACTGATGGATTGCCCACGCCAAAGCTGCAACCGGACGTGCTAATTGATGATAATTCTGATATGGAGGAGAATAGTGGGGATCAAGAAAATACAGCCGAAGAAGGTCTAGCCGTGAGTTTCGACGCTGATGTACCGATTTTGTTAGTGCCCCATGTATCTTTTCCGCCAAAGCTCAAAGATCCGGGTAGTTTTGCAAAATCGTGTCCACTTGGTAGTCATGTCCTTGGTAAAACTCTTTATGACATGAGAACTAGGACTACATTACAACCATGGTGGGATGAGAGAGAGAAGATAGAAGAATGGCCCGTGGTGTTTGACAAGATTCAATGCCCTAATCTAATCACAAACACAACGGAGGAAGCACCTAGCTATTTGACAGTCATAATTAGGAACCAATCTACGAAAAGCAAACTAGGTGACTTTGAAACAATGGCCCCTATTGCAGCAAAACCTTCAAAAGTTACATGGTTATTAATGGATGGAGGGTTCCTCAATTTTCGAAGGGGAATTGGATAGTAGAACAGGACGAAGTCGGGCTGACGACTTTAAAACAAGCGCTTCTTGGGAGGCAACCCAAGTTTAAAGTTTAATTTTTAGTTTTTCGTTTTATTTATTTTATTAGGTTTCATAGTAGTTAACAAATTTTCTTCTAATGTGTTTATAGGTTATTCGAGTCCAATTAAAGTGCAATGCCTCATTCATTCCAATGTCCCTAACCTATTCTTCAGACTTAGCAGACAAGGAGGAAGATTGCTATATTTTCAGGAAAGTCTTCTACTTTACTTTTTCCTATCTTAGCCATTGAGGACAATGTCTAGCTTAAGTTTGGGGGGGTGTTCTTATTTTATGTGGTACTTGTGCGTTTAGGTTATTATATTTGCATTTTAGTTAGTATGTTTTAGGATAGATGAGCAATGGGTTGATTGAATTTGATTATAGCCAAGGATGAGAAAAAATTATGTTTAATTTTTTTTTTTAACTCATGGGAATTAAGAAGCATGCTTAGTTTATATTTTGACTTATGAGTTGGGTTTATACTATTTTTGATCTTTTTGAACTTCAAATCACATATCCATCTGTTTAGCTAGTTGTGTCTTAAAAAAAAATTGGTTGAATACTTGTGAAAGATATCAATGAAACTTTAAAATCTTATTTGAGCATCATTCAAAGTGAAATTTAGGCATTAACATAAGTTTGGGGGAAATCTTGGGTTATTGAAAATTTTAAAAATTGTGAAACATTCCTGAGTTAGAATGATAAATCATGTGGTGGGTTAAGATAGAGCGTAAAACGCACTCACCCATAAACACAAGCACGAGAAGGAGCGTAAAACGCACTCGTGCGAGAGAAAACGAGATGGAGCGTAAAACGCACTCGTTCAATGGGAAGTGAGATGGAGCGTAAAATGCACTCACTAAAAAAGAAAAAAAAGGAAAGAAAAATTGTGTTTTAAAATGCTTGGGAAGGGTTTAAGTGTGCTTAAATATATGAAATATCCTTTTGATCATCTAAATTTTATGTTTTGCCTTTATTAGCGGAGATTGATATGAAAGCAGGTTTTTAGAGTTGATTTGAAAATCTTTTATGAGTATTTGATTATATGATCTAGTGTGAGTCATGGCTAGTTGAACATTTGGATGCACACACACGCACTTAAAGGATCATGAGTAGTTGTGGAACTGATAATTAGGTTGAAATTTTAGGCTTTGCATGTTTTCGGAATTTTTTTCTTGAGTTAACATTAGAAGAAATCTTTGAGGCTATTATGCAAATTTGTATTGATTCATTGCTCGAGTCGTGTGAGTTGTTATTTAGAATTAGTTGTTATAGTTGTTGTTCTTAGTGTTTGTTTGAGGACAAGCAAATATTTAAGTTTGGGGGTATTTGATGAGTGGGATTTACATCTATAAATTGAGTACGTTTGGCTTGATAATTTGTGAGTTCTTAAGTATTTTAGGTTAGTATTAGATATTTATAGTGTTTTTATGTTATTTTGTAGGAATGAGCAATGAAACGTAATTCGGACTTCTTTTGGAGTACAATATGCAAGCAAACGAAAGAAGGGAAGGTTGCAGGGCTTTTAACACTAGGTTGGATGCATGTTATTGTTTGGAACTTAGATTGTATTGGAGAGCTACTCCTTAGCTTTCCGGAACATCTTGAATCATCACAATCGGAGTTCGGATGAGAAAGTAATGATCGTTTTACCAACGGACGTAATTCGTTCGGATGAGAAAGTAATGGGTTCTTGATTAACAATCCGGAATAATTAATATAACTTAACAGGAAATGTATTAATTCAAGTGAAACATTAAGGGAAATTGTAATCTTAAGCCTTTTTATCTGAATTCAATTCTTGGTAGTTAGTAATTAGTTAGTTTAGTATTTTATTTTCAAAATTCAAAATCTTTTTTCGATTTGTTTAAATAAAATTAATTTGATTATGAGTTAGTATTTGGTAATTATTATTAAATAATTCTATGTGGGTTCGACACTCTCTAATCACTTTATTACTTGTTGATCGTGTACACTTGCACGTATTTATTGATTGCTAAATCGACAAACAATTACGTTATGTTGATATTTACTGCGAAACCTCTATGTTTCAGTTCTTTGCATTTTCAATTTTGTTTAGTTCATATATCTTGATTCTCTCTCTCTTTTAGGTCCTCGACCTAAGAGGAAGCGTAGACTAACAATGAGAGCAAACTTATGGTCGGTGACCGATGCACCACCCAAGAAAGTAATTTACGATACAAATGGTCAACCTGTTGGGGGAGACGCCAATAAGTTGACAACCTTTCTAGGGTGTCTTGCTCGCAATGGAGAATTTTTTTTCTTCCAAATATATTTAGGATTTCTATCAATTTAGGTAATTAAATTTGTTAAGGGTATATATTATTTATGTTGACTCTAATTTATTTTATTTTTTTCATCACACACTGTGGGCCCAAGTACAAATTAGGGTTCACATATGACTTAATCGAATTGAATGCACAAATTAGGGTTTGCATTGTGACCTAATTTGAATTAAATGAATAGACGAAAAAGCCAGAAATAAATGTGCGAGACCCGAGAGAAGCATCCACGTGTCCCGAGGCAGAAGATTCATGGAGACGACTCATCATTTTGAGAATTGATTGAGGGATTGGATTGGTGGCTAGAAGAACAGGACGATTTGGGTATTACTCGAATAACTAAGGGTATTTTAGAGAAGAAATGAATGAATTTTTTTTAATTTTCAATCCATTTATCTTATTCGCGAGTCTTTTAAGGGACAAAAAAGAAAAGAAGTAGAAAACAAAATTGACCACTTTTATTGTCGAAAATTTTCATTCAAATATGAAAGGATTTAGAGGAAGAAGAAAAAGACTTTAGTAAATATTTTCTAATCTATGTTACTCTTTTTATACGAATACGAAAAAAATAATATAAAGATAAAGTGTAATCTATAGTTAAAAGTTACGATTTTTTTCCTTTTATAAACTCACAAAAACATAAGAGAAGACTTTTAAGTTTTCTTCTAATTTTTTTCAACCTAACTTAAATTTTCTCACTACCAAAAAAAAAGTTTAATTATGACGGAGCTTTTCGTTGGAAATAATCTTATTCTGTCGGAATTAGATTATTTCCGTCGAAAATTCTGTCAGAAATAAGTAAGTCGGGATTACTTCCGTCGAGATTTTCGTTGGGAATAAGTAATTCCGGCGAACTTGCTTCCAAATAATATAATTCTGACGAAGTTTATTTCCGACAGAATTTTTCGTCGGAATTATACTGTCATATGTCAACACAGCATTCCAAGTCTAAAGGGATATTTCTGACGGAAAATTAATATTCCGTCGAGATTAACTATTTTTTTTAAAAATAATTTTTTTTACAAATCCAGGATTTTAATCTACAATTTTGTACCTGTACCTGTTTTCAACCAGTTTTCCCAACAATATAAAATTTATATCCCAACAACATAATCAACCAACAACAATATATAATCAACAACAATCTAACGAGAATAAATTTAAATATCGAACAAAAGTTTTACAATGTAAAATAAAACTAACTACAATGTACATCTAAGTCGGAGTAAAATATACAATATAAACTAACTACGATAAAACTAACTACAATGTACATCTAATCTACAATAAAATTAACTACAATAAAATATAAAATGAAACTAACTACAATGTACATCTAATCTATATTTTCAACCAACGACTAGTACTACCGTCGATATGTGGGGAATCATCGGAGGGGTCGAGTCGATGTTGCCGTTCCGGTGTATGAAAATCATCGACAGCATCCCGATCCTCGTCATCCTCGCCACCGTGCTCGGCATCGCCACCCTGGTGATACAATTACAAATAATAACTATTAGTAAACATAAATAAAAATTAAAGAAAACAGATAAATGATAATGAACAAGCGACATATACAACTTAAAATAAATTAGATACCTGAGTAAGCTCGAGTTGACCCAGTAGCGGGCCTAAAGCTTCCAAGAGTAGGGTAACCACCATTCGTATTATCTTGTCGTCACTACTAGAAAATTGACCTATAGCGACGGTCGGCGACCGTCGCTATAGGCTGAAAGACCATCGCTATAGACTATAACGATGGTCACTGACCGTCGCCATAGAAGTCGTCGCTAAAATCTATACCGACGGTCATACGTATCTATACCGACGGTCTGACTGTCGCTAGAAAACAAACAAAAACGCGCTTGCATCTTTTTACCGACGGCCGTACATATCTATAGCGACGGTCACGACCGTCGCGATTGAGGTTTTGGCGCGAATGTCAGTGTGCTATAGCGACGATCAGGACCGTCGCTATAGTATAATTAATGGCGCGAAAGTCTGGGTTCTATAGCGACGGTCCCGACCGTCGCTATATGGAATTATTGGCGCGAAATGCTGGGTTTTTTATTTCTGTTACCTATCAAGAAGCATATTTACAGTTAAACCATACAATCTGAATACAACATTTTCAACTAAAAGAACAAAACAAAAAAAGCTTATCATTGAAAATTACGGATTAAAGTATAATGTCGCCTACATATACATAACTACCCAAAATAGCATTACTATATATCAAAACAGTACATAGCCAGTGGCACAATCTTCTTAATTACATATTTCCAGCAACACAGTACACATGTCACAAGTCCTCTATAGGATTATTCGATCCAGTAATATCATCATTATCTCCTTTTGTCGATCGATCCTACAAATTAATTACCAAGTGAACTTGTTAATCCATACAAAGAGAGTGAGAGAGCAAAAATTTTAACTATAGGTGAAAGTGAAAAAGCAACACCTAATTGTTGGAATGAGAATTCGGAACTGACGATTTCTTGAGCAATTCTGCAATGATCGATTGCAATTCATCTACTTTTCTTGCAGTGTCATCTCCTTTGTACCGCATTATTTTCAACTCAGCTTTCAATTCTTGATTCTCATGATGTACATCATTATTTGTGTCACGAGGCCCCCAAGTGTTTGTAGCCGTAGCACCAACTCCACCTTGTCGGAGTCTACCATGTCGCTCCGGCCCAAGCACCTGTGCAAGGATATCATTTCGTCCGGTAGATAGTGCAGAACTGCTTCTGCCAGCCGCCGCCTGAGTCTCCTTTAACTCAATAATGTTTTCCTGCGAAAAAATACAAGGCAAAATATACATATAAATGAAATTATATATTCACAAATATAACTAGGACGAGTAACAAGATATAGTCAAATCTAACATTCAGAAAAATTTAAGCCGGGACAATGTGTCTGTCATATGTCGGGCCATGATCTGAAAATGACAAAATGGATAAATTTAACCTGATGAATGATGACAAAGGTGAAATCTTAACATCCCAAGTCATCGACATTTCTTTTGGGCATACATTGCTTAGAATCAAGATCCTGCTAAAGTTTTAGAAAAGCTTATACATGGCATAAGAATAATGCAATGCAATATAAGAATTTAATAGGAAATATTATCTCCACTAATGGATTATTTGCACCAGTATGCAGAATAACAGACGAGAGAAAGATGGAAACTATTTGATCAAAAGAAATGGGAATCCTTGAAGCCATAGCTTCACTATTACCAACCTGTGCAGCCTTATCTTTGAAGCAAAAATTCACAATGGTTCATGAAATAAATAAAACAACCAAGAAACTCAAAAAACCCATCTCAAGCCTAAATCATAGATACTAACCTCCATTCACATTTGGATCTAAATGAGAAAAATAATGAGAAGAACACATTCAAGTTTTTCCTCTGTCAATCAATTTCCCCAAGAACAAATACCAAATGATATATACATACCACATTCAAGGATTGATAAATACATACCACATTCGAGGATGCTCTCGATAAAATTGACTTATCACTTCGAGTGTGGGAGCATATATACATATCGGCTCGATCCATCTCTTTTTTATTTATTTGGGACTACAAATAAAACACACAGTAGTACATAATTCAGGAAATACTCTATTCATAGAAGTCCGAAACATGATAAAAGATAAAACAAAATATTGAAATAACATCAAATATTACCAATTCATGCTTCTTTTTCGGAATTGATTTAGTGTCCAAAGTATGACCTACCAATAATTTTTTCCAATTCTCACTATTTTTTGTTGCTATTTTCTGCATTGCATGCATTTATAAATGAATAATAATATAATATAACTAAGAACTTATAATATATAAAATAAGAATAAATACAACCTCTGCATTATCAGTTAGCCAATAATCAACCAACGCAGCCCATTGACTAGGATTTACTTGATCATTGTTGATAGTATTCGCTATAGATGTGACACGGTCACCAGGCACAAAATTATTAGTCTTTAAGTTAGACTTCCAATCTCTCCACCTATTGTTCATGATAGCCATCAGTTTTCTTTTAGCATTGGGGTGATCTATGGTAAACCGTTTCTACAACAAACAAATTTACGCATATATTAATTTACCTTCAAAGTGCTTAAAGTCAAATTTATAAAGTGCAATGATTAATAACCTGGATTTCATCCCAAGCCCTTATCATGTTAGCCTCTGTCATATTGGACCATGTCATAAATTTGTAGACACGTGATTAGTGTGTGACAAAAAAAAAGAGAAAGAAAAAAAATTTTGGGTCAATATAAACGATATATACCCTTAAAAGACTTAATTTTTCTTTCATTTTGAGTCACGTGACTTATTCCAGTAAAAAAAAATACTAAATCCGATGAAAAAAATACTAAATCCGATGGCCAAAAGGTTTTATTTATAGAAATTTAGAGATATTAAGGTTTAATGTCTAAGAGTTGAAATATTAAGGTTTAAATTGTAAAAAACGAAAAACATAAATGCTTAAAGTTTATTTAAACCAAGCTAAATTCTAGCAATATTTATTTCTTATTCCTTCAACAAGAAACAAATTTTCTGATAAGAAATTACACTAATCTCCCATAATATGGTCTTTCAACATTACACTAAACCACCATTATATGGAACTCCAGTACTAGTCAACCAAAAATTTCCTCTTATATTTTGGGTAATATCACTCCTAAATATCTTTAAAGTACAGAAAATATTAGGCACGTGCATAGTTAGTGTGATGAAGAAAAAAAAATAAAAAAAAATTAGAGTTAATTTAAAGAATTTATACCCTTGACTTGATTGTCCAAATTGATAGAAATCCTAAATATTTTGGAAGAACATAAAATTGTAGGCATGTGATTAATGTGTGACAAATAAAAAAAATTAGAGTCAACATAAACGATATATACCCTTAAGAAACTTAAATGTTCCTTTCATTTTGAGTCATGTAACTTAAATTCTAGCAATCCTTATTTCTTATTCCTTCAACTAGAAAAAAAAATTCTAGTAAAAAATTACGACCTCCCTCTAATTGTCTTTCAATATTTACAGTAAACCACCATTATATGGAACTCCAGTACTAGGCAACCAAAAATCTCCTTCTATAAAGTTAGAAACATCGAAATTCACAGCCTCTGTCGCGTTAATCACATGAAAACCAAGCCATGTAACCCTATTACTAGTATTTGATCCAGGTCCAACATTGTTATATTCAGCATAATACGACGTATTTAGGGCGAAATCCCCAGACCAGATACTCCAACCAGCAGGATCAATCAAACTATCCATAAACGACTCCATATAGACAACTCTTGAGTACAGCTTCCACGGACGCCCCAAGTATGTTTTAGTTGAGCCCAAAACTTCTGCTGCTGTTATGGTGCAGTTTTGTATTGAAGTACCGGTGTTTTGATTAATATCTGTTCTGCCTTGTGCAGTTATCGTGTTGAACTGGCCTTGCATGGGGAGTCGCGCATAAATGTTGCAGTTTTGGAGAACAACTGCAGCGTTTCCGAATATGAAATCTACTGTTCCATAGATATTGCAGTCTCTGTAAAATTGTCTTAAGGAGTGGGTGTATAAGGTGTCTTGGTAGCCTTCAAAGGTGCAGCGATAAAATGTTGATGAGTCGGCGCCGTTTCGAAGAGCTACAGCTTGATGCTTTATTGCTCCTGCTGTGTTGCGGATTGTCATGTTTATTCCAACAAATCCTTGTGCGACCACAACTGCGAAGAAATGGTACGATTAGGCTCAAGTACTTCTTGAAAGAGATTTGGAAGAAGGAAATATTATATAATGTCAATAAGGAATTATATAATCTCAAGGAAGGATGTGGTCTTTATCAATATTATATGATCTCCTTTTGAGTTATCAAACGGCTTAAAATATATATATATATATATATAGATTGTCGTCCATGAGATTGTATTCCTAGAATTAGTAATGGGATAAATATATAATGTTTAAAGGTATAAAAAACATGGTCATAGGGTTGCCAATCTCCATAACAGGATTGACTCCTGCAGAATTTATATATGTTTGCAAAGCTTATAGGAGTTCTCATATGCATGTTTCACTAACACTCCTTTTATATCTTGTGACAAAATAGCATGACTTTTGTTACAACAAGATATAATAACACACTATAAAAATAAATATAAATATATCAGTATGTGTATGTGTCTACTTGCAACAAAAGTCATAACTTTTTTGTCGCAATATATTTGATTTTTCTTTCACTAAATATTTTAGAGGTGTAATGGACACTGTTGAGGGTAGGAAAATAAAATTGCAAATTAAATTTTTTTAGCCTTGGTCTATTAATTGTTATGTTTTATTACAAGCATGCATAAAATTATCACTACCTATCCTCCAAAATTTATATCTTTTGTGAATGAATCGATATAAAATTTCATTATACGTTGAGTTTTGGTGTTCGTTGATATGTATTCTTTATATCATGAAATTTCTATCTTAAGATAGTAAAACTTTCTTTGACTGACCAAATAAAAGAAAATTAAGTTTGTTTATATTCAACTATGACAATTGGGTTTAAAGCCTAATTTACAAAACTAAGAAAAATTTTTTAAAAAAATCTAAATTTATTCAAAAGTTATATGGAGTAACTTACTAAATGTTGCAGTGTCAAATGTAGTCCATCCATCGGCCACACTGCGGTTGCCAGTAATTATCGTCTGGTTAATTCCATCTCCAACCATCATCAAATATTTCTTGGTTTTAGATATATTAACATACTCTTCATAAACTCCAGCCACCACATAAATCAAGAAATACCCATTACTCCCATTAGTAGTATTAGGAGCTGCAGCCACAGCATCACTAATAGTTGTAAAATCCCCATTTCCACTAGGATCCACAGCCACCTCCTGGCTTATTGTCATATTTTCCCCAGCTGTATAAAGCTTTCTCTTTTGATAATATTCATCACCCGAAAATGTAGACTTTGTATCATTAACATTAACATAACCACTTATAAAGAGCTTTAGTGATATGCTATATAACATGCTTCCATCTGAAAGCGGAGTTTGTAAAATGCTTTTAAGGTTTGAAGGTGAAATGACGGATTCTATCCCTTCTAAACAAGTTTGTTGGTTGGTTTGTGTTGCGCTAAGCAAAGTTTGTGTATCGTCGGCTTTTGAAGATTGAAGGGTATTTGTACAACTAATAGTTTGAAAAATATCAGATAAGAAATCTATGTTTAAGATGGTGAGAAATTGGCAGTCTTCGAGAGCATGAATTGTGTATTTAGGCAAGTTTTTTTGGCATTCGAGGTAATTATTGAGTAATGAAAGGAAGTTTTTTGTTGTTGAAATTGATTTTTGAATGGAAAATCGGCCATAGTCGTGTATGGAAGCGGAGTTGTTAGGTGGTAGAATGGATTTGCAGAAGGAGGGGAAAGGTGTGTTGTTGCAGATGGTGTCTGTGGAGAGAGATGTTGAGGGACAGAAACGGAGGATGAGAATAAGAGAGAAAATGGAAGTAATGGAATGCATGCTAGCCATGGAAACGAAACTAGTATTGGGAGCGGAATTGGGTTTTTGAGTGCTCAATTTTGATTTAGTGAAGTTAAAGGTGAATTGATCGTTGAATACAATAGGAAAACGTTGTACTTTTATAGCATGAAAGTTATATCAACTTGGTTATTTATTCATTTTATTTTTTATTAATTTTTATCTAAGTCCAAAGAGACGCAAATATTTGATGAACAAATGCAACTTTTTGCTATTGAATTGACCAACTATCAATCCATGATCCATAAGAGGCTGTTTAACTATTTGCACTTAATCATATTGTTTCTTAATTCCCCTATTGGCAAGTAGCTTAATTATTTAGTTAACTTTTAATGTTATTAGGCAAATATATATATATATATATATATATATATATGAATAAGCATTGAATTTAGTCCTTTCAACAAGAATTTCTGAGGTTAGAAGCAAATTAGTATATAGTCAGTTGCCTTGGGAGCTTAAAATCTTAATCTAGCAAAGTTTCTGGTTGAGTCTTTGAAAACCCACCTAAATCTTACAAATTATACATTAACTTTTATTTTTACCAAGAGAATGAAGGTTGTGTGTCATTTCTTGCACTAACTTTTGTTGTTCTACGGCTACCAAGTGGAATGGGGTTGAGTAGAAATAGGACTTGCAACATGTTTATATATTTTCGTAGCCAGTGCATGAATATATTCGTATTTTCTCAACATATTTGTCCTTCTTTTCGTACATAACCTTAGCTCAATGACAAAACTAGAACAATAAATTAAAGGTTACAAATTTGTTATGCCCAAATGCTGTCCTATATTTTACAAAAAAATAAAAATAATAATAATAATAAAATAAATTGTTATTTTGTTGTGAGAATGGGAGCAATAATCTCATTTGCTGAAGCTTCTTTTTCTCCATTTGGTCGTCCTAAGTGTTAAAGCATACAATTTAAAACTAAGTGGTCGTAAGTAGGGAAACCCTCAAGTATTAATTGGTCTAATTCTAACCTATGTGGAATTTTAAACAAATACGCGTCCTACGAGGTGACTTGAAACAAAACATTTATTATGTAGACGTGCGATATGGGGTCATACGAAAGGAAAAGAAAAACTTTAATTCTGATACTATGTTGAAGTATTTAATTTAAAATTAATTAGAGAAAATAAATAAGTCCCTCAAGTATATAGTACATATTCAGGTAAAAGTTTAACCTGTGACTTTAATTTAATATCAACAAATACAATAACTTATGCAAAGTTATACTTTTACCTGTGACTTTAATCTAGTATCAACAAATACAATAACTTATTCAAAGTTATACTATCATTATCAACGTTTTGAAATCTTGAGCATGAGCCGCATAACTTATGCGAAGTTACACTATCATTCTCATAAACAAGAACAACTAAAACGACATTCTTCACTGACAATAAAAGTAAAGATTATGGACAGTGGTAAAAGAAAAAATCATTAGCTATCGGTGTTTGGGATTTTTATTTTTTTTTTAAAAGAAAAAAAGGGTTAAAGGAGAAAGGAAAGAGAAGAGAAAGTTTTACTTTTTTTTCTCTAGTTTTCTTCTCACAAGTGAGAAAAAAAAATGGCTCAAAATTAGGGATGTAAGCGAGTCGAATCGAAGTAAACAGAGAGTTACTCGGATTCGACTCGAAAAGTAAATTTTTTACTCGGATTCGAATTGTATTTGAAAAAGTCTACTTAAATTCGACTCAGCTCGAATATTTATTACTCGAATTCGATCTGACTCGGATCGAATTATATTGGAACTACTCACAACTCGCATCGTATTATATTGAAACTACTCGCGAACTTTGAATTCAAGCTCGAATTTGAGTCTCCACATAGAAACTTTATAATACATATAATTACCGATTGAACTTACTATTTTACTTAGAAATTAGAAAATATATTTAAATTACACTTCACAAATAAAAAATACAATTAAAATTAAAAATAATAATAATAAAAATAACTATTTATTCTAATTTTATTAAATTGTGCATATATTATAAGAGAATGTATCAAGTATCTATTCGAATATGTATCAATCAAGTATGTATCGAATCATGATCAAGAATTCGAATAATTTGAATTATAAACAAGCGAAAAATAATATAATTGCTCAGATTATACTCGTATTTTTATTTAAACTATTTTTTGTCCTCAGATTAATTTGAATCATATTATTAAATAATCCGAGTCTCGCTCATATTTTTTTGAATCGAGTCCGAACAGTTTGGTTCGATTTACAGTCTTACTCAAAATGAACTAACTTTCCCTCACTTTTTTTTCTTTTCTCTTTTAACTAAAATTTCAATACACCACTTTTTTTAGCATTCTTTTTTTTTCTCTTCAACTAAAAATTAAACTCCAAGACACCCCTTCTTCTTTTTTTTTCTTCACTTTATTTTTTTTCTCCAAATTAAAACTCTCCAAGACAGGGTGTATGTCCCATAAATATAGATGCGTAAAATATATAGTACTCAAGTTAGAACACGTCAAAAGTAAAAGAAAGATCCACGCTACCATGATACATAAACCAGTCCAATATACTCCCTCTATTCTTTTTTATTTATCTTTTTAAAGAGTAAAATTTATTCTTTTTTTATTCGTCATTTATAAATTTCAAGAAAATATTAATAGCTTAGTTTATCATATTATCTTTACATTAAATATTAATTTATTTATCTTTTATCTTTTTTAATAAATATTAAATGATAATATTGAGATGTTACACTCATTTTAATCAATCAAAGAACGTATTAACTGCATTTCTTCATCTCTGTATTTTCTCTTAAAACGTCAATTAAAAAAGATCGAAGGGAGTACAACCTAAGACTAACAAATTAACTAGTAAAAAAAAGTTTCTATTTTATTATTTTATGTCTTAACAAACATTATTCTAATTTATTTGTATGCGAATTTGTGCAGTATTTTAAAAATTCCACCATTTACTTTGAAGTCTTGAGCATGTGCATTGAAATATCAAAGAAGGCCACTTGTGGAAGCAATTGATGCTTTGACTATTCAGTTGACTCCTTGCCGTTAAGAAGTGGGCAGCGACACTAGATGCATGGTCTATCCACCCTCAAGTGATATTATAAATAATTCTGGAGGAATGGATGCTTTGACAATTCAGTTGACTCCTTGCTGCCAAAAAGTGGGTAGCAGCACTAGATGGATGATCTATCCGCCTTAAAGTGATATTACCAATAATTTTAGAGCAGTTGATTCGGCAATTTCAAGTACTCATATTACTCATGCTTGTGTAGTTGTGTTTACTCCGATTCGAAGTTTGGATTATTAATACAATGCGGATTATGTGAACATGTTAGCTCAACTATTGTACTCCGGTTCCGTAGTATTTAACGTTTTACCTAAATATCTGTCGTTCTAGGATTTTTAAGAGAGTTGGTTATAATTTATTTCAAATTACCTTTATAATAAATTACTATAATTTTCAATACTCTTTTTTTTTTATGTATATCCGTACAATCCACATACTATCATCTCTCTTTCTCTCTTCTTTTTCTTCTATCTCCTTACTCTCTCCCTTTTCTTTTTCTTCTCTCTCCTTCCTATCCGACTCTCTCTCTTTTGCAATCACTCTTTTTAATATAATCCACACAAAAAAGTGTAAGTAATTTTGTGTGTTTTTAATTGCAAAATATTTAAATTTATTTTTTTAATTAGTTGCATCTATGGTTAATATAGTTTAGTTTATTTTGTTTTATAAGAACATACGTAATCTAAATACTGCATGGAATAACTTTTTAATTATAAGAAAAAATGGTGGAAAACAAAAAAGAGAGAGCTAATAAAAATTTTAGGCAGTAAGTAATAAAAAAATAAAAAATAAAAAAAGAAGAGGAGTGAGATGACGTAAATAGAGGGAGTGGGTGAGAAAAATTAGATACTTTGAATTTATGGGATAACTATATATTGGTTAAAGATGAGGAGAAAAAAAATAGATGAATAGATAAATACAAGGATATTTTGGATATTTAGTAGCATATTTAATTAATAATAATTAAATTTCTTAATATATGTACTTAACTATAAAACGACTAATAACGGAACCGAGGGAGTAGCTCACTATTACGCCAACTACCTTACTGATTTTATTCAAAACATATAATAACAAGTCGGCCTTAATTTGTTACTTTTGACAATGCGATGGAAATGTGTTTTAAGTTAACATATTAATCATGTTGGTCTCACATCCATCGTGAAGTATGAACTTAAAGGCTTAATATATAAAGTTGGATTTTGAATTTAATAGCTTGAACTTTCGGGATCTATTTGGGTCGAATAGTGTTATTAAGAATATTCGCTTGACCCACCCCCCAAACCCCACACAATCCCATGCCCACTCCAACTCCAACCCCAACCTGAATTTAATAGCTTGTACTTTCGGGGTATTATTAAGGACATTCGCTTGACCTCTCAAACCCCACCCCCACCCCCCCCCCCCCCCCCCCCCCCCCCCCCCCCCCCCCCCCCCCCCCCCCCCCCCCCCCCCCCCCCCCCCCCCCCCCCCCCCACGCCCACTCCAACCCCAACCTGACTTTAATAGCTTGAACTTTCGAGGTCTACTTGGGTCGAATAGTGTTATTAAGGACATTTGCTTGACCCCCAAACCCCACACCCCCATGCCCACTCCAACCCTAATTTAATAACTTGAATTTTCGGAGTTTACTTGGGTCGAATAGTGTTATTAAGGACATTCGCTTGATAACCTCCCTCCCCCTTCCCCCCAAACCCCACACCCCACACCCACACACCCCCACGTCCACTCCAACCCTAACCCCAAACAAATTCAAATTGGTATCGACTCATGATCGATGTAGGAGCATGTGAGAGTGTTGGAATGTCTAATATCTGAAAAATGATTAAATTTTCATATTTATCCTTATATTTTTAATAATTAATTTTTATTTTTGTTATTGAAAAATGTAAAAGTAAACAAATAGGCTGATAGCTAGTCTAAAAAATAAATTATTTGTAAAACACAACTTTCATATTATTTTAAATTTATCTCAATGAACTTAATTAATTATAATAATAATTTAGAAAAGCTATTCCAAATAATAAGTTAATAATTTGTCAAAAGTTGTACCCAAATTTCCAACATCAATACATTCCTGCATTCTGTTACTGTTAATTCTTTTCCTAACTTTAGCCTTTAGGCTTGCCGCATTAAGCTAAATTTTTTAAGCTGAAAACTGTAGGCTTTGTAGGCTGAAAGATTAATTTTTTAAGCCTTATAAATTTTAATTATCAAACCGGCTTAATTTAAATTTTTTCAGTTAAGCCAATTAAGCCTGTTACTAGCTTAAACTTCAGGGTCAAGTTAGATATAATAGTGTACAGCTCCCCAACACAAACAACCATTCATACGCACAGACTCACAAACCTAGCAGCACCTTAGGCAACCGGCAAATAAAATCGATTTCGATGACTAGAGGGAACCACAAAGACTGCTCGCCTCTACACATTCTACTTTATTCATAATTTATATACAAAAAGACTAAAGATGTAGTAGTCGAAATTTGATATTTGTATAAACTTTAGGTCCAGTTACAATGGTGATAGCATTTTAGTTACAATAGTGGATATCATTCAGTTACGATATATAGTCTCTCTGTTTTTCTTCCTCAACCTATCTAATAACATGTTCAGAAAGGAACATACCTCGATAAGTTAGCATGGTAAAACCTTGTTTCCAGGTAGCACTGCCTTTCAAACGCAAATCACGCTCCGTCAGTCATCCAATGCCGATTTTAGTCATTGGGGTTCCGTCTCATTCCACAAAAAAAAAATATATACATTCTTCTCGCCATGAGAGATCGTTTTTCATGTTGGTGAAGCAATGTTATGTCCTCTTAACTGTATAATTCCTTCCATAATGTATGTATCTCACATAACAATGTGAAGATCTGTGATTCATTCAACTCTGTAGAATACAAAACCTCAAACACTATCAATCAATACCAGGTGAATGAGCTTCTACGCTTTCCTGTTAAATATATGTTCTTTTACGGAATTATCACGCGCTTGTACAAGTTATCACCACCTTCCTCCGGTGAATATTTCAAACCAATCGGCCTCATCATATCCACTCCATCCAACGCCATCAGTGCCTTAGGATTTCGATACCAAGGATGAACATAAGGCGAAGAAATGGAAGGCAAACCCAAAGAGGGATGAAGTACAATTGATCCCCAGTCTCTAGCTCCAAGCTTAGCTTCCTTCAACCTTCTCCTCATTAACAAACCTCCCAAGTCTTCTTTTCTCATTTCTGACACACTTCTGAGTATTGAAATGCATAGAAGAAGCACAAAGGCTGCATCTTCTTCAGGGAGTAATTCTACCAACAATAGCTTCCAGTTTAGAAGCGCAGTAGCTTTTCCATTCGGGTTCTCCTCAGAGTACCGAACAAGTGTCACAAATCCGTCATCTTCATCATTGTTATCATCCGTGTCTTTGTTAATTTCTGTGTTTTCTTTTGATTCTTGGGTATCTTCAAATATAGTTTCTTGATACTGCATTTGCCGCCCTTTCAATATCCGCAACTGCAATGAAAACTGGTTTTAATTGATCTAAATTAAAACATCAAATCATATAACTTGTCTTTGGAAATGGACTTTACTCCTTACCCATGAATCAGTAGACATCTGACTTTTCAGATCAAAACACAAGCCTGAAATGGATGTTGATGATTCCCACTTTATCAGCAGTTCATCTCTGGTTGAAAAACTCCATGAAGCTTGCCAACCTTCAGGCGGTTCTTTTGGTATTGCTGTCCCTACCACATTCTCTGCACTAGATGACAAATGCAACCCATAATATTTACTTTTGCGCTTAACAGAATGACAAACTAAAAAAGGATATCTCATCCTGGTAGACTTGATTGCAGCCACACGGATGGACTCGTGGTGACCTCAATGAAATGCTTTATATAACAACTTGGAACATTTAAATAGAGGACGAAGAAGATAATTTAGTTCTTTTTCTTCTCGGCACCACGATTTTAACTAGAATATAAGCTTCCACATCAGGTAAAATGATAAAAGTTCAACTACATACCAGGAGCTCTACCAATGGGACCAGCTGCATAAGACCAAGAACCTTCTCGGATCTCTATAATCCTGTCCTCCCATTTCACAGATGCAGGGGCTTCACCCCCTCTCCTCCAAAACCCTCTTGCTACTCTGTCATTCGTATTCAAACTTGTGTTAAGAAGTACAAAGAACAGAAACAATAAAATATCTAAAAATTAAATTTAAACTGCCCCGGTTCAATATAAAACATCTGAAAGGGGAAAACTAACCTCATTCGAACAACAAAACATTCTCTCCCTGCATGATCAAGAACAGTACGGGACAACCAACGACCTTCTTGAGGCCGATACTGGTTCATTCTCAAAATAACATCGGATATCATTGCCCCTGAATCATCTGTGACCCTGTCTGGCACACATTTTAACAAATAGGATGCTTGAACAGGTGGAGTCATTGAAGCAACCACCCTCACCTTTTGATTAATTTCTCTTTCAAGAGTGAGTGCGGGTGCACAAAGAAGATCATTCCAAGAAAATGTGACGGTATCTAACAAACTACTTCCTTTGAAACAGCGGCCACCAGGGTGACGCAGCTCAAGTTGAACCCCTTTGGTCCCAAACTCACAGTAGAGATGGCATCCTTTTTTCCACAAATCATAGGCAAAGTTGGACAGCGGTTGATTTATTTTGAGCTCCCTGTGACACCTTAGCATCCGAAAACGTAGAAACTGATTTGATTTCCCTGTTGGTGTTGTATTTGTCTTAGGGTTTAGCTTCACCATTACGCAGACCTGCATTATAAACACATGCACTGAAAACATTGTGTTCATTTTGTACCATGTATAAATAAACAATACAGATCCAGATTAAATCAGTGCACTAGTTTTCTTTAACAGTGTCAAAGGAATATGAAAAAGAAAGGAGAGATAAACCCATCATTCATGTACTTGAAGCTACCAGCTTTTCGCTCCGTGAAGGCTGCAATAAGCTCAAGTCACTCAACTAATTACTTACAGTCAATTTGTGACTAATTTATATTTTGAAATATAACGAAAATTCACCTTAAACCCTTCGATCTTATTTTTCTAACAACATAACACAAAAAGAGTAAATGCTTTAATCATGCCACACTTGAAACCGCATTCTAATAGTAAGTCCTTATTTGTGATCCGCCTTGCAGGGACGAAGTTATGTTGGGGCCAGGGGATTTTTTCAAAAAAAAATTATGCCTCTAAAATTTTGATATTTTTACTTTAGGCCCCTCCAAGATTTATAAAAAGAATAAAGTACATATAATATTCTCTGAAAAAATATATGAAAGTACTTCCTTTGTTCCAAATATAAGAGCTATTTTAATTTTTTGTACGTCAATTTAAAATAAGAGCAAATTCTTAAATATTATTATGAATACACTGCAATATAAAGAAATCTTATTTTAATTAGAAATCTTATATGAACTCTATTTCACAACCTTAAAGTATTATGTTATGCCCCTCCCCCGTCTCCGCGGAAAAAAAATTCCTGGCTTCATCCCTGCCACCTTGAATTCCCATTCAGTCTTCGTCTGAGCTGTAGTTTTGGATGGAGGTTATTTAAACTAGTGGAAATAAAAGCAAAAAGAAACTATAGAATAGTAACTTAAAGCAGAGCACTTGGTGATGACCACATCGTTAGACTTGATCAACCTTAACCTTCTATTTATTTGAGTATTGTAGCGATGTAAACCCAACTAAGAATTTTCATTCTTCATTTCAACTACCATTAGTGAACTGGAAAATGAAAAGGATGGCCTGAATCGTTTCCTAAATAATCAACAAGATCCATCACATTTAACCCCAGCAGTTGGCGCAGTGGTTCAAATGATGCCCTGGGATGAGCCGTAGACCCGGATATCCTGGGATCGAATCTCACTTGTAACAATTGTCAAAGGCAATAAAAATGTTAATGGGGCCACGGGAACGCAGGTGCAAGCCCGTATGAAATGCCTGACCCGGAGTGGGGAGATTAGTCCGACTACGGTTGGGAAACTCCACATTAACCAAAAAAAAAAGATCCATCACATTTGATATTCTAATCAATTCAGCCTAGTCCATGTGATATCATCAAGTAAATAACTTTCACCCTGACTTACATCTCACAATGTATGTAATGCTACTTATATTGATATCCAGAACGTAAGCATTAAACAATAATAACGAAAATGTTAACTTTAATCTCCTTACTTCTCGTTTCCACCAGTGAACGACTACATTAGATGCTAGAGCTATATACCTACTGGAAATTAGCAAAGGAGCCACCCCTGCACTCAAATATAGTGTATTTGGCATTTCCAAAAGGTCCAAGTTCAAACTCGGCCTTCAAGGGGATATATGGTCCACATGTCAACTTCAGCACATAAATTCCAAAGTAAATTGTTTTTGCTGTTAGGTGACTCTGACTCATTACCCATCTCTTAGTTTGTTATCTTTTCTCCTCTTTTTCTATCTACCTCTCAATGGCATATATTCTAGATACATACGTACATGCAAAGAAAATACCAAGTACAGTGAAAATGCCAAAAGTACCAACTGACCTCAAGTAGAAATCTAGGTAACAATGATTTGTATTTGGTGTTGACATCAATATCCGTGACCTCCCAGTAAATGGGCGGCTTAACCTTGAGAACTCCTCCAATGGCCTCGCAACCAGCTTTCTCATAAGGTTCATCAAAAGTCCTTTCCCACGGCTTCCTTGTCTCTTCTACTTCATTTTCCTTCACAGCTTCCCATGCACCAACCACCTTCCCCATAATCCCCTCCATTTCCTTCACATCCTCTGCGTATACCGTGGGATAACTCTAATTCATCAACCAATAAACAAAAGTTACAACGGAGAGGCATGGATGCATACTGTAGTATAGACGTTAATATGAAAGGCCATTGCTATCACCAAAAAGAGTACAAGCATAGAAACTGTATTATTTGCTTATACAGTGAAAGTTTAACTATTTTGGCAAGCTGCAATTCAAACTATTAAATTTTACTAACAATATTTACTTTTTCATTTTTAGTTATCCCAAAATTTGGAATTCTTTCATGGCATAAGAGTAAATTATATTCTTATCAGGTATACTTAAACTTCTTATTCCAATTTCTTAATGTTGAAATGAGAACATTTTACTATATACATTCACTCGACTTATATGCCGATAAATTAAAAAGAGAACACCCCACCTGATGGGTCAGCCACATAAGAAGTATATCTGCAGTGGGTACTAAACGAGAGCAACCATCTGCAAATCTCTGCATCATATACAGAAACGCCTTGAACCGCCATTTCGCTGCAATTAAATATACAAGATCCGACATGTATGGTTCAGAAAACTTGGTGTATAGACATCTTTGCTTTGATACTTCACCCAAAAGTTCTTCATTACATACAACAAAGTCTTTCAGATTAGAATCGACTTCATTCTCAAAAGGCTCAGACGGATATCGTTGGATCCAAATCTCTCTGCATCTATTGAAGGCGTAATCTTCGTTCTCTATATTGAAGATGGCAGGTTTTCCGATGAGCTTTGAAAACCTCAACTCGCAGTACTGCCTATAGCTTGCCTGAAATGCAGGGTGATATTGGAAACTTATATTTCATGAAAAGATTTCAACTTTCTGTCTTGTACCAGTAAAACTAAGAAATGATTGCAACGACTAGTTTTTTTCAAAAATAAAAAATAAAAAAAATGCAGATTTTAACTGAATTGGATTTCTTAAATAATTGTAATAAACTAAATTGAGTGTAAATATCTTCATTCCCTTCTGTTTATGGTGTTTTGTCGGTAATCGTCCATAACAAGAGTAAAACCAGTGCCTTGTTTTATCACTTTCTCTTACATTTCTTGTAGTACAGTATCTTGTCCACTTTGTCACGGGCCAAAGGTTGCAGTATTTCATGCTTATTTGACTCAAATTTAAGATTACCATTGAATTAACCCAAATAGTATTCTGTTTCAATTTTCATGAAAGTTAATTCAAAAAAACTGTCCCAGATGATTTTACTAATACTAGTATACTACTTAAATCCAAACTTCTTCTTCCACTTTTTATCAAGTCTAATGGACAATCTATACACACATAATAGTAACAAAAACTAAAAAATTAGTATCTTTTCTTACATTTTCTGCCCAATCAAACAGTGAAAATATGAACAAAAACAAATTCAATACACAGTAAAAATGAAATTAATTATACCATACCGGATTTAAAGTGTGACAGTACCAAACCCATTCAATATCAAGTGGAGGAAGAACCATTGGAGGATTAGAACCCACCATCAGATCAGAAATCAAAGGCATCCACAGCTCATCATACCTAAAATTTATTATAAAAAAAAAAAAAATCAAAAACCCATCTCTAATTTCATTACCTACCATCACCCCCAAATTACCAAAAAATGAAGCAAAAAGATTCAATCTTTTTACATATTTTTACCTTCTAATAGCTTCAACAAGAGTGGGCTTTTCGTGGAGCCAATGGGACTCTGAAATCAGTCTCAAAAACCCAATATTTCTTTTAGCAGCCGCCACAAGATCCACACCAACTCTCACCGTAAATTCCTCCCCTGGTATTTCACTGAAGCTTCTGGTTGACATGCCCTCTGAAGCTGACATTCTTTGGACTGAAAGAGAGGAAACAGAAACCTCAATACAGAAAGAACACACTTTATTAATTTATGGCTTTGTGACAGAGAAAGATGGCTGTTAGAAGAAGGAAAGGGCACGTGGCAGGTGGATTCAACTTTATGGTAGTGGTGGGGTTCTACAAATAATTAGAATACGAACATTAAAAAAATGGTGATGACGTGGCATTTAATTAGATGTACTATTGTACAAAAATAGCGTAATTTTGTGTAATAATATATAAAAAAAATATGTTTTTTTGGGTTATGTATAAAAAACATATTTTATAATTTTTAAAATAATATTATTTTCTAAAATAATTCAGATCAAAACGTGAGCCGTCTCTCGCCTCAGCTGGAGTGACTTTATATTTTAATGTTATTATAGTGATGGTATTATGTCATTGGCTATGAGCCTATGACTTATGAATGATCTCTTCATATAATACTATTATAGTGATGGTATTATGTCATTGGCTATGAATTCTCTTTATAAAAGATTATTAATATATTATTGGAACATAGTATTAAAGTGACTTGTTATACATAGGTTATGCCTGCTGTCACCTCATGGCATTTGTTAAATGCAATATAACATTTTGAATGTTTTGTGAATCAGTACAGGTGTTCATTTTTTGGGTCCATTAATAAATTAAATACTAACAAAGGTTTAGATGTGGATATGGTTTTTAGGTTATTAATATTAGTGTTGTCATTTTTTAGTTTGTCCTATATGGGAAGGCTAATATATCAACTGCCCTTTTGTCAATTTAAATTTTAGAACCTCTAAAACTCAGAGACTATGAAAAAAAAAAGGAAAGTAAAAGGAATAAAATCTAAGAAAATATCAAAAAAAAATTGAATGGTTTGTTATTCCTAATATTTTCACTTGTATTTTTATTATTTTCACATATTATTCTCTCATATAAAAATAAAATACGCACGCTAAGATTGTTGAATACACTGAGATAGTCGCTTGTAAAATGACTAGCATGCACGCTTATAGAAAGCAAGGGCCTTTTTATCCTTGTTAATTAATTATTGTTTGGAAAATAATATATCTCGGGGCCTTATATATTATCGAGTTTTGTAAATAATTATAATTAGTAATATTTTAATGATACATTTGATATAGTGAATCGATTTTATAATTTTACTCAATCTCATGTATTGATATATGTCACAATTATAATTTGATAAGAAATTTTCGTAATACATAACGAGACTCTTATTATTTTTGATTATAAAAATTCATCGATATCATATGTATTATATAAAACTAGTTAGTAATTTTAAAATACGAAAATCTTGTATTATTATTCACTTTAGAAATTTAGAGAATTAGTACATGTAGCTTTACCACAAATCACTGTCAATATTATATGTAATACTTCATTCGTTCTAAAATATAAGATTGTTATTGACTTTTTAAAAGTTAATTTGAGACATTTTTAAATAAAAATTGATATGATTCATTCATAATTATAAAAAAAAATATATTATACTCCTTTTGTTCCAAAATATTTGATAATTGTTGAGTTTTGAAAGTCAACTTGAGACATTTTCAAACTTAAAATTAAGATAACTCATTAAAAACTATGAACAATAAAGCTTACAATGAGTAATACTTTTTTAAATAGTTACAATATTCATCATTGTATTGATTAAAATTAAAAGATTCTATGTCAATTTTGAGTTTAAAAAATCTCTTAAGTTGACTTTAAAAAGTCAACAATGATCAAATAATATGAAACGGGAGTTGTTAGTCGTATTTTTAGATAGTTTACAATGTTTTATAATTTTATTTACTAATAAAATTTTTAAAAAAAAATCTATCAATTTTGAGATAAAAAAATATTGCATTAACTATTAAAAACTCAATAATGATCTTGTGCTTAAAATAGGGACAGTATATAAAAAAAAAATTAGCAATCTCATAATTTTAGATTATTAGTATATATACATATGCTACAAAAAAGAAATTTAAAAAAAAATCTTGTTGGAGTAGATAATATAGCTCTTTAATGATAAGTACGATATATACTATAAATGATGGAACTCTATTTGGTTTTGATAGGTAAAATTTTAGTACTTAAATCTTTGAGTAATGTTTTTAAAATTTTCATTTACAAAATAACTGAAAAAAAATATGCTTTATATGATACAACTCATGATTCACCAAAATTTATCTAGTTGACTCATACAATAAATTATTTTTTGTGCTATTAATGATAGTAAGTAATAAATATTACATTAAAAATTGTTTTGAATCATATCATAACCTTAAAATTCTTACGTAAGGATTATGTGTTGAATTTCTTTATTTTTCATCCTCAAAAAAGAAATATTTCTTTTGTATAGAAGCGTACACTTTCAAATATAAACACAAGTTATCTCCACTTTTTTAGGAGTCTTAAATGATGGTTAACCTCACGAAAGGGAACAATGTATAAAAAATTCCAATTAAGGATTATAATAAGGTGATGATGCAATGGAGATATGATTGGGAAAAAAGAATTTTAAAAATGGGTAAATTAATTATTTAGTTCTTTAACTATTTACGTTTTTGAGATTATGTCTTTAATCTAATTTAATTTTAACGTAGTTAAAATTCATAAATTATTTTTTATTTTTGTTTAAGTATTTTCGTTAACATACGTTAAAAGATCTGTTTACATGAATATTTTATTTTATATGGGTCAAGTGTCTCAACTGATGTGTCACCATAATAGTTATTAGGTAGATTTCATATAATGGGCAATGGCATAAATTATCATTAAAATATTTAATGTCATGTCATTTGGAATTCATTTGAGACAAAAAAATTGAGGCTCCTAACATTACTCTTTTATTTAATTAATTCGGTTACGTGAAAATGTTGTGGTTCAAATATTATCTTTAATTTTAATTTCATCAAACATGTTCGGACAAATTGCAAAATTGTCCCCTTATGTTTACATAGTTTTGCAATGGGTTAAATGCTTTTTAGGTCACTGAACTTTAGGTCAACTTACAAATGGATAACTGAACTATTTTTTCTTGCAGCCAACTCACTGAACTCTATTTTTCTTACAAACCGTTAAAAAAATGTCTAGACCATTAGTTGACTAACAGAAAAATGACGTGGCGGTGGTGACTCATTTCTGATGTGGCCATTCTTAAATAAAAATGAAGGAAATCTAGGAGTTGGTAGTATAAAAATTAAAATAATTCATGAAATTTAGGAAAAGAAGAAAATTAAAATAAATCATGAAATCTAGGAGTTGGCCATTATTATTATTATCATTATCGTCATTATTATTATTATTATTATTTTTAATATTATTGTTATTATTATTATTATTATTAAAATTATCGTTATTATTATTATTATTATTATCGTTCTTATTATTATTATCATTATTATTATTATTATTATCGTTATTATTATCATTATTTTTATTATCGTTATTATTATTATTATTATTATTATTATTATTATCGTTGTTATTATTATTATTACTATTATTATTATTATTATCGTTATTATTATTATTATTATTATTATTATTATTATTATCGTTATTATCGTTGTTGTTGTTGTTATTATTATTATTATTATTATTATTATTATCGTTGTTATTATTATTACTATTATTATTATTATCATTACTATTATTATTATTATCGTTCTTATTATTATTATTATTATTATTATAGTTCTTATTATTATTATTATTATCGTTTATTATTATTATTATTACTATTATTATTATTATCGTTATTATTATTATTATTATTATCGTTCTTATTATTATTATTATTATAGTTGTTATTATTATTATTATTATTGTTGTTGTTGTTATTATTATTATTATGATTATTATTATTATTATTATTATTATCGTTATTATCGTTGTTGTTGTTATTATTATTATTATCGTTATTATTATTATTATTATTATTATTATTATTATTATTATTATTATTATTATTATTATTATTATTACTGCCACATCAGAAAGAGCGCCATGTCACCACTGCCACGTAATTTTTCTGTTAGTTAACTAACGGTCTAGACATTTTTTTAACGGTTTGTAAGAAAAATAGAGTTCAGTGAGTTGACTGTAAGAAAAAATGGTTCAGTTATTCATTTGTAAGTTGACCTAAAGTTCAGTGACCTAAAAAGCACTTAACCCTCGTTTTGCAATATAGACGTTAATGTTTTAATTTTTATACCATCATAATCAAAGTTTTAATTTTTTTCAAATCTGTCCCCACTAATTGATGTTGACCGAACATGAAATCAACACGCGCATATCCTGATCAACACAAACCTTCAATATTCTTATTCTTCTTCTTTCTTGCTTTCTCATATATTTCTGTGATCAATTAAAAAAAAAAAAATCAATTGATAATGGGCGTGGTAAAGACCCACGTTGAGACATTGTCTCTGGTCCCAGCAGAAAAAAATGTGCAAGGGATTTTTTATTGACATAGATACCCTCGATCGTCCCTACGATTTTGCCACAATTTTTTAATGCTATATTTGGATCGCCGGAATAAAGGAAAGAATGAAATAATTCATTCTCATATAATGAAAAAAATTATGTTTGTTTATTCCATTAGAATTGATGAATCATTCTCATTCTTATCAAATTTGTGAATTTTATTTTTTAGAGGAGAGTATGAAATGACTCATTCTAGTTAGAAATTGAATGAATCATTTTACTCAATATTTTATTCTCTTTTCTATTCCATTACTTCATCAATTTCACTCTCTCAATCCAAACGTAACATAAATGTATGAAATCATTCAAGGAGATGGTGGAATAGGAACCATCAAGCACATCACTCTTAGCCAGGGACGAAGCCAGATTAGAAAATGTGGGGTCAATTGACTCACTGAAAAAAAAAAGTTTTACAATATAAGACAAATTCAAGAATTTTTAGGTGTAATATATAAATTGACCTTAATGAAATTTTATAAATTCTCTGATATGCTGGGTCAAATTATATTTTTTTATAATTTTCTCAATCTCATATCACTTCTACTCCTTTATATATGCATCTAATAATTTAACTTACATTAATTTTTGTAAAAATAATTACCGAATCAAATATTTATAAATAAATTTGTGATTAGAAAAACTTATTAAGGATCAATAAGGTTTATAGATTTTTTTTTAGAAAAAAAAAGGCGTAAAAAAACTACTAAAACTATGTAGTTTTACTAAATAAGTATAGTACTAAATGAATTTTTCCACATATATAATATTACTTAACTAAATACATATTATACATATATGAGACTCGAAACTACAAAATTATTTTTAAAAATTGGTTTGGGGTACTGGCCCGAACCCCCACTAAATTATATATATTAACCTCAGAACCCCACTGATCGAAAAAGTTGGCTTCGTCACTGCTCTTGGCGAATGTACGTTACTTAACTATCATAGTTTGTTATTCTACATATATATTATCATGCATGCATGCATGCAAATATATTTATATTTCTATATTTATTTGATACAGTTAATCTAGCTAACAAAATTTCTTTTTGATGGATGAATTAATTAAATGCTTGCAGTGGGCGATATAACACGCATGACGCAGCGAGTTGATGTATTTGACAAAGAAAAATTGAGATTTTGTTACACCATAATCGGGGGATATATTACCAGCGACCGAAAAAAGATGAGGAGAAGAAGAGAGAAAGAAGAAGAGAAACAGAGAGGAAGATCGGCCGCCGCCGCCCCTTCTGCTGCCGCCGTCCCGCTGCCCCTGTTGCCGTCCCGCCTCCCTGCTGAGAAACGTATGTTACAATTGTTTGGAGTTGCTTCCCAATTGTTTGATAAAATGCAAGAATTAGTTTAGAAATTCATATTTTCATTATAATTTCAATCACTTCTTTAGAAATAAGCTTCATAGTGAATAATCTTTGCATATGCAATTTGACTTTCCTTGATCTAATTTAAACGGGATGGATCTAAGCCTATTTGTAAATCTCTTGAGCCATAACAAACAAATGGGATTTCTCCCTGTACCTTGGGCTTTTAATGGTAGAGAAAATGGCAGGTGTTTGAAAACAAATTTTAGTCATCTCTTAAATATATGGGATAGAAAACTGAGTGTCGACTACAATTATTCAATTTTAATTATTTCAGTTGTTTAGAAAGCTATATATGTTACAATTATTATATACTTCCTCCATTCTAAAATTACAGATACAATTTGACTTTTATAATCAAACGATAACATATTAAATTTCAAAATTAATATGACTCCTACAAGTTTAAAATGAAATAAATTTTGTGATTAATAAATTTTGTTATATATTATACAAGTATAATAATTGTGTCAACTAAAATTAAATAAGTTCATATCAATTTAAAGTTTAATATACGGTCGTTTTATATCAAAAGTCAAATATTATTGATCTAACGGTTTAATAGAGGTCTCGTCCGCAGTTTAGTTTTAATATTCCGCAGTTTAATACTGCGATCGAGACAGATAACCAAAATACCCTCCTTGTAAAAGTCTCTCGTCCGCAGTATTAAACTGCGGACACTAAGCCAATTAGGTCAATTAAGAAACGACGTCGTATTGACCAAATTCAATTTTTTTTTTAGTTTTTTAGGCTCCGCAATATTAAACTGTGGATGTCAAATAATTAATTCCACTCTACGATTTCATTGATTCAAATCTCCACATGTTGGTCTTTACACTTCTTGTAATATGGCCTTTCCTCTCCCTTTGTTGCAACAATGTTATGAATTGCTTGGCCAAACTGAATTTGACGGTCACAATGTTGACAACGGATTGAATGTAATTGGTCTCAGTAACCAAAGAGAGACCATTGTCATTTAGAGCAAGTCTTTTGGTTGCCCTCTTCATCACACTATTGTTTGGATGAATGTTCGTACCAGTTCTATTTGCAGGTTCTTTTCTTTTTTCTTCTATTTTTTTTCATGATGCCTACTGTGGCCCCAAGTGCATATTAGGGTTTACATGACCTAATTGAATTAAATGTACAAATTAGGGTTCATTTGACCTAATTAAATGTACAAATTAAGGTTTACAAAAAACATAATTAAATGCGCTAGACCCGGGGAAGTCTCCACGTGTTCCAAGGTAGAAGACTCGTGGATGCGACCCATTTTGGGAATTGATTGAGGGATTAGATTGGTGGCTAGAAGAACAGGGCAATTTGGGCATTACTTTGATGATTAAAGGACATTTTTGGAATTTTCCCTATAAAACATGACTAAAGGGTATTTCTGGAATTTTTCTTACAATATGTGTCTGGCATGTGACTATTTCCCAGGCAATCTCTCTATAAATAGTCCCTCTATTCTAAGAAAAGGGGATCGCTCTCAAGACATTATACTTAGACTCTTGGAAGCTCATTACACTTGGAACTCTCTCACAACTCGAAGACTCAAGAAGGCTATTAGAATCCCTGCTACCCTAACCCGGTTTCTAGATTCTAGGAGCTCTACCACGTGTCCTTGGAGTAATCGCCCACCTGTTCTTCTCCCCTCTTCAATCAATCAATCAATTCCGTACTCTTCGTGGATTTCTCTCCTCTCCAGCCAACACGAAACCCTAACCCTAGCAAGATATAATTTCCTTGCCCACATTTATTTGGCGACTCTGCTGGGGAGGTGTATAATTCGTGAAGGGTATGCCCACAACTCGAAGTGGGAGAACTACAGGAAGAGTCTCACCAACAACAAGCATCACTTCACCAAATCCAGTTCCAAGACAAGCAAACCAAGCTTTCTAAGGCACGAATCTGGATTTCGACCAACCCATCATAGAAGACGCATCGGAAGGAAGTTCAACATCCCCGCAAATGGCTGATCAACAACAAACCAGTGTTAGACAGACAAACACGGGAAGGCAAGGTGAGGAAGTAACTGGAGCGCAGACAACTGTGAATGTTGTGCATATGGAGATGCTCAAGACATTACAAGAGGCACGAGAAGGCCAAGGGATAATGATGACCATGATGCTGGAAATGCAGAGGAAGCAGGAAGAGATGGGGAATTTTCGCCATCCCCACTTTCAGGGCTATGTTCCCAGGAAGTTTGCAGGAGGAACGAGCAGAAGTGGAGGACAACAGCAAAGAGAATCAGACTGTGCCTCCAATAACGGAGAGTCAACCGATTCCAATCATCAACTTGGAGCCCCAAAACAGCGGTGATGTGCCACAACTCAGATTGGAAGCAAGTCAGCCTCAGTCCAACATCATCCCGACCACTCTCCCAGCATTTTCACAAGTACAGATACCCACCATACCGAGCCACATCCAACGAACAAGCCAACAAACACCACCGATACAAATTGTGCAAGATGCAAGTGTACACCAGCCAATTTCCTTACCATACACACCACCTATGCAGCAATACATAACAGCCCCTCAAAGAATCCATACCACGAGCCAGTATGTGACGAAGGATAATATGATCGATACGATCAATCAACTTCGCAAGCAGACATCCCGACCTTTAGAGTTAGATTTTACTCCACCCTACCCGGCACATGTACGGAGACAACCTTACCCGGCAGGGTATATTGAGCACCCCCCGCAGTTCCCAAAGTATAACGGGGAGAAAGGGAATGCCAGGGAGCATATTGCCAGGTTCGTGGAGTCGATGTCTCCATGGTTGGGTTATAATGAGGTGAATAGCCACAATCTGTTGATGAGGGAATTCAACAAGACCTTGACGGATAGTGCCTTCAGTTGGTACTACAACTTGGAGAAGGGATCAGTCCATGATTGAGATGATCTAAAATTGTAATTTTTTAAGAAATTTTTCTATGTGCAGAAACAGGTAACTATTGTAGAGCTGATGCGATTCAAGCAGAAGCCGAATGAGGAGCTGTCAGATTATGTGGACAGATTCAGGGCCCAAGCACAGAAGTGTGTAGAGCCAATTGAAGAGAAGAACTTGGTCAGCATATACAACAATGGTGCTCTAGACTCCTTCAAGCCCCATCTCATTACAAAGGCCTGTGATTCATTTGCGACTCTCTCATCTTTCGCACAAGATTTGGGAGGAATCGTGACGGTGCCCATCAACCATGTGATGGTTACATGGAAGGATAAGAGAACAACAAATGTGGCTTTGGCTGACTCTCAGTCAAACCCATAAGGGGGCAGAGGGAGAAGAACGAGCAAAATTTTGAACAAAGTAAAAGAAAACTTGGGGGCAAGTATACCAGGATGCCAGTTCCAGAGGCTATCACATGCAGTGAGAAGACATTCAGGGGCCTGTACGACCAATGGTTTAGTACGGAGTGGTGAAACTTCCAAAGCCTAAATTTGTGGTGACGGAAGAGATGAAAAGAAGACCAGATTTTTGTGTATACCACCAGTACGCAGGACATTCCACTATGGACTGTTACAGTCTGCGGAGGATATATCATGAGAAGCTGGTAGCCGAAGAAATCGAACTGTGAAAAGAAAAGCACCGTGTGTGAAACGCCACTTCCAAATCACAAAGAAAAAGAAGCATGCAATATTATTACCCATGGTGTAGCCCAAGAAATCGAAAGGATGGAAAATTAAAAAAAAAAGCAAAAGAAGAAGAACTCAAAGGTTCCCCTCCTAGGGTTCGGCCTCTAGGGGGCACACTATGGACAACCCAAATACTGGCTCTACCATCGAAAGATCTTAGAACTGTAAAGATGAGAATATCAAAAATCCACCCAATATGGTGGTCCACTAGAAAATGGTGGTTGAAGTACTCAAGAGTATCCCTTGCCAAGAAATTGGATGACCAAGGGAGGAGACACAAGAATTGACGAATTAAAAATTCACCCAAGATGGTGGTCCACTCTAAATGGTGGCCAAGTCCTCGTAGATTGCACTTGCCAAGAATTGGATGACCAAGTGACGAGGCATGCAACTTAAGCCCTTATGAAACTCTATAGACCAAACAATTGGCACGACGTACCAAGGGATAAGGCACAAGTTATACTTTTAACTTCAAAAGTAACCGAGGAACCTGACTTTACAGCCTTCGGAACTGACAAGTTATACTTTCAACTTTAAAAGTAATCGAGGCACCTGATTATAAGTCCTCAAAGTTATACTTTCAACTTTAAAAGTAATCGAGGTACCTGAGTATAAGTACTCAAAGTTATACTTTCAACTTTAAAAGTAATCGAGGCACCTGACTATAAGTCCTCAAAGTTATACTTTCAACTCTAAAAGTAAGCGAGACACCTGACTATAAGCCCTCAAACCCGAGAAAGTTACACTTTATCTCTAAAAGTGGTGAACGTTATGCTTTATCCGACAAAAGCAAAATCTATTATTATTATCTTTATGAAAATTTTTGAAACGTTGTGCTTTTCGTTAAAAGCAATATGATTATTAATAAAAATGTCAAACTTTCACTTATACTTGAATATTCTTCGGTTTTAAAAGTATGGATTCAAGTGTTAGTTTGCGAGAAATCGGAAAAAAGCATGTTAATTAAAAAAAAAATTTGCATGTTTACTGTCACTATTATGAATATTGTTGTCTTGGAGTATTAATTTGAATAACTTATGATTCAATGCTAAACATTGGGTCTTAAGGAAAATTCAAGTTAAAGGCAATCAATAATGCTAAAGAAACTCTATTATGATAAATGACATATAAATGAGTTCTTTGATACAGGAAATAACAAAAAGCTACAAAAAGTCATACCTAGAAGTAAGGAGATCCAGCCCAGCACGAAAAGATATTCATCGGGAGAGGGGCTGCACAAATCACGGCCTTAGAGAATGCTTGTAGCTCCACGACATCTTTGTTGTTGGATGGATAGCCGAGGTCACTAAAAGGCGAGGTGGCAGAATCAAGATGAAGAAAGTCAAATAAGGCGAGCTCCTCAACAGGCAAAGAAAGTAAAACATCGATGCCCCCACCCAAAGAACTAGCAACTGTACTCTCCCTTTTCAGGTGAAGCCTTGGGATAATCCTTCTGGGAAAGATGGAAATCAACAATAGGTTTCGAAGGATTCCCCCTTGGGGGAGGAGGATTAACTGCCATAATAACATCAACATCAACATGGGTGTCACCGGTACCCTCCAAGCTGTCATGAGAAGACGTTATATGTGGGCGTGAAGATGGAACTGTACTAACCACAGTAGGACCTAAGCCTACATCAGACATGGAATCGTCAACATTAAGGCTGACACGATCATCATGAGGTGAGGAAGACTCGACAACAATCACGTTATGTCAGAGAAGCTCACAAGTAGTGGAGGTCGCCACCTCACTTGTCGTGCCCATAAGAAATCCAATGGGAACATCATCATCATCATCATTATCATCAATCTAAAAACAAGGATCCTCGGCTTTACTCTAGAGGAAGTAACTCTCATCTCCCCGACAGCAGAGGATCCTGGGGGAGGAACTCGAGGAGGTACCTGAGACGAAGTCTGAAAGGATTATGTCACCATGAAATCATGAAGTATAATTGTCAGCCCGCCTGAAAGCCTCTATCAAGTATGCAACGCATTTGGTATCCCTAGGAGACAGTCTGGATGGGCTACAAGAAGCCGAAACAACAACAGGAAGACTGCAGGATATATATAATCTAGAATAAGAACATAATTTGAAAAAAGAAAAGGAAGCAGACATACTCTAGAGTATGGGTGAATTCCCCCAAACAGTAATGAATGTGCATGAATAAAAGTACCCGCGGGAAATCAACACAGTAAGGGCGTCATGATACGTAGATCCCTACATGGTTGAATGCCCTACATAGCTGAATGCAGCAATATATGCCTACGCTCTTTAGTATAGCCTTATACTAAACATTCCCGAGGATTTCGTCAGTTCAATGTTGCCATCCTTGAAGACGGCTAGATGAGTCAGACTGGAAGCGAAAGGGACTGAAAGGATATTCTTGTTTCTCTATGCACATGCGGGGAATGCGACCGGAATGAGGGAAGTCGTCCCAACCTCCGCAAACCGCGACATAAAGAAACAAGCCTTCTTTATCTGGTGAAGGAAAAGTTGTGCAATTGTAAGTCCGGACTCGTTTCCAAAGGGTGTCAAAAGGCCCAAAAAAGGGAGCCTTTCCCCAATCATTGACGAAAAGAGTTACCCTGAAAGTCTTCAAGTCTTCAGAGCATCCGGCAGACGAGGCCTGCAAGTAAGGAAAACTCCACATAAGAGTACTAAGGATGTCAAGTTAAGCATATGGGGCTTGAATAGGCTTACCATGACAAGAGGAGAATCTGAGATTTTCACTTGAGAATACCTGAAAAGAAGAAGAAATGAAGTCAGAGAAGGATCAAAATCACAATTATGAAAGAAAAACAAGATTTGAAATTTTTCCAAAAAACTTCGGACAACCAAAATACATCCTTCGGAGCCATTTTTTGAGTTATTTTGGTATGTGTCATGGCCGTTGGCGATGATTTTTGAAGTACTCGTCGATACGGTCGTTTTGATATATTATGGGCCCCGAGACTCCAAACGAAACAAAAGTTATGGTCAAAACAGCGATCACGATTCCCAATATTCAAATTTTGATGATATTTCTCCAGGGTTCGGCCTCCCTAGGTTTCGCCCCCCTAGGGTTCGGCCTCCTGCAAAAACAAAAAAAAAAATTTGCTCAATAGGGTTCGACTCCCCTAAGGTTCGGCCACCCTAGGGTGCGGACAAAAAATAATATTTGGCTTTATTTCCCCTATAGGGTTCGGCCACCTATAGGGTTCGGCCCCCTAGGGAGATCTCTTTTGTGTACCTTAAAAATTTTGATGCCCCATAAATCAATTTTTCGGAACGGATGCTTCTTTGTCAATAAATATTGTGTTTTTCTTTATTATCCGAGGGAACCCTACCGAGATATAATCCAAGTAACGGGGCTCGGAAGACAAAAGAAAAGCTACAATAACCTGAGAAGAAACGTAGGAGAAGCAAGTCAAGAAGAAGTTCGGCAGAAAGTACTCAAATAAACTGAAAAATTGAAAGAAAAAAAAGAAGGGAGGATGACCCTATAAGACTTGAATGAGAAGAGAACATGCCAAGAAAAAAAATTGCACGATGAAAAGAAAAGCCTAAGTGACTTGGGAGATGTATATATTCAAACTGCAAGCTTGCAATAGCAAAGGAAGCAATCTTTATTTTCCTCTTAAGGAAGATTTCGCAATATAAAGATAAGTTTATTTGAGCTTATTTCTAAATAAGAATATAAATTTTCGAAATTTGTTTAGATTGGGTATTTTAATGAAATTTCGAATATATATATATATTCAATATCTGATATTTTATTCCTAACAGTAGGACAATTTCGAAATTATTATATATATATATATATTGAATGTTTGATTTTCATAAGGAAAAAGTTCTTGCTTTATAAAACTCTAATAAAGGAAGATTTTGTTTCCAACTAATAAACTAAGATTTGATTATTGGATTTTATTTAGTGATATCTAATGATCTTCCTTGTTTTAATTCTCAGAAAATAAGGAAATAAATATTGAGCAAAATGAGGAAACTTTCAGATGATCTACCAAAAGGTTCAAGGAAGAGCCCTTCTAGGTCTTGCCTCCTTAGGGTTTACCCCTAATGGTTTGGCCCTTAGGGGTTCCCTCTTCTAGAATTCTTGTGTTCAAGACTTGGACAAGTGGAGTCAAACAAAATCATTCAAAAGTTTGGAGTATTTTGCACGAGCGTCTCTCAGGAATTGTGACTCTCGCGCAGGGGGCAAAATGTGGGCCCAAGTGCATATTAGGGTTTACATGACCTAATTGAATTAAATGTACAAATTAGGGTTCATGTGACCTAATTAAATGTACAAATTAGGGTTTACAAAAAACCTAATTAAATACGCTAGACCCGGGAAAGTCTCCACGTGTTCCAAGGCAGAAGACTCGTGGATGCGACCCATTTTGAGAATTGATTGAGGGATTCGATTGGTGGCTAGAAGAACAGGGCAATTTGGGCATTACTTTGATGATTAAAGGACATTTCTGGAATTTTTCCTATAAAACATGACTAAAAGGTATTTCTGGAATTTTTCTTACAACATGTGCCTGGCATGTGACTATTTCTCAGGCAAGCTCTATAAATAGTCCCTCTATTCTAAGAAAAGGGGATCGCTCTCAAGACATTATACTTAGACTCTTGGAAGCTCATTACACTTGGAACTCTCTCACAACTCGAAGACTCAAAAAGGCTCTTGGAATTCCTGCTACCCTAACCCGGTTTTCGGATTCTAGGAGTTCTGCCACGTGTCATTGGAGTAATCGCCCACCTGTTCTTCTCTCCTCTTCAATCAATCAATCAATTTCGTGCTCTTCGTGGATTTCTCTCCTCTCCAGCCAACACGAAACCCTAACCCTAGCAAGGCATAATTTTCTTGCCCACACCTACGAAGTATATGTTCTCTTTATCCTATCTTCTTTTATTGTACCCTTTTGTACTCGATTTATACCTTTTTTTAAAAAAAAATATTTATATAATAGGATTTTGATCAGTAATTTAATATTGAGTTTCGTATTTTTGATATTCTAATTAATACCCATTTCTTGGATTGGATGGTCTACTTATGAATTAGGTTGTTTTTGTTTGAAATTGATCGAATGCATATCTGAATCAGGACTGATAATAAAAAATTATAATTATAATTATAACCTGTGTTCTTGATCTGAAAAAGAAGAAGAACGGAACAAAATGGTAATTTCAGAGCTTCAAGAGTCATTTGAGAGATTTATGAGTTTAGAGAGAGAAAGTAAACATGTTTTTTTATTTTAGTTTTCATTGATTCACAATTGTAGAGTAAATCAATGAAATCGTAGACTGGAATCAATTATTTGGCATCTGCAGTTTAATACTGCAGATCCTAGAAAACTAAAAAAAATTGAATTTGGCAAATACAATGTCGTTTCCCAATTGGCCAGCCATACTTAGCGTCCGCAGTTTAATACCGCAGATGACACTTATTTAAAAGCGATGTCGATTCCCAATTGGCCAGCCATACTTAGCGTTCGCAGTTTAATATTGCGAACGAGGGCTTTTACAAGGAGGATATTTTGGACATTTGTTCCGTCCGCAGTATTAAACTGCGGAATGCTGGAAACTAAACTGCGGACGATACCTCTGTTTAACCGTTCGATCTACGGGTGGATAGTCACAATGTGTTGTAAGGCTATTCTTAAGTTGACAATATTGGCTATGAATCAGTTCCCATTTATATATATATATGGGGCTTGATTTTCCCCTTTGTCACTATCTCGCCCAGCATATTCGCCGGGAGCAAGAGCATATCCAAGTCCCATATTCAGTTGAATCAGATATGTAACTATCGCATAAAAGATCACTTTCACTTCTCTTTTCCTTCCTTCCTAAAGGGGCCAGCCGCACCTCTCCCCTTTCCATGGCCAAGCCAATCAAGCGCATCTTTCTGTTAATACTTCCGCTTTGACCATAGCCTTCTCTTACTTCAAACTTAAACACCACACTGAAATTAGAATCAAATAAGCCAAAGGCACACACACTAATTTAACATTGATATGCAATCATGAATATGCAGTAACATAAAATGAGTAATAGAGTTTTGACTAAAATGTTGCCAAAAATGTAAATGGCAGGGGAGAGAGAAAGTAAATAACATAAAATAAAAAGAGATAATATCTATATATAGGGACCCTGATTTTTAAAATTTAATATATTAGGTTCATGACTAATGATGAATATCCTATAGTTATCACATGCTCAAAATTTTGAATTCAATTAAATAAAAATGTTTAAAGTTTTGATGTATTTGCATATTTTCACATATAGCATAGTAAGCTTAGAAACCCGTTCAATATTCACTCACTGGGAGTAAATCTTGAATAATCTTCGTTTTAAGACTGTTGTTGTATGTCCTACTCCCACTTAGGCTGGTACTAGTGACTTTGAGCATATGAATTTTTTTTATTATAAGGAAGGTTCGTTGGTTGTCTTCTATTAATCTTCGGGTGCATACTTAGGCTGTATAAATTACGATCTATTTCATATACTTGAAGATCATAGGAAGATCGATGTTGTCGAAATTTTCTTAGAATAAACTGCATGTGTTCATGCTGTTGTCATTAGTGGGACATTGAACGAAAAGAAATATGACCGGTGTAATAAGGGGATGATATATTAACTAAGATAGGAATCATGCATTCGCATAAGTGAAGACGCAATATGAGGAATTGATTTGTATCAAAACAGTTACAAATATCATGGATTTTTATTCGGACCGTAGCTGGATGAGTCGTCTTTAATTGGATGAGCCGGCGAAAGGCGACTGATGTCATAGTGTAATTTATAACTGGTTGCGAACTGTTTCTAGATTACGCATACAGTCAAAAAATATGTGTTAATGCTTACAACAATATAAAATATCCACAACAACATGGTTAGATTTCATTTGTTAAAGGGTTCATGCCTAATTATAAAGAATGTTGGTGGGCACATGGACAGAAAAAAGATGGGAACAACGAAAGAGTACATAATTTAGAAAGTAGTACAAATCAAATAAATGACATGGTTCAAGATATTATAGCGTCTCATTTTGATTGGGAACAAGATAGAGATCAAATTATGAATTTTGATGCCAAGACATTTCACATTGTTGGAAAAAGGTAGCGAGCCGTTGTAGCCTGGTTGCACAAAGCAAACAACTTTGTCTGCGCTGACGACAAAACTTAACATCAATAATAACATGAGCCATGAATATTTTGAATAGCTCTTGAAGGCCATTAAGAGTATATTGCTTGTGCTTGACGTGAAAAATTGTCTGATAACTATTATTTTTGTAAGAAAATGGTGAGGCAGTGGCATGCGAAAGAGATGTTAAAGACGCGTAATGTTAATGCTAAGAATATGAGAAGTGGGTGTTGGAAAAGGCGAGAAGTCGAAAGGGACGTACAAGGACGGTACTATTTCACACAGCACCGGCCCTGGGCTAAAGCCCAAGGTGTCAGGATTTTAGGCCCACTAAAATTGACAAATTTTTAGGGCCCTCAAGAGTACCCAAACAAAAGAGTCAAGCCCACGTCAGTTTAAATTTAAAGGCCCACAAAAAATTTATCCAATGAAATAGGCACAAATATTAATAGCAATTCGCAAAAGACTCATTTTTTTGTCGCTTTAAACCCTTAAAAACTCAAGGCCTATCCTGATTTCACAAACTCAAAATGCACTAGTCATGATAAATTTAACTTATCTTATGTATGTTAAATAAAATATATTAGCATATAAATAATATATATTATATGTTACTGATATATAATATCACTCCGTCCCAAATTAATTGCTTAATTTTGACCATTTTAAGTCAAATTGACTATTTTTAGAATTAATAATTAAGCATATATAAATATATTTCTAAAATTATAAAAATTAGAGTTAGTAATAAATTGTATATACTTTCTTTTGGTTATAATCTCTTCACCTATATTTTAGCAAAAATAGTAAAAAGATTAGTTCTAAAAATAGTCAATTTAACTTAAAATGGTCAAAATTGAGCAATTAATTTGAGACAGAGGGAGTACTATATATATATATATATATGTTATTTGTAGGAGGCTAAGACACAAGGCCCTGTTGATTGGCTTTAAGTATACATGGCCGTACGTGATGGCTCACCTGACGCTATCTGGATATCTGTAAGTTGAAATAACATTATTACTTCAAGTTAAAAATAGCATTATTACTTTTCGTTTATTAACGTTATTCGAATATTTATTAATTATGAATGTTTTAATTTATTAACTGCAATGCAGGACACTTACAAGCGTTTGATAGACGAGCTAGATCAAAAGTTATGGAAGAGGGTGTCAGTTGTGAAGAAAAACTATGTAAAAGGCCAGGGGAAGCGTAAGCGGTTGAGCGACACAGGTTCTTGCAGCTCGGGTAGCCAATCCATCCAATCATCATACCACTCGCCTATACATACGGCTTCGGATTGTGTTGCGGCCATATGTAGAGATCGTTCGCTACTTTCCACAGTCCTCGCTCATTTGAAGGTTTTGAGTCCTGGAGATCTCTAGCTGAGACAATAGCCACGGCAGCACCAGGAGCAGCAAGAACAGGTACAGGAGCTGGAGCAACACCATGATGAGGTAATTAAAGAATTTAGTATAAAGATAAAATGTATTAATTCTATCAATAAATACTATATATTGAATATGTTTCTTTTTTCTTACAAGAACATTTGGACGGGGATGTATGAATTATGATGAGGAAGCGCCTTGCTTTTTAATTCCTTTTTCGATCTTTGTTTAATTTGTAACACGTACATCTACTGTAATTTGAATGATATTGTATTCTTATTGTCTGAGCCTCAGGACGTACTTTAGATTGATGCATATTATCTACTTTAGTTAATTAGTTTGGTTGTACATATAATATTAGTTTGGCTTAGGTTCATTAGTATATGGATTTGGTTTCGCTTTAATTTGGTTTTAACGGTTAATTTGAATTGGTTGATAGGCTATATTTGTGTCATTGTGTGTTGTGCAGCATTGGGACAGGTGTACATGTACAAAAAAAAAAAAGGAAATCAGTAAAAATAAAATAAAAATATTTTTAAAAAAAATTACCTATGAGCGACCGCTTTGGTCGCTAATGACTTTCAGCAACGAATCCGAATAATTATTATATTTCATTTAAAAAATAAAAACCAATTAGCGACGGATTCGGTCAGTTATAAATACCTCTGTCCATGTAAGCAACACATCAGCGTAAGCTAGCCCCACAGCCAACACGTGTTATTGACCGCGTTGGTCGATCGCAGCTGGTCCGGTCGGAGATAAAGCGTCAGCGACCAGATTTCTTGCGATGCGTATTAGCCATAGATAGATAGCTGACGCAGATGCCATCTATAGCAACGACTACGGTAGCACGCGGTTGCTATCAGACTTCTTTGTTGTAGTGCAAGAACAAAGAAGATGAGATACCAAAAAAGAGAGTTGAGCGTAAGTATACATTTGCTCCTAACCTACATGTTATTCATTTAAGCAATTAACATGTGTTACTTGCTTAATCAACATTAAGCAAGTATACTACCATTTTATTTAATTTACATTTTCATTTAATTTAATTCTCAATCTAATTAAGAATTAAATAATAATAATAATAATAATAAGATTTCTCTCATTAATTTATAATTCAATATTTCTCCAAATATATCATTATAAATATTAAGCATTTCAATTTATTCAACTAATAAATTAAATACTTAATTTATTATTATTTAGCCAATTGTTTCCAATACAAATTATTCTTTTGCGGTGTGACCCTTTAGGTTCAATATTATGCCGGTCGTAGAATAAATAAATTAGAACTATTCTAATATTATTTACAATGAATTAAACTCCTTTAATTCATATATAAATAAATAATATTTATTCTACATCATGAGGGACACCTTACGATAATGTATCATGACTATCCGTATAATATGAAATCAACGTTTAATCACATAGAACCTATTCAACAGTAGTTACCGTACAATTCAATCCTTCTACCATACAATGTCCCGATTAAATATAAGACATGGATTTACTGACAAGTCTTATTTTATTTAATCATATGCATTTCGATTTAAGAATGCACAACTCCGATTAATGTAAATTAGAAACTCCTTTCTAATTTTCATTCAACCCTGGCCAGGGATTTCTGAGTTGTCATTTATCAAATCGCATAGAACATTCTCTCCCTTTATTAGAAGTGGTAGATCCTTTGTCGATCATTTACCTACCTCCGTGTATACTTTATTATACCCGTACATACCCTATGACATACCCTAAGGTATTAAGGAATATGACAAAGTATAACTTAACATACACAAGGTACTATGATGATCTCAAGTCCAAGGATCACTTGTACAACTATCACTTAAGGACTTCCCTATTGACAGGTGAATAAAACTCCATTAGGGTTCTTTAAGCGAGTCACGTTCAGTGAACTTATTCTCCAATAAGCACCTACATGCTTGTTTTAGTGTCTCCACACAAATGATTATGAGATCAATCATATCTTCTAAAGATCAAGCATAGTATGTACTAATCTATCCGGATCAGTAATCCCAATATTAGTGATCCAACGATTAGGAACATTTTAGTTTTGAGCTTTCTGGAATTTAGATCTCACTAGCATGATCTCATCATGATTCTAAAAGCATTGCTCGAAAACTATGGGTTCATCACATTTATTAATTCAACTAATTAACATGGATAAAATATGCCTTTTGTTCTATTATTAATATTTGAATAAGATTACAAAGTAAATGCTTATTACATCAAATATAATTGACTTGAGGGCATATTACTTTCACTAGCTAATATTGATCATCGGCGCTTTATCAAGGAGTAAATGCATGTTTTTTAATAAAACTATGGCTTAATTTCTTGATAACAATTCCAGTACAAGTTTCTCTGTATGTAATTTCTATCTAGGGTTCAATTTATTGTTTGAATCTATCCCACTAATATTGCATTATATTCTTTCTATATAATTAAGATGTGTGTCTCATTCTATTTTTGTGCATGATTCTCCATCTCATATAAGCTTCCAACATACAAGTTTATCATGTTTGTAGATTTAATGGTGTAGTTTAAATTAGGTACATACATATACATATAGATTTTGAGGGAAATTAATAATACTAGGTTTTGGAGAAAATTTTCTTAACAATATTTAATTTGGACAAAATTTCTAGCTAGGGTTTAATTTGTTATTTGAATTTATGTCGTGGACGATCCCCACTAGTACTGCAGTCCTACTATGTAATGTGTGTGTCTCATTGTAGTTGTTCAAAATAAAATTGAACTCCTTGTATGCACTAATTATTCTCCATCTCATATAAGCTTCGGACACCCAATTTTATCATGTTTATAGATTTAATGGTGTACTTTAAATTAGTTATCAGAATAAAGTCTAAGTGATAGATTATTAGCTAATTATGTTATAGTGTTAATTGTAATTAAGGGCTAGGTAATTAAAATAGTTGAATTTAGATTTGATACCCAAAAAATCATCCAACTTTTGATTGTCTACATCTGAACTAATGGGAATAATTTTCTAACACCTATATCCATAACATTTCTAAAAGGGCTAATGACAAAACTGTCCCCCCAAGTTTGGACGAAAATCAATTTGATACTCAAAATTTGGGAATAGTCAATCAATACCTCTAAGTATTTTAAAACAACAATTGTGTTCCCTTTTGGCCGGTCTGATCAATTTTTCGCCGGAATACGCCACATGTCATCATTTGGTGAAATGAGTACTAATTGACTACAATTAAAGTATTTGACTTTTAAAATACATATACAATCCGTATATATGTTGTATATTATCAAATTAACTTAATTAAATATAATAAACCAAAATTCTTTATTTAAAACAAATTTAACTTTCTTCATCTTCTTCTGTGTGCCAAATCCTAAGTTCATTACCACCTTAAACCCTCCCTTTCAATGGGGGCATATGCTGCTTCATGGATTCCTTTTGATTTCTCCTCCAATCAGACCCTCATTACCCAAACAAACTACCAGCAGCAAATCCTATCTCCATTAATGGCTTCAGAAACAACAAGAGCTACCTTCACATTCAATCTCTCCTTTTCTCTCACTCATCCCTCTTCCCCAAAACCAAAACCAAAACCAAAACCAAAACCAAAACCCCACCTCACATTCCCACCTCTCCTCCTCAAATCCCTCTTAATTTCTTCACAAAAACCCCAGTTTAGAGGAATCCAATTCCGCAACAAATCCCGATTTTTCAGAACTAGATGGGGTTGAATGATTGGTCAGCCGCAGAGCCTCAATGATTTCGCGATGAATTTGTGGCGGTGCACAAGGATAGCAGCCTGAGATGGTCCGAAGATGGACCGTCGGCGACTTAACTGTCTGAATCGAGAACATCACTTTTGGCTGAATATTTTGCATCCTCCTGCTTAAGGACCATCACCGGTGCATTAATTACATTTTGAGAGATTGTATTTGGAATTGGTTTTTGTGTTGGTCCTGCATCTACTGAATTGATGGGATCACACTGCTCCAACCCTTTCTCTCCTACTTTTTCAAGTGATGTTCTAGCGTATTAATGAATTGTTTAATATGCCAAGAAAATCAAAGTGAAGTTAACATTAAGAATTGGGTGAGAGATTCCTCAAATGAATCTTGGGGACTTGCGATTTGAGATTAATTTTTCTCGTGTGACGGTCGGAGAGGGTGATAATTGGGTTGAATCTCACCTGGTGGATACAGATCTGGGTTGTGAATTTTTTTTATTTTGTTATTATTTTGTGATAGATTTTGTTATATAATTAGTTATGGTTTTGTTATATAAATTCTTATGCTTTTGTTATTTAATTTATTTTTGATTTTGTTTTCTTGCTATTATTTTTTATTTATTTAATTTGTTTTTATTTTTGTTTCTTCTGTAAAGTGAAGTTTACAAAATATAACTTACTTAATATGTCTTCCTTTTATTTTGTTATTGAACTTTTTTTTTGAGTTTTGTAATTATAGATTTCATAAATATATATTTAATTCATGCTTTATTTGTTATTGACTTTTCAAATAAACGGTTAGTTTGCAATTGATTGTATAAATAATTTTAGGACTTTTTTTTTGAATTTTAAATGTTAAAAAGGGAAAATGAACAAAATGAATAATAATATATTTAGAAAAATATAGGTTAAATACAAGTCAAATACGGGTCAAAAATGTATTGACAAAGTCAAAGTATTGAAAAAGTAGTCAAATCGTATTCCGGCGAAAAATTGGTCGGACCGGCCAAAAAGGAACACAATTGTTGTTTTAAAATACTTAGAGGTATTGATTGACTATTCCCAAACTTTGAGTATCAAATTGATTTTCGTCCAAACTTGAAGGGACAGTTTTGTCATTAGCCCTTTCTAAAATCAAGAACTAAACAAATGGCCAAAAATGGCATGACTTCAAACTGTGGTCAACTAACTAGTGTTGATGATGTCTCTCGTAGTTTGGCTCTTGAAGTGTAAACAATTGCCTTTTTTATCATCAAAAAATGTTTAATATGTGCAAGATGGGAGCATGCTGCATCTGTTGTATTTAAAACTTCTACTTTGTAGTTTAACATATGCTTAAGTTGTAGTTGTAGTTAAAGTTTAAGTTTTAATCAGTGTACTACGAAAATTTAGATTTATATTCCCTTACGTTCGTATATATATGTAGTTATTATATATTGTCATCGTGCTTCTTCTTGTTGTTGTAGTTATTGTTGAAGTTGTTATAGTTATTGGTGTGGTTTAAAAACAAGAAAAAAAATAAAGTTTATTTCCGACAATTCCCTATTTTCGATAAAATTTTCGTGAGAAATAATTAACTCTGTGTAACTAGTCAAGTTGGGGACACGTGTCACCTTTATAATTAACATACTATTTCAGACGGAATAATTCGTGATAATTAATTTATTTTCAACGAATTTTTCATAAGAAATTATTATTTCCAATGAAATGCTCGATGAATTTTATTTTGACCTGCTTAGTTCTGATCAAATTTTCGACTAAATTTTTTATTGGAATAAGTTTATTTCCGACGGAAAAATCTGTGGAGGATAGCCTTTGGTAAAAGTTATATGATCACAATTTAGTTTTTAATCAATTGAAATGTAATGAGAAATCTAATGGAATAGCTAATGTGTAGATTTTACTAATTTAAGTGCGTTTTACTTTAGATGATGGTAAATATGTTTGCTTTTGCATTGAAAATGAGAAGGGCATTGTTATATTTCAGAATATGTTAAAACTTCTTTGCAAGTGTATATGTGTATAAGTAGAAGTCAAATACGTCAAACGATGGTCAACTAAAAAAAAACTTAATTGTATTTTGGTTGCGTATAAAGCACATGGCTGTTTTTCGAGTAAAAATTCAATGGATCAGTTATCAAAGTCCCTTGTGATTACTTAATTGTACCTTAGGATTTATCTTGTAAGAATTTATATTTCATGCACTCATTTATAACACCGATAAAACTTTAAGAGACGAATGAGCTATCGATCCTAGATAATATCAATCTCATTGGCCAACTCACACATTCTCCATCATCCATACACACACACACACATATATATATATATATATATATATACATGGACTATATGTAGGCACATAGCAGTGAACCGTCACTATAGATATTCTAGGTTATAGTGACGGTTCACCCGTTGTTATAGTCCAAAAAAATCGTCGTTATAGTCGATTGTGCACTACACAACTGTGTATATACATTTGTTTCATATATATCATCTAGTGATTCAAGCAACTTTTGCCAAGTATCCGGTGCTCTATAGTGAATATCGGGGTTTGATTCTCCCCTCCCTTCCCCCATAAATTGTAATAGAATAGCATATCTTAATGATACCAAAAAAAACTTTTGCCAAGATGAGCATCTTCCCAAACAACTGTTATCAAATTTGGTGATTGAAGAATGTACTAAAAAGTATTTTATTAATTAATTATTTTTTGAAGTGCTTGTGCTCTTTTTGGGATTTCTACACTTATTTATCCGTATGCTTTTTCTTGAAAAGCATATGGGAAAAAACAATTTGTAATCAAGTTGAGCAAAAGCACTTTTATATGCAATTTTAATTTTTAATCGGACCATAATATAGACTTTTTGAAATCAATGCACAAATTAAATTAATTTAAACAATATTACATAGACTAAAATCTAGTTAGAACCCTAAATTTTAAACTTAAAATCGATTTGCACCATTAATTTTGTTTTAAATTAAATACACCTTATAATTTAAAAGAGAAAATAAAATGCACACTCCGCATTATTTGCTAGCCAAACATTCACCAACAAATGCCCATTTTATCTCTCGATTTCTCATATGAACTATCTCTATAGTGTGAAAGTCTAAAGGAATACCCCTAATATTCCATACACTTGCATTTGTCGGTGAATATTTGGCCAAAAAATGATGTGGAGTGTCCATTTTATTTTCTCGTTAAAAATATATGGTGCATTTAATTAAAAATAAAATTTAGGATACAAATCGATTTTAAGATTAAAATTTAGGATATAATTTGAAATTTACTCGTACGATTATAAAAATTGTACACTCTCTAAATAGTACTACTATTTTCAAGATTTATTATTTTCAAACATTAAACAAATCGCATTAAATTTAAATTTAAAAACATAATAAATCTATTTTAAAAAGTTAAATTTAATCTTATATTTTAGAATGTTGAAAATCCTATTTTAACTTTCTTGTTGAAAGACATAAAATTCTATTCCCTCCGTCCCAAATTAATTGTATTTCTAGGACTTTTTAAAGTCAAATTGACTATTTTTAAAACTAATCTTTTTATTATTTTTGCTAACATATAGGTGAAGATATTATAACCAAAAGAAAGTATATACAATTTATTACTAATTTCAATTTTTATAATTTTAGAAATATATTTATATATGCTTAATTATTAATTTTAAAAATAGTCAATTTGACTTAAAAAATCTTATAAAAGTAATTAATTTGGGACGGAGGGAGTAAATTTTAAAGTGTTTCTTTTCACTACACTAACATGTACAGTTGTGCCAAACTTGCGCGTTCAATGCAATTACTTAGCTTTGCTCAGAATACCTAATGATTGAGTTATTTGGTTCAAACGCATCAATTAGTACATTAGGTTTACCAATGTTAACAAAATTTTCAGCGATAATGTTTAATGCTTTTGAAAGTCCAACATATTGCATTAATTTTATTGTTTTATTGTGGTGTGTTTAAATTTCAAATGTTGTATTTATAAATTAAACAAGATGAATTTAAAATAAATTATTTGTACACAAATTAAATTGTTAAGTGTTTAGATCTCCAAATGCACTAAATACTTCATAAATTGATAATGAAATATACTAATGAACCCTAATAATATTCATGTGTTTGTGTAGAGAGGTAAAGACGAAGAATATACATAGAATTGAGAAATTTAAATATTAATTTCAATTAAATCATATGCTAATATTTAGCAACAAAAAAAATCATATGCTATATTATCAATCAACCAGTACATAAATAAATAAAAAAACTCACAATCAAATTTTATCAAATAAAATAAAATTCACATAAATAAAAAAATAAACTCAATCTCACTGACATCGAATAAAGTTACATATGTAACTGATTTTTTTATTTTTTATTTTATTTTTTTTTTTACGTTTTTAGGGTCATTGAGGATACATTAGTTAGATTCGCGCCCTTGCTAGTTTCACCATCTTCCACCCGTTTTTACCCGCCTTATCACCTCTCCCCCTCCCTTTCTCTCCAAAAATTCGAGGTTCCAAAATCAAAATCAATGGCTAAAACCCAGAACTTCAAGCCCAATATACCTCTTTCCATTTCCTCTTTTCACCACTTTTCTTTTACTTCATTACCTCGGTTTTCACTAAAATCCCCCAACAATTCACATTTCTTTGATACCAATCTTTCAAGAACTCAGAATTATCAATACCCTGTTCTGATTTTTACCAGAAAATCAATAATTCCTTCCGTTTCTGGACTTTGGGATGCCATAACAGGTGGGAATTCGGCTCGTGAAGCTCTAATTGCGATTCGACGTGGAATGCAACTTTTTAGACAGGTACATTTCCTCTCTAACAATTGAACCCCCATTTCTAGTTGTTCGGACTCCACAAAAAGTGTCTCATTTGCCCACCAAAAAAGATAAAATAAATAGATTCCACAAAAAGAGTACATCCTTAAGTTTGCGGTCATAATTTTATTATCATATTACACTATTAATTAATTATATATATATATATATTATTTTTAAGGGTATACATCAAAAAAAATGTCTTTAGTGCTTGCAAATTTTAATTTTGTAAACGAGACTCTTTTTGTGGAACAGATGGACTAGACTTTTGTTTACTTTTGTGTGTTTTTTGTAATGAAGGGAGATGTTTTGGGGTCAGTTGTGGAGTTTGATAAAGCTATTGAGCTTGATCCTCGTCAAAAGGCATGTGAGTTTCTATATTTTTTCCAAGTAAAATGATCAAGTAGCTAGGTAACTAGTAATAGCTTCTGCAGAAGTATGCACATTATATAAGATAATGACATATTTGTAATATACCCTCGTCTGGAAATGAGTCCGGTTTGAATATTATCAGAAATATAAAGGTTTGCCTAGAACACTTGAATAAAAAATTTCAATGATTTATCTTTTCAAAATTAAATATTAAGACTAAAATGTTGACCCAATTTGTTATTGGAAAAAAAAAATCATGAATTTTATATCAAACAAGTGCAACTTTGGTCAACCTAATGCATTTAAAAAAAAAAAAAAAAGGCCGCCAGTCGAGCGAGACTGTTATTTCGGGATAGATGGAGACTATAGTAGTGCAGCATTGTTCAATTTCAATTATACAAGCTCAGTAATCCCATTTGGAACTTCACTGAAAATCCTCATTCACCGAAAGTCTGAAATTATGAATAATGTGCACTATTGTATTTCTTCACGAAATTGTATGTCAAATCGCTCAAATTTTCCTCGTAAGTTTGAAAGGGTCATAAAAAAACATTGTATTTTTGTATGAACATGTATTGAAAAGAAAGACCTGTGTTTTTTACTAACTTAGATCATTTTATTGGGTGATTAGATCTTTGGCAGAGGGGGCTATCACTTTACTACCTTGATAGGTATTATCTGGTTGCCATATTTCATTTATTCTTGATTTAGTTACATTTATCATTATACTTGTATATAACATAAATTGGAAATTGTGGATACACTGAAGTGGGACTTTCATGGTAGGTTCGAGGAAGGGGCAGAGCAATTTAGGATAGATGTTGCACAAAATCCAAATGACACTGAGGAGTCAATATGGTGCTTTCTCTGTGAAGCTCAGTTATATGGAGTCGATGAAGCGAGAAAACGATTTCTCGAGGTAAATAAACAACGGCTACATATTACTGATTTCATTGAATAATTAAAAATGATACCTATTGTCTATTGATGTGCCCTTAATCTTTATCGTTAAGATATTCTGATCCCCGTTCAGAAAACCTCTTGTTTATAGAACTGTTGATCTGTGGTGATTTGTCTTAATCATTGTGCAATTAACCTGATCACGAGGTCACTAGATAATGCATTAAGTCCTTGGCGGTGTTAATTTACCAATTTCTGTGGAAGCTTAAGTTGTTATATACTGCAGCCAACAATGTATATAAGGCTTTTAACACTCCATCATTTGTGTACCACGACCTGCACATGGAAAGACTAAACATGTGTGCTTGTAATGCATATACCAAACAAAGTATGTGAGCTGGAAGACTCAAATCCCATACCTTGGGAAACCCAAGCTCTACTGCCATGTTAACCAACTAATTGCTCTAGAAGTTTAAGTTGTTAGAGAATGGACTTAGCAATGTATATTGTGTTTTTAACAGTACTAATATTATTGGTGTTCAATATCCAGTGTTGGGCGACGCTTGAGTTTGCCCCTTTTCCTTGACTTTAGGGGCTTCGGTAGCAATAAAGGACGGCAGGATATTGTGGTGGTGTGTGTATTTTGCCATCCTATGGGATATTTGGACGGGGAGAAATGTTAGGATTTTTACTATCAAATCTTTCTCTGTCTCCCCCACCCCCCACCCACCCCTGCGATCCCCAATTTTCTTTGGGAGAGGGTTTTGTTTTCTTGCTTCCTTTTGGCCTTCAGCCATGAGCACTTCTAGCTGAACCTGTTTCAGATTCTCATCAGGATTTGTAGGCTGTAATTCGTTAAGGACTTGTATTAGCTCTCTTGCTTTTCAATGGACTTCTCTTCTTCTTTACAAGTTTGATGTTTTCTCCTTTCCTATACTTAAAATTCTTATGTTATCCTATTTAAAAATTAGTATTAGTGTTGAAGTTCATATAATTTCCTATTTCAAACAACTTTTGTAAGTGGATTATACTGTTGTTATGAACTGAAAGATCAATACGGCCTTTCAATCTCTTTCTTGTATGCTGCAGGTTGGTAGAGATCCACGGCCTGTCATGCGGGAAGCTTATAACATGTTCAAAGATGGAGGTGACCCGGAGAAGGTTTAAATTGATGCTTTACTTGAAAAGTACTTGTTTTGTTTAAACTAATTGAGTACATATTCCAATTAATTGCACTTTCTCTTGTACACTCTTTTGTCCTTTTTGGCTTCTCACTTCACCTTCCATTAGTAATATGCAAGCAGTGTGATAGTATTTCCTTGTATTGTTTTTTTTGAGAAGACACAAGGACTTCCCAACATTTCATCTTTGTGATCTGCTATCTTGGTGATGCTTAAATTTTGCAACGTCTATGACCATATATTTTGAAACCTTTCTTATCCCTATTACATATGAAACATCCATTGTCCCTTTAAATGCTCGTCAGTGAAATTTCTTTTTGACCTTGTTAGGGAGGCAGTGGAATAATCTATCTAGTTACCCTATATTTTGTATAGTGGACTGTGTACTAGTGGGAGTGGGGGTGGAGGGGTGAGGAGGAGGGGGTTTCCTGTATGTCTATGACTCTACGCTAATGTTACATCACAGTCTTTTTGGGTATAAAAAGTCTTGAGAGAATGATAGAATGATGAAAAAAGTTATTGATATTATTTTATGTCAGATATTTTCTTCAATGGTGCATTCTTCAAATCTTCAATGGATGATGATGTGCTTGTGATTCTTGAGGTTATCCCACTTAAAATTTGTGGTTTTGAAACTTTTGTTTTATTCCAGTTGAATTAAGCAAGGTTGCTTCTTCTTCTTTTTTTTATGAATGAATATGAGTGCATATTGTTTACTTGTCCTCAACCAGGGCCTAATACATCTTTTCAATTGTGTCCCACTCATGTCATGTAGAGTTGACATGTCCTAGTGGTGCTTCATTGGATTGACCACTATGAACTTTCGAGGTCTACAAAAAGTTTGTGTAATTACATATAACCACAGTTGATACATGAAGCTCAATATGTTTTAGGAAAGCAGGGAAGGGTTCCCACTGTCCTTTTACCAAAAAGTAGCTCTGAGAAGTCTCCAAAACTCACGATCATCTTAAAGGATAGCCCAAGAGATATATATTTTCTAACCTCCTTCGAGTAAACCATATTTTATCTCCATGCGATAGTTTTATACGGAATATTTTTATTCAAAAGGATTACATTAAATGAATCGGATATAATGTGCCTTTTCAATGTCTCACAACTACTTTTGATGAAAGCAAATGGTTTCTCTGAACAGCTTGTTGAAGCCTTTTCAAGTGGCCGAGAGAGTGAATATTTCTATGCTTCTTTGTATGCCGGGCTTTATTACGAATGTCAGGTGTGTTTTCAGCCTCTAATTTTTCACTCTGGATTTAACATTCTGCATCTTGATTGTATGGTGACCCTGAAACATTTCTACAAATAATAAAAAATGTATTCCTGCGAGTTATAGGAATAAATCTAAGGATCTACCCTGGGTATAAAAATATGCCCTCTTTATTGGCCCTTCAATGACGACAAAACAGAGTAGTTCTAGCTATTCTGTACTGCATCTGTATCTAATAAGAAAACTGAATACTGTGCATCCAATATGTTCTTAATAATAATTGTTCCCTGTTTATGTTTTAACTCGTGGACTTAAGGAATTAGATGTTTATATCTTGTGCTGTTAACAGTTGGGAAACTAGAGATATTGCTAGCAAACTATCTACAGAGAAAATTTGACCTATGCGTCTTTTTTACAAGCATTAGAAGTTCCAAATTTCTTTCCCTTGTTGATGAGAACCATAACGAACGCTTCTTGCTAGTTTGACAAAGGATTCAATACAAGAAAAGCCATACTAGTCAAAGCTGACATCATTTTTCTTTACCTTTAATTTGGCATTTAATAAGCATCATACAACTTGATTGGTTTAGAGGATATGAAGTGTTAATTTGTTTTGTTCCTATTCTGGTGGCTAAAACAAGTCCAGTTTCTCTCCACAATCTAAATTTATTTTTATTTTTTCTTCATTTTTCCCCAAGTAATATTCGGATGAATAACACTATTCTTGAGAAGTCTTTCATACCTTTTACTGGTAGGCGATTTCAGCTTTCAGTAAACTTTTGCTGCGTGCAGAAGCTCCATTATTGCTAAATTTGGAATAGCTCCAATTTCATTGGACATACATTGAGCTTCTATGATATGCAATTAGTATTTTTGCAGTTGGAGTATCATGTAGATCACTTGGTTACATATGAACTTGGTACCAAAGTTGTAGGACAAAAATTTAAATAAAAAGTGGCAATTTTATACGACATACAATTAAGAAGGGAACTAAAACCATTATTGGCTAATTTCATATGTACTTACTTCTTATAATATTCATCCTAGCAGAGTAAACCTGATGGTGCCAAGCTTCATATAGTGAATGCATGTCAATCCCCTTATGGACTAAGGTTGGTCCAATTAAAACCCATATACTCGAGTAACTAAATTAAATACATCGAGCCTTTTTGGACTCATTTTTCCTCTCAGGTCCGATGATTATATGGCTTCCCTTGCCAAAGTTCACACTCAATGTCGAAATTGGAGCTCCAATTAGCATGCTTGGCTCAAGCCCGGTGAGATTGGCTTACTTTGCTTCATGTGCTTCAAGTTTACAAAGATGATGTCAAAGTAATTATACGCCTCATATATGTAATTGTATCATGCTTTGCAATGCACATATATAGAGACATATTTCATGTGAATCTCGTTTTTTATTTAAATCTCTATGATTATCCATGGGAAAAAAACAAGGAAAACTTTTACGCGTGGTCCTGAAACCAACAATGCATATGGCAGAGGTATCAACTACCTGTTTGGAAAAACAGGTGGGAGTGTTCGAACTCTATTGAAGGAAAGATGTTGTTGATAATATTATAATAACACAATAAGTAGAAGATTTTAATGTTGAAGCTTTTACACGGTAAACTGTAATCAATGACAATGAAGATATGTAAGGTAGCTTTTGGTTTCTCCTGCAGAATTGTTAGAGATCAAGTCCTTAAAAGTTTAAATGCACATACATGCATATTTGTTGAACAAGTCTTGTGTTTATGTTTAGAAATTTGGAGTTCTTTCATTTGTTTATTTACTCGTAATTGAGGCAAATATTTAAACATACAAGGAACATTTATACATGTGTGTGGTACATGCATGTTTCTGTCAAGAACTTCACTAAGATCAGTTCAATGGTGAATGAGTAGTACAAGGCACATTTTATTGCTTGTATATGATGAAGTTCATTTATTAGGAACTAAATTTGTCGACCAATCACTTCTGAGAGATATATTTTGCTTATGGTAGGGTAAGGTTTTGCTGTTTTGGGGTTTTGGAAGCCACAAGAATGCCTCTGTGGAGATGTTCTTACATAAAGTTTGTTTGTTTTTTTATTTTTTTTTTGAGGAAAGTAACTTAAAACTTGAAAAAACTTTGATCTATGTTCATAGATTGTTGGAATGAAGATGTGGTGAACATTAGGAATCATATTGATCATTTTGTTTTATATGATGAGGATGAAGTTTTCATTTATATTTTAATAAATGTTAGCGTTCATTGATTTTAAATACCTACGTAGATACTCACATATGTAATGTCGGCATATGGAATAAGAGAGAATTAAAAATAATTGCATTTTAATTTATTCTATGGTAAGTTACAATCTACCTTCATTTATTTATCGACATATAAATGATTTCTCACAATTAATAAGAATCTCATTTATGGATTACACATAAAATAGTATCTAATTCCGAATTCGGGATGAAGTAATATTCTTTTTCATTCTTAGAATTTTTTTCAAAAAAATGTAAAATGTAGTTATTTTTAAATTAGTATTCTGTCAGTAATTGAATTATAATGAGATAATAATGAAATGAAATATCATTTCTGTGCACGTACATGAGGCTTAAAGTACCTGCGCTTTATTCTTCCAACAAAGCAATGCAACATCCTAGCTAAATCAAACTGCTGCAAATAATTTAAGAATTTAACATATCAGTTACCAGAATGTATCCAACTGTTGAGATTTTTACATGTTACTGTGTGCATTACATATACCATTGAAATTCAAGATACAATATGTGATATGAATCTATGAGTATATGGGCACAAATTATATAGTAAAACTTGTGCACAAATAATATATAGAAAAAAAAAAGAAAAAAGAAAAAGAAAAAAAAATAAGAAGGGAGACTTACCATTGAATTTTTTACATATCTTTATCGGTATGCATTATATCTATATGAGTCTTACTATTGGTGCACAATTTTTTTTGAATCGTTTGTGTAGATAGAATTATTCATGAATCTATTTCGTTTTTGAATTCAAAATTAATATGAATTAATTTTAAAAAAAATTCATAACAACTATTACTATCATAAACTATAAAATTACTATTAGTTTATAATTTTAATTATTTTCAAATTTTAAATAAGTCATTTCAGTTTAAAATTTCAAAATGACACAGATTAAATTTGATAAAGTCAAAATTAATGCTATATTTTAGAACAAAAAGAGTGTAAAAAGAACCAAAAAGCTAAGACGTGAAAGGAAGATAGATTGAAAGGCAATCAGAGCGGATCCAGTCCCTTAGTTCAGTAGGATCAATTTTTTAAAAAGAAATTATAAAAAAATAAAATATAATAAAATAAAGGCAAAAAATGATGTGAGGGACATGACAAATAATTATGTGAGCTATCATATAAAACCGATGTCGTTTTATGTAATTGAATATATTTCTTCTTATGTTATGTACAAAAGGATGTTTTATAATTTTTTTAAAATATTGTTATTATAAGAGACACCTCGCACAATAACGTAAGGTGTCCCTCACCTCCTGTGCCCTCTAAAATAAATTACAAAACTAAATAGTATTGCTAAAATATTATTTATAATAACATTTTTCGAGACTTCATTGCTCGAAACTGTTGCAATGATAGCCTCGTTTGAATAGTTGCAAAAATATTATGTTCAATATAAGTTATTAAACAATATAAAAAAGTGGAGTGTTGGTGTTAATATAAATTTGAGACATTTAATAGTCTTTTAACCTAAATTTTTAAATTTTACTAAACACCTTATAAAATTAAAAACAAATAAAAAACTTGACTCATGAATATTATATATATATATATATATATAGATTATTATTATTATTATTATTATTATTATTTTATTTAAGTGTGTCCTAAAAGAATCTTAATATTCATGCATAAGAAAATGTCACAAAAACAAATAATAACTCTTCCATCCGGACGAAAGGAGCACTGTAATTATTTAGCAACTTGTATCAACTTTTTGAACTATGCAATGTGCATAAGTTAGATAATCCCAATTAATTAATTATAAGAAGAATAAAAACTCTACTTCTTATGGTTTTTGATTAATTAATCTATTTCATTATCCCCTAAAGTGGTAATCTTAAGCATGTCAATTTGCATACTAAGTAGTATAAAAAGGTATCAATCATATGCTTTTCAAAGCATATTCTCATTTGTGAGCCCTCAAATATGGATATTCTAAGACTTATTCTCATCATAGGATATGCCATGCAGCTATAATTGTGATTCCATGGACCCTACCCCAAATTACCACCATACCCTTCAAATTATTGGATTTTTCATTGAAATTTTGTAAATAAGATCCTCCTCATGCGTTGACTGAGGGTTGGCACTTGGTAGGGTTCAAAATTTCAACTCTCTCAAAGAATAATCAATAAAATTGGTAATTTGGGTGGATTTATTGTGGTAGATTTAGTACAAATAAAGAATTTGTTGTGAAATATTTTTTTTCTTTTTTAGTGTGCACCGAGAACGCTCTGATCCTAAAACGCTTTTATCGAGTATTGAACGTATCGACTTATCCTAACGGTAACTTAGCATACACTATTTCATGAACAACACAAACAAGCCAATCAATTCAAATAAACTAAATTTTCTGAAGCATTAAAATGTGACAAATACATAAACTTGAACTAGTTTAAAATAAGATATTTGATGCATAACAGAGAAAAGGATCAATGTTTAATTGTTATTTTATGTTATTATTTAAATAATAGATATTTTGATATTAATGTTATTATTTATTACTTATATTACATAAAATATCGTAGAAGTTTTAATTATTCACGATTTTACACTGCCAGGTGTATGCATTTATCAGTTTTCTACATGATAATTCAAATTTTAAATCTAGTTTATGCAATTTAAAGTTTGTGCCAACAAAATTAAGTCCTTATCATCAAGGAATATCCACGAGAATGTACGGCAATTTTGACTTTCAACCCATTACAGGTAGGATACTTTAAGCACAAGAACCTTAATTTTGACAAGGAAAATGATTTATATGGTGAGATAAATTATTTTTAAAATTTGTAATTCTAACTTACACGGTGAGATGACTTATTTTTAATCTTAACTTTTTTGCGGGTTACACGGTGAGATGGCTTATTTTTAAATTTAGAGTTTTTAATAAAAATGTTCAATAAAAAAGTTAAAATAATAAAAGTGTTTTTAACAAAGTATAAAATAAAAATAATTATACAAAAGTGTGTCATATGAATTTTAACAACTTTTTTTTCTTCTAATAATTTAAGAACAAATTTATGTATCGTTTTTTGGTTAAAGTGCTTCCACGAAAAGTATATAATTTTTTTTTTGCTTTTTTATTTATAATTAAGCTTATATCCACTAAAAGCACTTTTTACTTTTTAGAGGATCAGCAAATACCAAAAATAAAATTAAAAAAATTAATTAATTTAATTTAGATTTCTTTTACTTCACAGCTATCCTAATGGGCACATTACAATAAAGTATAAAACTCCAGAGCTACGGTTATTAACAAAAATAATGGGTGATATGAAATTACTTGTACTATTTTAATACATTTAGGAACTAAATTATCTCATAATTAATAATTCGTTATTTTATTTTATAAACTATTTGTTATTATTTTTAATGTCATTGATATTTCTTTCCGAGGAATTATAACATTAAATATAATACTATATTATACTTGAGATTATAATTTATCATCAAATGACCTTAAACAAAACACTATCCATATTATTAAATAATTAATTAATTATTGATAAGATGTTATTTTAACGGTTAAGACTGAGATAATATAACGTATATGTGAGTCTTGTTTATACATCATTTAATAGGAATTTGACAACTCTACGGTTTGAGAAAAAATCAAAAAGTTTTGATTGTGTTAAAATTATTAAATAAATTTTATCATGATAAATAATATTACATAATCTATTAAAATAATCAAAACTCCTTGATTTTCTCTAAAAATACAAAGTTGTCTGATTCCTATTGAATGCCGTAAAAACACTAGTTTACGCCCAATTCATATAAAATTGATTCTCAAAAAAAAAAATACTAATTAATCATGTGAAAAATATATGAAGTGTATTTTTTCATTTATATGAAATTTATTTGTAAATTTATTTTCTCCTCTAATAAAACTCGATTGGTTCAACCAAAAAAAAAACTGATTAATAATGTGATAAGCTAGTCCATGATAAATTAATACAAATAATTCTAACACACAGAATTCAAATACGCAATTGCCTCAATCTTACCTACTAAGATTGCACACGTGTCTATACAATCAAACTTCTTTTTGCTCACATATTTTACCATCAAAACCAGCTGCATAGAAAAATTCATGAACCCACGGTGACAATATAATAATCACCGCGCCACCAGTTTCGTGCGTCAACTATATTAAGCTTCACATCCCCATTAAAACAAAACTTCTATATTCTTTCTTAATTTTTCTTTCTTCTGAGAGATAAAGAAGAGGCCATTGAAGAGGCCTAAAATTCTACCAAGTGAAAAAGGAGTGATTTCTGGTGGCTTTAAATGTCATCGGAAAAGCTTCTCGCCGGCGGAGATTGTCAAATTCAGCCGCCGGCATTGTCATCATCTCACTCATTCCGAGAAGCTACTAGAATATTCGATGAATTGCCCAAGGCTACAATCGTATCTGTGTCCAAGCCAGACGCCAGTGATTTTAGCCCATTACTTCTCTCCTACACTATTGAGCTCCAATACAAACATGTTAGTTTTCTCTTTCTCTCTCTATCTATGTATGTATATCTATATACATATGGTTGTAGTCTAATCCCTAAATTAGAATACGTTTTTCATTTTTATCCATTTCAATATTGGAAATAGATTTCTATTTTTAAATGAAATGCTACAATTTTAACCGATAAGTTTGAAAAAACAGAGATGCATTTGATAAGTGTAGCTAATGGGTTACAGATGTGGACAAATTTAATTGCAGATATATATCGTGTTACTAAAGGATATTTCTGAATTTTTTTCATCTATATTGGAAATATTTGTGGAAAAAATTCAATGCGGTTAATCAGTTTGTAGATTTTGGTTCTTCTGTGATGGTTAGTCTCCAATAAAGTCTTCTATGTGAGTTGAGCCTTCATGATGTTCTTCATCTCTGGTTTCATTTTTCTGCACCTTTAAATACTAAAGTTCCATCTTAACAAGCCAAACAGATAATCTTGTAAAACCAAAATCAGTTATCTGGTATAGTATTCATAGACTTTTTTTCTGGTAAACTGTGTTACGGTGTTACCTATATTAACAATAAACAAGAAACAGAAAGAAGGGGCATCCCCCAAAACTCAACCATTACAATCTGCACTAATCCTGTCCTCTATGATTCCTCATCACCAACCAACAATTTATCTACAGTGAAATTCTATCATTGGCTAAATAATCCAATCATCATACTTTCTAGGAAGAACATATCTGGGCTTTTAATAATTGGCTGAATGGCAATTCTATCCCTCTAAGTTTCCACCCACTTTTAAAGTCGTCCTTAAAGTTTATTTTTTGTCAATTAGGTCCTTAAAATGGCATTTTTTTGTTGATTCCGTTCCTTTTATCCGATTTGACTGTAACCCGACCAAAAATTAACCCGATCCATTTTTTTAAGGGCAAAAGTGTCTTTAACATTATCAATGTTTATAATATATATCATATATTGCACATAAGTCGTCTAAGCTCCTACTCATCTTCTTCATCGTTTCTCAAAATCAATTTGGAAGAGGAGATTGCGGCCATGGACAAAAGATGCCTATGAACATCCAACCTGCTAGTGGGTCAAATTACAACACAGAGAAAAAAAAACCCAAAATTAAGAATTGCTATATACATAAAGGAAATAGAGATAGAAAGAGGGCGGCCAAGGAATATATATATTATTATAAAGAGAGTGTGATTCTTTTTAGAGGGAAGGAGCTCAGGAACTCAGATCCATCGCCGGAAGAAAAAACAACAAAACACCATAGTTGTCGAACGAAGACGTCAAAGTCTGCCATCCGTGAGATCTCAAGCTTGCTTCCTCGTCTCTCTCCTTTTCTTTTCGTTTTCTTTTCTAGCTATACGATGGGCTTTTGGTAACTTGGGGTTTGGGGCTATACTTAGCAGTGTTGGTGAGGTTGTGGTCGTGAAGCGATGGTTGTGGGACGATTGTGGGGGCGATGGTTTGGAAGCCATGGGGGTTTTCTTTACTCTCCATAGGATTTTATATTGCATGGTACAATATTTATATATTTATTTTACTTTTTTATTTTCCTATGACTCAAATTCTTTAATTAGTCCAAAAGGAACTATAATTCAATGATTTAGTAACTGGACTAAAAGTATTTTTTCCAAAAAAATTAACTCTACGATTTCGATCGTTCCGAATTTCAATGTATAAACGTAGAGTGAATACTCAGATCGTAGAATGACTTAACTCTACGATACTAGACTTTACGTTTTGCAGTAGCTCTACGGTAGTAGAGTGACTTTACTTCTTTACCCTACGATAGTAGAGTGACTTTACTTCTTTACCCTACGATAGTAGAGTGACTTTAGTCTTAACTCTACGAACTGGTATTCCACTCAACGATCTTAGAGTTATCTTTAAGTACTTTACTTTTTTACTCTACGATAATAGAGTGACTTTACTTCTTTACTCTACGATAGTAGAATGACATCAGCCTTAACTCTACGAACTTGTATTCCACTCAACGATGTTAGAATTATCTTTAAGTACTTTACTTTTGTACTCTACAATAGTAGAGTGACTTCAGTCTTTACTCAATGAATTTACATCATCTTCATTCATAAAAATTGCCCAGAACTCTAATCACAAAAGTTGCCAACACGTGTGGATTTGATGGGGGTATTTTTATCTTTTCCATCTCTTTTTCTCCTTCCCGCGTCTGGAACAACTTATTAAAGCCCTAATTTCATCAATAGCATCGATGCAACTCGATTGTGATCTAAATCCACCAAATTCGCTCAAGAAAAATAGAGAAAATTAGGGCTCATGAATCGAAATTGCTTGGGTATGAAGAATTCAGTGATGAAGACGGCTTGGAGAAGCTCAAACAATGCCGGAAGAAGATTTCTTGGTTGTCCAAATTGGTGTGAAGATGGGCACAGTGGTTGTAATTTCTTCACTTGGGTTAATCCTCCGGTGTGTGAGCGTTCAAGGGTAGTAATACCTGGATTAATTAGAAGATTAGAGAATGTGGATGCTGAAATCAAAGGTCTGAAATGAAAAAAAAAATTGAATTAGTTTTTTTTATCTTTTACTGTTTTTTTGTATTTTAATTTCTATTTTTAGTTTTAGTTTTTTTTTTAAATTTCTAATATTAATAATACATATAATATTAAAGACACTTTTGCCCTTAACAAAATGGATCGGGTCAATTTTTAGTCGGGTTACAGTCAAATCGGGTAAAAGGAACGGAATCGACAAAAAATGTCACTTTAAGGACTTAATTCACGAAAAATGAACTTTAGGGACGACTTAAAAAGTGGGTGGCAACCTGGAGGGACAGAAGTGTCATTCAGTCTGTAATAATTACTAAATATCTTTCAATAATCCTATCCAATGTATTTGTTCCTGCTTAATAATCCCAAGATCCCTTTCTTGTCATTTTTAGTATATTGTGGCTGTAAAAGCCATTCTTCTCCCTTATCTCCAAACTCCTTGCTTTGAAACTTTTTCATTACATAGTCAACTTCTCTACTCCAATGTTCAGCATTGTTTTGAATCATTTATAGCAGTATATGGACAGGTAATAACAAATATATGGACAGATTGTTATACTAGGGAATTTCTAGTATTATTTTGAGGGGATATAATTGTACAATATTTCTATTTTAGTTAGTGTCGAAGTTAGTACTGGAGTGCATGTTTAGTTATTCGCTTTGTGTTTCTTCTCTTTTTTTCGGATAAGAGAATAATATATTTAGAAAATAGAAGACTTACATAGAGGAAGGACAAATCCAACAAAGAGTCCTCTAAGAAAAACCAAGTAGAACAAAACTAAAATGCTAATAAAGAAAAGCCAGAAGACCTCTATGAACATCCGACAATGCCACCCCTCCCAGGGCAATGGGAAATGGGAAAGAAGGATAACCATTAACCAAAATTAGTATTTGGTAAACTATTCATGGGAAAAAAAACCCAGAAACACGGCTATACCCCAGAACTCAACCATATACAATCTGCAATAATCCTCTTTGACTTGTATAACAAACAATTTATCTACAGTAACATTGTGACGTCTCCCAAATTCGGGCCTATTTAACCCAATTTGAGTCGTCAAAATACAAAACAACATATATAAATTTTCCTAATTATAATTATTACAATGTCGTGTATAGTACGACACACGCACACTAAGTCCTCACTATAATTATTTGCACGCTATTTTACAACTTAGTGAGGACTACCACAACTACTAAATCGGATTGTCATTCCATTCACATACTCTCTTTGCTAGCCCCAGTTACATTCTTATTTCCTGAAAGGAATTAAAAACAAAAGGGTGAGCTCAAATAGCCCAGTAAGGAATGTCATGACTAGGATAACAAAAGAATAAAGTTATCTTTAGCATTCAACAGTGATAAATCAGAGATTTAGAAAATGCTAAACAACATAAGTTTTTAACAAATAACTGCAGTGGAATGAGAAATCCATTAGGAGAGTCAAGTAGACAATAATATCTACTATCTTCTCCAATTTAAAATCCATCATCAAGATTCCATCAACTGTAACACCAATGGTCATGATCATGCTAAACAACATTTATTCTTTGCACCCAAGCCAAAGAGAACTTTCACTACGTGTCTTTGCCACACAGGCTAAAAACACTGAAACAACTATATTGTCTTTGCACTCAGGCCAAAGACATTCACAACACCTTGAGTCCTGATGGTTAATACAAACAACAAAGAATAAACAGAAATAATATGAATAATAAAACAATGAATGAATATTAGAGATCTGCAATTTATTTATATTTAAGGAATAATTTAATTTGTTCATAGTCCAATAATATTCAAATTGTCAACACGAGGTACAAAATATCGGAATGAGTTCAAGTCCAAGGGTATTGTCCAAGATTCATAGATAGGAAGTTCAACAGTAAGTTTCACGGTACAAGGAATATTTAACAATCTAAAATGTTCACAATTCAAATAGAAAGTTCAAGTCAAAATCTTCATAGTCCAATTGTAAAGTTCAAAGTCCAAAATGTTCACAGTCCAAAAGTTCACAGTTCAAATACAACGATTAAAATTTAACAGGAAGGTTCAAGTCAAAAAATATTAGATGAAGCGCAAACTATTAAAGAAATTTTAACGAATTGTTATTTCAGAAATTTTCACCGTGTAATATTAAGGGCTGTAGAAACGAACAATAATTTCTTACTATAGTAAGTTTAAATTTAAGAGTATGAAAAAAAATGATATCTCTTACCTTAGCATGTGACTAGATTCTACTTCCTATGTAGGAGATCAACCTAAATGCATATTTATGATTTAATTAGTAATTGTCTTATACAAGTTCTATGGTGTACACTAACTTGTATCTTGTAAAATTGTCAAAAATATATTGATAGTATTTGTAAAATAATTTGTGTAGTATACAAAATGGAGTAGAATAAACATTCAAAATAAAAAAAATAAAATTTGAATGAATAAAATAACATTTCAAAACAATCTTCTAAATGAAGTTTTTCAAAATGAATCTTCTAAAGGAAGAGTTGTAAATATTGTATAATGTGTGTGGGTGTTTGTATAACTATACTTTAGAGAAAAGACTCACCTGAGCAATCCTTGCACTCTTACTGATGTTACCAACACTCAAGTATTCTTAGCACACTCAAAGAAGCACTCACACTAAGAAATATTTAGAAACTAGATACAAACCCGCGCGTTGCGGTGGGATTATTCATTTTGTTAATAATAAATTTATACGTGCAATTAATAAATTAAAATATAATAAGAAGATGGTAGATTGTTGTGCGATGATTAAATTTTGGTAGCATATATTACATAGAGGAGGGTAAAAGTTTTGTGCGCAAATACATATCCAAGTATATAATTAATCTGATCAATAAACCTCAGGATCATGAGAGACTTTTGTTTAGGAGGTTTAGGGGATTACTTTTTGTGGATGTAGGGAGAGATTTGAGGGGGAAAGCGTTGGGTTAGGGTTCAGAGAGGTTTATAAATTAAGTACAATCTTTTTATTTAAATAAGAATTTTTATTTTGAATGGTGGACAGATGTTAATTAATTTTATTTGAAATTTTTTTATTACATATTAACTAAAGTCAGTTAATAATTTTAAGAGAAATTAAAAAATAATAATTGGTTTGCATAAGCATAAAATTTATGAAAATACATTAGTAATAAGTTAGGAAACCCCAATTTAATTTGATTGTTTATTGTATTTGACATCGTACAATATACTCAGTTAACATGTATACTTAGGTAAATATTGTTGTCATAACTGGCATAAATCACATTGTTTTTGTAACAGGCATACTCACATTGTTTTTGTCATAACAGACATGGTCACATTGTTTGTGCCATAACAGGCATACTTGAGTACTTTTAATGGGAGAGTATTAATCAATTGTATAAATAAGATAGTATTTTTTTTAAAGACCAAATAATCAGTTTTCTATTTTTTTTTGTTGGTTTATATTATGTAAGATGCCATAATCATGTTGAATATACTGAATCATATAATAAAACTACATAATATCCAATAATAAGGAAGTTTCATCCAAATAATCCATTTTAAAAACTCAAAGATGAAGCAGTAAAGTTGTCATCTTTCTCGATAAATGTAAAGTATAAGATAAATGTTTAGCAGAAAATAATAAGAAGAAGATAATTGTTTGTAGCATGAGTTGTTGCGTAATAGTTGGTATGTATTTATAGGGAGAAAATTAGGTTAAATAACGAAGAGTAATGATAATAGCTCAGTAATGATAATATCATAAAGTAGTGATTTTAGGAGATAATAATTAAATTAGAAAGGATAATATCAGAACAGTTGACATTACTAAAACAGTTTAGATTTGTAGTGATTTAGGGGCTTATAAATTCAAAATATTAATTTGAGATTTAAAAAGCAGTGATTTCAGGAGATAATAATTAAAATAAAAATGATAATATCAGAACAGTTTAGATTTGTAGTGATTTAGGGGATTATAAAATCAAAATATTAATGGATGAGCAAATTAATTATGTAGGAAAGGATAATATCAGAACAGTTGACATTACCAAAACAGTTTAGATTTGTAGTGATTTAGGGGCTTATAAATTCAAAATATTAATTTGAGATTTAAAAGTAGTGATTTCAGGAGATAATAATTAAAATAGTAATGATAATATCAGAACAGTTTAGATTTGTAGTGATTTAGGGGATTATAAAATCAAAATATTAATGGATGAGCAAATTAATTATGTAGGACAAGTGTTGCAATTTGTGAATGATAGATGCCATGCAATTGTGTTATGTACCGCAATTTAGTATATTTAATAGATTGGGGGAAAGAACAAGTAAGAAGATTAGGGGGGAGGGATTTTTTGTACTTTCTTATTCAATATATGGACCATTAACGAGAAACTTAAAGCTTTGTAAGAAGCTGTAAACACGTACATGAAGTTGGCTGCCGCTTGCAACCCAAGGGATCTACTTAGTCTAATTCTTTATTTTCTTCTGATTATTAGCTTACTTGTTCTTTATGTTTGTGGTTAGATATTTACCTTGCTGGTTAGATTGTATGTTTTTCTCTGACTTAAATTCACTTGCTCCTAGTGGTCGGTAAATTAATGTTTGTAATGTTGGAAACTTGAACTCCTCTTTGTTCTAGTTTTCTAGTGGTAAGGTTAATCTTCATCTAGCGTTGTCCCAAAAAACAGATTAGTTTTGATATCTCTTTGAGATATAGGACTTCGTCATGTAAAAATGGAAACCTTAGTCATACTGCAGGATCACTTTTACTTTCAGGCTTTCAGCCGATTTTTTCAGGATCCATTACCTTGTCATTAATTTCTTTGTATCTCTTCTGAGTTTGGACTTTTTATTTTATTTTTTTGGTTTGGGGGGGGGGGGGGGGAGACTTATGTAAGTGCTCTTTTTGCTTCAACAACATGTCAATTGTATAATTCTGACCACGTCTCTATTTCACAGTTTAAGTGGCGCTTATTGAAGAAGGCTTCACAAGTTATCTATTTACACTTTGCTTTGAAAAAGAGAGCCATAGTTGAGGAATTCCATGAGAAACAAGAGCAGGTTTCATTTTATTCTTCTAATAAAAATTTCTTTTCTATAAAAAAGATGTGTTTAACCATTTTAAAATTTTAGTTTCATTTAGATCTTTATTTATATACTCCCTCAGTTCCACGAAGTGTCCCATTTGCCAATTTTTTTGTTCCATAAAAGAGTCATCTTTTTGTTGATAGTAGTATAAAATGACACAATGTCATCAAGATTTCATTATCATGCCGTCACTACTGAACTTAAGATTTATTAATTTTAGGGGTAAACTTGGAACAAAAATACATCCTTAATGTTCGTAAATGGGAATTTTTTTGTGGAACGGAGGGAGTAAATTTTTTTGGAACATTCTTATTCAGACATATTACTTCATGTTTACTGGTGTAAGGCTAAAGAGTGGCTTCAAAACATGGGAATAGGAGATCAGACGGCCGTTGTGCATGATGATGATGAACCTGAAGATGGAGCGGTTCCTATATATACGGAAGATAGTTCCAAGCATACGTAATTGCTAGCACAGTATTTCCTATTTGACTATTCTAGCTCCCAAAAAGAGAGTTTTGGAAATACTTATGGTTCTCAAAGATTGGTTTATTATGCAGAAATGTTCCATCCAGGGCTGCTCTGCCAATCATTCGCCCATCACTTGGCAGGCAGCAGACAATTGCAGACAAAGCAAAAGTTGCAATGCAAGGGTATCTTAATCACTTTCTGGGAAACATGGATATCGTAAATTCTCGAGAGGTAGATACAAACATATATGAGGTTGTCCAAACAACTAATTAGAGTCGATAAGTTGTGAAAAAAGGAGGTGAAACTAAGAATTAAAAGTAAACTACCTTCTGCATGCCAAATTGGATCAAGTATATGCACTTGCATTCCCGACTCTCTGTATATTATACCATGCTTTTGAAATCTAGAAGTGAGTATATCTCATCCTAAGTCGGTATTGAAGGATTAACTTTATCTTAAAGACATCGATCGAAATATGAAGTATTATTATGCTGAATATATTTCTAGTTTATATTTGAAATTCTCTAATTATTATCATTTTCGTAGAAATCTAATATTCTATATGAAGTTAACTCTTCGATATACATATAATGACTGGTATTGGGATACCACTTTTAGCAAGGAAAATAAAAAATGTCATTTTATATTTATGCAGTATAATCTTGACCTGATGTATTGATAATAATGGTGTTAATCCCAATTCTAAAAGTGGTATTACCTCTGTGGCTTCTCTATGGGCGTTCCTTTGAATCAATTGCTGTATTTTGCTGACAACTCCAGATATAAGTACTTAATCTGCAGTTTGATCTTTTTCTCATTTCTTGTTTTTTTTTTTCCGGTTTATTTAAAGTTTTGTTTTCATTGCATTCAAAAATATGTTTCGTTGATAGGTCTGCAAGTTTCTGGAGGTCTCTAAGTTATCCTTTTCACAAGAGTATGGTCCAAAGTTGAAAGAAGATTATGTAATGGTCAAGCATCTTAAAAAAATTTCAAGGGCTGATGCAGAAACAAGTGGCTGTATATGTTGGTGGTCTGGTTGTTGTAACAACAACTGGCAAAAGGTAAGCATTACCGAAATAACATTTGATATTTTTTTCTGCATTGGAAAGCAGATGTAAGGTATGTGTTCATTAGTGTAATTTGTAGGTGATACCCTTCTTGTCTTCCAGAAAGCAGAATTCCTAATGGAAGATATTCTATTGAAATGATATATTCCTTATTAGAAAACCATTAATACATGCCTTTAAGATATATTCCTAACTTAGAGATCCTATTCTGTGCCTCGACATTTCTCATGCTCACTTTACCAATTATAATTTAGGCATACTGATAAGCTTTTCAATATTTTTTTCCTTATAAGTTGTGATCTTCTCATATCATGGGGTTGTCAAGTCTTGGTTTAATGTTTTTGCTAAAATGTGCTTTAATTAGCAACTCAATACATTATTAACATATTTCTTTCGCCAATAAAATCTTGGTATATGTTTGTAGTGAGATGATAACAGGTGATCAGTAGAAGAAATTTGATAATCTTTAGTGAGTTTCACCATAGCAGAAGCACATCACAGTGGATTATTTATAAGTTTATAACTGTTTCACATTATTATTCAGTGACAAAATGTAGCAGTTAAACAGAAACCACAGATGCAGAGCATCTGACCACAGAAGTAGCAGAGCATCTGCACAAAATTTTTCTGACAGTTATAGTTTACCTAGTATTTGAATAACAGGGAGAAATTTCACATTGCACAGTGCCTAAGAATTTTCATTGTTATTCTCGTGAAAGTTTTACATAATAAGAATATCAATCTAGACATGTTGTAACACTTTGGAATACTTTCATAATATGCATATAGTCATCCAAACTTTATAAATCTCCTCTTCGTAACATTTATTGGTATATTTAGGGTTTCCATTATTGCAAACAGCTGAAAATTTGAATTTCCTCACATGGTTTAATTGTCCTTTTGCATAAGCCTGACACTAAAGTCTGATTTCAAGACTATCCTATTTAATCTATGTGAATAGCTCGGGTTGTTCAACTAAATTTTACAAGTACCTGGATAGATTTGCACTCAACATCGGTGGTTGTGAAACTGTGGTGGTGCTGGAGCTACTTATCTTTAAGAAGAGGAAAGTCACCCATGACTTTTGGGAAAAGTTTTTCGCAAGTATAATTTAAAAAACTAGCACAAAGGGCCTGAAAGTGCATTATTATTTTATCATTATCCCCCCCTCCACGCAGAGAAATCCTGTATCTGCACTTTGTTGTGGCATTCACTAAACAACTACAGATTTAAGTCATTGTAAGATACACAAATGCCCTTTGTGGTGGCTCTTACAATTCCCTTACTATAGTACCATCCAGATACATTTGTATTCCATTGGTCTCTGTCTTAAGCCTTTTACCTTTGTTTTCCAACATGAATACATGATCAAATTTATATTGCACATAGGTTTGGGCTGTCCTGAAACCTGGCTTCTTGGCATTACTGAAGGATCCTTTTGATGTTAAACTTCTAGACATTATGCTTTTTGACATGCTACCTACTTCAAATGGTAATGGAAACGATCAAGTTTATCTAGCAGATGAGATAAAGGAACGCAATCCACTGCGTTATGCATTCCAGGTTAGTAGTTTGTAGTCTACCATTCTCCGCTATATTTTCTGATGTATTTAAAATGAAATGAGAGAAAGGAAAATGTAGTTTCAAAAGATTATTTATTTTCAGTTGTTGACATAGAAAGGTGACACACTAATTACGAAATCAAAAACTTGGCATTTATTTCTCCTCTGGATTGCCTTGGACTGAAATACAATTGATGTAGAATTTTGAAATTATAATGCTAATATCATCTAGAGAAAATTTTAATTTGTATTAGTTCATTTATTTCTTTCTTAATATCTGGAATGCTCAAAAGGTTTCTTGTGGAAACCGGAGACTGAAGTTAAGATCTACAAGTTATGCTAAAATCAAAGACTGGATATCTGCAATTAATGATGTCGGTGTAAGACTTCCTGAAGGTTGGTGTCATCCTCATCGCTTTGGTTCTTTTGCTCCTTCAAGGGGTTTGACTGAAGATGGAAGTCAAGCTCAATGGTTTGTGGATGGAAAAGTGGCATTTGAAGCAATTGCATCTGCAATAGAGAATGCAAATTCGGAGGTTCAAATTCTCAAGTTGCCATATCACAAGCTGAATTTTGATTATTCAAACATTTGACATTTGAAACACTACTAATAGTTTATTGCATGCAGATATACATTACTGGATGGTGGGTTTGCCCAGAACTGTACCTGAGACGTCCATATCACACTCATGCCTCCTCTCGACTTGATGCTTTACTTGAAGCTAAAGCTAAACAAGGGGTCCAGGTTAGGATAGTGAACAATGAATTTATATATATATTATTCGAGGATGTTGTTGGACTCGTGTCTAAAAACTTGTATTCTAACCTACTCTACAATAATTCCATGACCTATCTATATTTGTTGAAGTGATTGTTTATTGAACTTTACATTCTAGGAATTTGTATGTCCAGTAATTTATTTATTTTTCTAAAAGTCAAATTGTGAGAGCTGATAGAAATTATAACCTGACTTTTTAGTTATCAGAACCCAGATTGTTAGAGCATTATGTGGAAACAGAACTTCTAGCCTCATTTATGTCTGCTGTAATAAAATCGGATATGTTGACACACTTATATTCCTGCATTAAGTCAAACATTGTACAAACAGTAGCTCTTGCCTTCTAATTGTTATGCCCCTTGTTATTATTTGGAATGACTGACAAAGAACTGTATGCATTACAGTCATAATTTTGCTCCTTGAATTACATTTAATAATGTCCCTTTCTTGTTACTAGTTGAAATTGCTGTAGATTGATTTCTTTTACATACATGAGCTGCAATTTCTGCAACTTTCATGTAACTCTTACTTTGCTCGTTTGTAATGATTTTTGTAGCACTTTCATGCTGAATTCTGTATTTTCTAAAAATAAGTTTATCTCAAATAATTTCCTTTTTGACGGATTATTAATTGATGCTCTAAGACTTTAAGTTTGTAACATCTTCAATCAAATAGATATCTTAGAATAGTGCACTATTACTGAGTACTTCTTTATAACTTTTCTAACCCTAAAACTATTAAATAATCAATTTACTATTGCGCAGATTTACATTCTTCTCTACAAGGAGGTTGCTATTGCTTTAAAGATCAACAGTTCATACAGCATGAGAAGACTTGTAAATATTCATGAGAATGTGAAAGTGTTGCGTTATCCTGATCATTTATCAACTGGCATTTACTTATGGTATGCTACCATGAATTCAATGCACCAAACTTTCTCATCAACAATGTGAAAAATTAGAATTTTGTCATGCAGTTCAACACATAGATCTCTTTTTAAGAATTCTTAGGAAACAATGACTGAAGATTTCCGGGTATATGCAGGTCACACCATGACAAAATTGTCATTGTTGATCACAAAATTTGCTTTATTGGAGGACTTGATTTGTGCTTTGGTCGGTATGATACCTTTGAACACAAAGTGGGTGATTACCCTCCTTTTATTTGGCCTGGAAAAGACTATTACAATCCAAGGTAAATTCTATATTTCTCTCTCTCTCTCTCTTGAAAGTTGAGTTGATAATTTTGTACATTATTGAAACTTGGAATTGCTTTTTTAGACAGTTAGACCTTTGCAGTACAAGTACAATAGTTGGAACTTTGTTCAGAATAGGAAGGGCCTGTTCGGGAATGACTTATTTTTTTTGACTTAAAGTTAAAATTTTAGTAGATTTATAAGTTAAAATTTTAGTAGATTTATAAGTAAAAGTGTTCGGCATCATTTTTACTTATAAGTCGGGAATTATAAGTAATAGTTGTGGATGTGTTCGGCTAATAATGACTTATAAGTTAAAATAAATATAAAGATTACTAAAATGTCCTTCAATATAAAGAACATTAAAAAAATAAAAGAGGGCATTTATGTCATTTCATAGTGGTTGACCAACTTAAAAAAAATGACTTATAAGTCATTTTTTTTAAGCAACTAAAACTTACTTATTTTTTTTGACTTTTTTTTTAACTTATAAGTAGAAAAAGAAGTAGTTCCCAAACACTTTTAATGGCTAAACTACTTATAAGTTGGGTTGACCAACTTATAAGTAGGTGCCGAACAGGCTCGAAGTATGCTTACAATATACTAGTAATACAGTTTCCTAGTAATTTATGATCTCTTTAATTGTGCAAGACTTAAACCTATGTATTAGTATTCAATGTATTAGATTGATTGAAGTTGATGATATCATCTCGATGGACCCATAGGACATGCTAGGAAAAACTAGAGAACATATGATGCTGTTATACATGGTGTCTGCCAACAACTTGGTCTGAATAAATTCTGTAATATGATTATCAGTGTACTTTGGAAATTTATTATTTTTCATTTTGGTTTGGTCAGAGAATCTGAACCGAACTCTTGGGAAGATGTTATGAAAGATGAATTGCAGCGTGAAAGATATCCGCGTATGCCGTGGCATGATGTTCATTGTGCTCTTTGGGGACCACCATGTCGAGATGTTGCTAGACACTTCGTTCAGCGATGGAACCATGCTAAGGTTGATCTTAAATTGTCTCTACCCTGTCCGTGAATCATTTTAAATTTTAATTTAGTTTATCATTTATGCAGAACAATAAAGCTCCAAATGAGCAAGCGATACCACTACTTATGCCACAACACCACATGGTTATTCCACACTACATGGGACGAAGCAAAGAAACAGACATTGAAAGTAGGGGCAATGAAGTAAAGCAGAAAGATATTAGTCACGAGGATTCCTTTTACTCCCAATCTCCGTCTGAAAATGTTCCATTGCTTCTTCCTCAGGAAGCTAATCAACTGGATGCTAAAAGTGTAGATAGCAAGTTAAAGTTAAATGGTATAGACTCTGATCAGTGTCATTTTGATCAGCTTGAACCTTTGATTCCCGAAATGCAGACAAATGGTTTTGTAGATGAGCTTGATTCCATGGATAAGAATATTGTGGATGGGCAATCTGACTTGCCGATTTCAGAGGACTGGTGGGATGTACAACAAGGCTCTCTGGTGGTTTCAAATGATCAAACTGTACAAGTGGGTCCGCGTACCACATGTCATTGTCAGGTTTGCCCTACCTTTTAAAGTTATGCAAGTTATATGTGTGTGTGTGTGTGTGTGTTATGATTTATGGATATTTCCTATTGGTTGTTAACAAGTGCAATTAATTCCTGGATCTCCATAAAGTGAAAATATCATAGCACCAAAACATTGTGATATCATAGAATGAAATAATTTTACATGCTTCCATCTAGGCTGTAGATTTTGAACTACAAGCCTTTTAAGGAACGATAAACAAGTACAATTTGTAAGCCGGACATATTGATGGACTTTCATGTCTATTTTGTAAAGAATATTATGTGGTTGAGTAGATGTGTTACGGATATTTGAGATAATAGTTATTATATTCTCCGTATTCTTTCATGTGTGCATCAAGCTTAATTAGCTCCCGTTTCTTGTGTCTGTAGGTTATCAGAAGTGTCAGTCAGTGGTCCGCTGGAACAAGCCAAACTGAAGAGAGCATTCATAGAGCTTATTGTTCTCTCATTGAGCAAGCAGAACACTTTGTCTACATTGAGGTAACATAACTATATACAGTGAACTTCCTATTTACTATAAAGTAATATATCTATAATCAAAATGTTCTTTCATGATTTCTTCTTGATTAAGGCCAAACCTATGACCTCATTCATAACTAACTTTGAGGACATGCTTAATATAATAAAAAAAATGCTCAAGGATTCAGTTCCCCAACTTTTCTTGAGACCTACACCTCATTCTACAAGTGTATAAAAACTATATATGAAAAAAGGATCTACCTGATATAGGAGAACTATGCTTCTTTAGAATTCAGTTACCATATAACTCAAATACTTGATGTATCTTGAAGGTCCTCTCAGAACAAAATCCCTATCCTCAAATTTGAAGAACTAAAGCACCTGCAACACTTGAACTTAAGTAGTAATTAATTTCATGCACTGCATTTGACTTTGAATCCATGTATTCTATTATCTAGCAATCTGTTGCTCCATAACATAAGTCCTTACTTCTTCTGTTGGGAGGCATGAACTACCTAGTCTGTGTGCAAATTTCTAAAGTCTGACTCTGTGTCAGCCTTCAGCCTCATATATTTTGTCTTAGAAACATGGAGATGTGCAGAATCTCATAAGTTGAATATCAACACTAAGGCTTGCGATGTCAAGTTTGGTTTAAAGAACACTTTATTGAGGAAATGGAGTTAATGGAACTTTATGTTAGTTTCCTGAAATTTAAACGTCTATTCTTAAATTGATCGAGTTGCTATAAAAAGGAGATATTCATTTGAAACTAAGAAGAGAATACTAATTTTTATCAAGATTGTTATTATTCTTATTGTTATGTGTCTTTTACTTGCAGAATCAGTTTTTTATATCAGGCCTTTCAGGAGATGAGATCATACAGAACCGCGTCCTGGAAGCTTTATACAGGCGTATTATGAAAGCACACAAAGAAGAGAAGTGTTTCAGAGTTATTATTGTCATGCCACTCCTGCCCGGCTTCCAGGTATAGAGTTTTGTTTCAATTCTAGAGGCTTTTATTTGGAGTATTCCTTCTCTTCTATCAAGTTGATTTTTTTAACTAACAGGGGGGTCTTGATGATGGTGGTGCGGCAACTGTGAGAGCTATAACTCATTGGCAGTATCGAACCATTTCCATAGGAAAGAACTCAATATTGCATAATCTTAATGAATTATTGGGTTCTAAAACAGATGACTACATATCTTTTTACGGTCTCAGAACACATGGTAGACTTTGCGATAGTGGTCCCGTGGTCACAAGTCAGGTAATCTTGCATGACATATTTTTTTTCTTTTTTTATTATATGTGTGTGTGTGTGTGTGTATATATAATCCTTTTGCTTCTTTAATTTCTATAGTTTTATTCATTATGAAACTGGTTACTTTCAGAATGCTTATGTTGCATCCAAATCTATTCACTTGAAAGGAAACACATTGTGGCTGAGGCAAAAGTCCTTATTATTCATTAATCATGATGCTCTAACTTATTATTGTTGGAATTCTAGCAGAATTAACAAGAGCAACAGAACGTTAAAATTGGAACAACTTATCTGGAAATAGAAATGTGAAACCGAGGCGTAGCAGAGCTACTGTCCTAAAAAGTGATTCCGCCCCCACTGGTAATAACCTCAGGTACAGATGGGCTCCCGGCGTTCGATATGAATGTATATCAGTACATTTAAGCATCAAGAATTACTCCAAATTGTCCGGATTTGCACCCCCCCTGCGCGGGCGTAATGTGCGCCCACACGCATTAAGGTTTTCTGGCTGGAAGTCCAAGATCCAAGCTTGGCCCAACCCAAATCCTTACCCAACCTCATGTGCGCGAGCCCATCCCTTTTTCCTCAATCATGTTACTAAGCCCAACACTAGGATATACTAATATACTCAAGAATAGTTTCCAAAGTGAGCAATGTGGGACTTTGGTAAACATTAGAATTTGAAGCATAACTAACAATTATAAATTACACTAAAGACCCTATATACATGCTAAACACAATTTGACCCCACAACGTAGGCTGATAACTCATTGCACTCAATCTTGTAAATTAAACCTTCAACTTCACACTCGAAAACTAATGGTGAACTATGTCAACTCGCATGTTACCTTAATAAATACATATAATATATATATATATATATATATATATATATATATATATCTGTCTCTGTGTGTGTGTGTGTTTGGATGGGCTAACTTAATCAGAACTTGAGATTAGAAGCAACAAATAGATCAGAATCCTTTTTCCCCTTTTTCCCCATTTAAATTATTTGGAATGCTCACAATCCTACTTCAACCTTTATTGAATGGATGGTGGCTCATCTCTTAACTAACTTCTTCCTTAGAAAACTGATAATTTTATCATTCAATTTCAGTAAAAAGTTAGCTAAATTTAATACGAATCTCCATGCAGGTGTATGTACATAGTAAACTGATGATAGTAGACGACCGAGCTGCATTGATTGGATCCTCAAATATAAATGATAGGAGTTTGCTTGGATCAAGAGACTCTGAGGTGAAAATTTAATCTTGCTCCATAATTGTTATATAGCTTCATGTGAATGTTTTGCAAAGTATGTCAGAGTGAAGACCGAAACATTCCTTCCAAACTAATGTAAGTTGCATAATTTTGATGCTAATTATCATCATTTACCTCGGCTTGGGGAATCTATAACACAATTTTGGATTGTAAAATGGTGACAAGTATAGGTATTAGAACTTGAAAAAATTACATATGGACATCATATTTCATTTGTTATCCAACAACTACTCTGAATTTTATCATTTGTTTCTTCTAATAGTCTGATTAGCCCCCGTATTTTGTTACAACCATAGTCTGATTTATAGGGACAAAACTAATTGATAGTGATTGATTGACTTGATCATGTACGCATTTAATCAAAGAATGAATGTTATTTCTGATACTAAAGTTGCTGCCTTAGATTGGGGTCCTCATTGAAGATAAAGATTGGGTGGAATCATCAATGAATGGGGAGCCTTGGAAGGCTGGAAGATTTACATTTAGTCTTCGCCTTTCTTTATGGTCAGAGCACCTTGGTCTTCATTCTGGCGAGGTTCGTAGTGTTGAAAAATTTAATGCTAGTCAACTTCTTCATTCAGACAATCTTCAACTTGCTTCTTAATTATCAATGAGAGACTTCTTCTCCTTCGCTTACATCATCTCGTGTTTTTCTTTCTTTTTATTTTCATAAACTCATAAAACTGCACTCAATGGTACATCATCTTTTTTTCTTCAGATTAATAAAATCAGAGACCCTGTAGCTGACAATACATACAAAGATTTGTGGTTGGCAACTGCAAGGGTGAGAATCGTTTTGCATTTTAAAACATTACTTATGCTTGTTTTGATTTCAAACAAATTCCAGGAAATCAAGACACATAAAAATATTTAAAACATTTCTTGATTTTTAATTTTCCAAATGCCTCAAAGATGTAAGATTTCTATTACCTCGCATTTTTCAAGGACGGAAAATATATGGTTGTAATTTCTATTGCTACACAAGTTTGTTTATGCTTGCAGTTCATGGCTTTCCTTCAACTTCCAAGCAATAGTACTAAAGCATGGATATTTTTTCCAGTTGTTTTAGTTCTTATTTCTTTTGGGAGGGTTTTTCTTATCCTCCATTCTATTGTCTTCAAAAAAGGTCTTCATTATCTTAAAAAAATACGTCTATCTATTTTGCAGGAAAATACAAAGGTCTACCAAGATGTTTTCTCTTGCATCCCAAATGATCTTATACACTCCAGGTACAACAATGCTATCACAATCCTCTTCTTTTGTAATTTCTCATTCCTTCATTTTATCTTGTGTACGTAATTCACATTCATCAAATGTAGATCTGCACTGAGACAAAGTATGAGCCATTGGAAAGACAAACTTAGGCAAACAACAATTGATTTAGGAGTAGCTCCTACAGAACTGGAAACCTGCAGTCCAAATGGAGAAATCACGGTAACAGATCCAATGGAGAAACTAAAGTCAGTTAGCGGTTTTCTTGTTTCTTTTCCATTAGAGTTCATGTGCCAAGAAGATTTGAGGCCGGTGTTTAGTGAGAGCCAGTTTTATGCATTTCCTCAAGTCTTTTACTAAGTATAGTAATATGATGAAGTTGAATGCACCATACAAGTACAAAAAATACACCATATAGCACACGGAAAGACTGGTTTTAATTACAAAAGAAGATTTAGAGAAGTCTAATCCGCTTAAGATTGCAGATATTAAGAATTAACCGGTGGCTAAGTTGGGGTAATTGCATACTCTGTAGACTAATTACAACTTGTATAGTAGGAAAGAGGAGTTGATAGGAATCTTACCATTTTTTAGTGCAGTTGGTATAACTGCATTCTGCATACACTGTAGATTAACTGTATAGTAGGAAAAGAAGAGTCCATTTGAATCTTGTCCTTTTAATAGTGCAGATGCAATTTGTAAGATGTTATTATCTTTGATTTATTAGTGATTGAATATTTGAACATACCTGATAAAAAGGGAATGTTGGTGATCTTTAAGTTATGTATCCTTGTACTGCTATTCTAGTTTGTGCTCAGTAAGATTGTGATTTTTGTCAAGGGGAAAAAATAAAGTTCTGATCTTTTAATTACTCTGTATGGAAACTTTTTATTAACTTATTTATTTCTAGATAGAAGAGGAATTTACAACAAAGAAGAGAGAATAGGTTTATTTTTAAATAAAATTAAATTAAAATTTTTATTTGTGCTATATATATGATGATTATAAAATATTTTTTTTGAATTTCAAATTAACTTGTTATTATTATATTATTATTAAAATGATTACAAATGTTGCTCTGACAAACAATTATTAAAGACTCGCAATTGAGTTTTAGTAATTTATTTTTCTTATTTTTAATTTAATATTTAATCTTTCTGTAATTTTTAAATTTAATATTTAGTTTTTATTTTCAATGAATTTATATATAGTTTTTTAGAGTTCATAAATGAATAGAATCAAAAAGCCTAAACTTGGTGTTTAAGGAATTTTAAATGAAATAAAATTATTGTAGAATAATAAGTTACCATCATACATTTTAGTTTTAATAATTAATATTTGAGTGAGAATTTTTTTAATATTAATTAACTAAAGATCTCCTATCTGAAATAAAATTGGTAACTAAAGTTTAATCATTAATATATTTTACAATATATATTATATTTTTTTAATATTTATTATTATTTTCTCATAATTTTTTAATATATTTTTGGTATATAATTATTTAGAAATAAAATTATTATAATATAATAAGTTACTCCTCATATGCCAAGAATATTAAATGGATTAGACGATTAGTAGTTAAAAAGTAATTTACTAAATCGCCTTTTGCTACTAAATAATTGTGTGCGGAGAAAGTATTTTAATTATGGTTAAATTAAACCTATTCAAAATAAATAATAAATAAAATTAGGGAGGCTTTATAAAATATTTTAGTAGTAGTAAATTCTAATCTCATACCAAATAGCAATGATCAAAAAACTAAGTTTTGCTTTATCATATATAGAAGACTAGCACGAGTTGTTTTTTAAAATAAAATTATTTTAATTTATTTTATATAGTGATTATAAAATATAATTTTTGAATTTCAAATTGACTTACTACTACTATTAAAATGACTATAAATTTTACTTAAAAACGAATGACTATAAATCACATATTGTGTGTTACTAATGCGATTTTTTTGTTATTTTAAATTTAATATTAAGTTTTTATATGGTTTTAAAAATTTAATAGTTAGTTTTTACAATCAATCCTTCATATTTATATATATATTTTTAATTAGAGTTTAAAGTTGAGTGGAAACCTAAAAACCTAAACGTAATGTTTAAGTCATACTATATTGTATAATTAATCAACTAAAGAAATTTTATTAAGAAATAAAATTGTTGTAAAATAATAAGTTACGATCATGATTTTAATTTTAAAAGGTAATTAAATTTTAATTAGTAATATATAAGTCAAGATTTGTTTTAACATTAATTAACTTAAAATTTCTTATATGAAATAAAGTTGTTTACTAAATTTTAATCATTAATATATTTTGTAATATACATTACAATTTTTTTGTATTAATTATTATTTACTAATAATAATTTTCTTATATTTTTAATATATAGTTATTTAGGAATATAATTGTTGTAGAATAATGAGTTGTCATTATGATTTTAATTTAAAAAGCTAGTTAAGTAAATATTAATAACTAACATATAAATTAGAATTGTTTTGTAACATATTAATTAACTAAAGGTCTCCTATATTATACATTACAATTTTTTTTTATTAATTATTATTTACTAATAATATTTTTCCTATATATATAGTTATTTAGGAATATAATTGTTGTAGAATAATGAGTTGTCATTATGATTTTAGTTTAAAAAGCTAGTTAAGTAAATATTAATAACTAACATATAAATTAGAATTGTTTTGTAACATTAATTAACTTAAAGGTCTCCTATATGTAATATAATTGGTAACTAAAGTAATCATTAATATATTTCTAATATATATATATATATATATATATATATATAATTTTGATATTAATTATTATATGTACTCATAATATTTTTAATATATAGTCATTTAAAAACTAAAGTCGAGTAGAAACTTAAACTAAAATTCTAAATATGATTTTTAAGTTCAAATTTATTATATGACTTAGTAATTAAATAACTCTTATAAAAAGTAAAATTATTGCGGAATAATAAGTTAATATTAAAGTTTGTACAACCATAAATAGAGTTTTAGTTCTAGTTAAATTAATCGTAGCACTATATAGGAGTATAATTTTTTTTTTCCTTGTAGTTAAATTCTAGGCCTATACCAAAGACCAAAAAATCAAATGTTGTCTTATTATATATTTATATAGATATAGAAGATGTAGATTAATCCTAGAGTTATATAGGAGCATAAAAAGTATTTTATTTTTAATTAAATTCTAAGCTCATACCAAAGACGAAGACTAAAAAATTATGTTTTATCTTATTATATATTTATATAGATGTAGATGTAGATTTGGTGAGGTCTATCAACGACTTTATATTATTGAAAGTTCAATAAATCTAAGTCATTCAAAATTATATTTATTTTACAAGGTTATAATAATGGTGCTACATGATCTCAAATTAAATAAAAATTTACAATAACTCATATTTTTGTATAATCTTTCCATATGCACGGTTAAATGTTTGTCAAAATATTAATATAAAATCATAGTAAAAAAATTAAAGTATATAACTTATATACCTACAGAGTACGTACCTCCCTCAATCCCATAATGAAGAGTATTAAATTTAGGATCCCAAATTTAAGACCCTTTTTGTGATGCTTAACATTACTCCCTCCATTCCCATTGATTAGTCGTTTTAAGAGGTAAAAAAAATTCCTACGTATTTGACGTTAACACATTTTTCGGAGGCATTAATTATAATTTTTTCTATATTACCTTCAAGTATTTATTTTCATAATTTTTCTCTCATATATCTAGGTAACTTTTTGTATATTTAATATGACTCCACATATTTATTTCCTTTTAATTCATGCAAGATAATTGTGGCAGTGCATATCAATCTTAATGATAAAATTAGAATAATAAATGACTATCTTAATAATTGTATAATACTCTAAAACTTGAAATAAATAAAAATGAAGGGAATACTAAAAAAAATCAGAAATTTATCAAAGAAAACATGGAGACAACCAAAATCCTAAATATTTTTATTATTAAAATATTAATAATAGTTCATGTTACATTTATTAGAGAGTGGGCATCGGTAATTAACCGCCTCATACCGGACCGATTATCGAATTCAGGGTCGTTCCTGAGATTTTGATGGCTCAGGACAAAAAATAAAAACGAAATTCTTTACGAAACATTGTCTACACCAAAAAAAAGTAAAAATAAATAAATAAAAAATACAAGCTGTATCCAAAAAAGTGTCTTTCTAGAACTTAAAATATAATAGTTCGACTACAACAAAATATATGAGAATTTTGACAATAACAAAATGTATGAGAAGTTCGACTAAATAGTTCGATTACAACAAAATATATGAGAATACATTTATTGAAAGATACTTCTTCTAGTATTCCTAGAGGCAAAATCTTCAATCAAATGTTCAAAATCAAGCTTGTCCAACATATTCTTCTCGATGCACATAATTGCCAACCCATTTAACCTTTCTTGTGTCATAGTCGACCGCAAATAATTTTTCAACAATTTCAACTTCAAAAAACTTCTTTTAGCAGATGCCACTGTCACAAGAATAGTTAGTAATACCCTGTAAGCAATTGAAACATTAAGAAAACAATCCAAAGATTTTACAAACTCTAGTTGAGTCCTTAAAAATTTATTGGAATTTGAAAATTACTTTTGTATACCTATATCATTATATATTTATATTTTTAATTTCACATGTATATATATACTATATATATAAAAAAAAAATTGAACCCCCCTGATCGGGGGCCAGGGCGGTTGACCCTACTATCCGTGCTCAGGAACAATCCTGATCGAATTTACCCAAAATTAGGTACTGATACCGATTGACCCGGTATACCAAACCGGTTAACCGGTCCGGTACCGATACGGTACCCATTTTTATTTATCGGTTGTTTTTTCAACCATCATTCCATGAAAAGTTTCTACAAATCGCTTCATCCAAGGATTCACATCCAAGAACTACCACCAAAGCAATCCCTCCATCTCCCATTTTAACTGATTCATCATTCTTATTTGTTGAGAACTAAATAAGAATTAAATAGCCTTAACACATTTTCTAAAGATGAAGTAAAACTGTAAAAGTTGAGAAGAAATATTTGAAGACCAAAGAATTATATATATATATATATATATATATATATATATATATATATATATATATATATAATCAGCATCTATAGCCCCTCTCAAGCCTCTTATCATCCCACCACATCTGCAAAACAACATCGCCAAAAAAAAAATAAAAACAACAAACCCAACAATCATCACCATCTTCGATTTGCTTCCGTAACCAACAAATCGACCAACAGATCTACCAATTAATCAACCATAACCATGAGAACGACGACTTCCCCAACTCATTGTTGGCAAAGAAACATAAAAAGGAGAAAAAAAAATAAGAAAGAGAAGAAGAAGACAATACATGCAACTGCCGATTGATGGACTCCATAGCTTATTTTATCAAATTACTTGCATAATTCTTCAATTCATTAATGGTCTGAGATGGTTTATTCTTTGTTGCAATTCATTGATGGTCTAAGATGGGTTTTACTTTGATGTTCACAAATTACTAATAGAGAAATAGACTGTAAGATACTTTCTCGTCCCTTAATAGAAGTCGTTTTAGAGTTGTGCACAAGTATTGAGAAAATGATTGTATAACATTAAATATAATATCAATTGTCAATATTGTCCTTGTATTGAAAAAAAAGTGTTATTTACTAGGCAAAAAATAGTGAGAAAACCTAAGTTATATTTAATATTTGGGGTAATATTGAAAACTAAGCAATTAATGTTTATTTGAAATTCTCAAACGTCATATATTAAGAGACAAAAACACTTCTCTAAAACGTCTTATATTAAGGGACGGATGGAGTAATAGACTGTAAAAGGAGACCAAATGATGAGGACATCCATGATCCAGAAACCCGTGACACAACCCGAGAAGACCCATTGCAATTGCCACTTGGACCCATTACTAGAGCTCGAGCTAAAACCTTCAAAGACGGCCTTAATGGAATGATCCATGAACTATGGAACGAGGTTGGATCAAGCATAGAAGTTATGGAGATGGAGTCCAAGCGTATGAAGCCCGTAAACATGTTGCGAATGGACGTGGCGGACAAAACAGCGAAAGAAAACAATTTGCTCGGAACAGGATGACCTCTCCCCGGCGAGAATCTTCAGGCCAATTTTCTCGCCCCGGCGAGATTTTTCCAAGCCAAAACTCTCGCCCCGGCGAGAGGCTCGCCCCGGCGAGAAATCTTCAGTTCAAATCTCTCGCCCCGGCGAGAACCTCCTGGATGCAATTTGTTATTTTTTGACTTTCTTGATTTTCGAACCTTCTTTCATCCAAAACATGATTTCAGTATTTAGGATCAATTACATGTGATCTGATTGCTACATTTCAATATTGGTGTGCTTGTATTTCAAAGAGTGTGTGCTTCTAGAAGCTTCTAGTTTGTTTCTAAAACTAGTATAAATAGGTGCTATTGTAAACTTGAATTCATAACCAATTTTCAGATTACCAATATTATTGTGAGTTTGTTTCTCTACTTGTGGTTCTTTGAAGAATTCCTAAGTGTTCCTTAGTTCTCTTTGGAGATTCATAATTGACTTATCATACAACCAATCATAGTTGTGTGTGGCGTCTTCTACCGCATCAATCGTCGATTGTACCAAGATTACCGCTTCAACATAAGCGAGGGGTCGAGGTGTCGTTGGTGTCCATCCTACGCAAAACTTCATTTGCAAGCAATTGTACCAAGATTACCGTCTACATATAGGCGAGGGGTTAAGGTGTTGCAAGCTATCCATCCTATCAACTTGTTAGAAACGATCCGGGCGACGACCACCTCACGCAAGCGTGCCGTGGAGTCTATCATTTGGTATCAAAGCTAAGTTTCCTATCAAGTTACTTATCCTTACTTTCATTGTTGAATTATAGTAAAAAAAAAAACTGCATAAAATATATAGCAGAAAATTTGTATTGTGAATTGTTACCATTGGGATTTTCATTTGCAAGAATCATATTTGACGATTGGAAGTCTTGTGGAGAGTCGTACTTTCTATATTGTGTTCTTGATAAGCTACTATTGGATTGTAATTAGAGAATTGAGGTAACATTTGTGAGAATTCAAAAAGAACCTATTAGTGAGAACTACGAGCGGAAAAAGGCAAGAGTAGTAAGTTTAATTGAGGCTAAAAGCCTAATTGTGTGATACACGAGCGTTTCCTATTTGTGTGATATATTGTTTGAGTGAAACACGTAAGGGAGTGGTGAAGAACTTGTTTTCTACTAATCTTTGTTTTGCAGGAAACATGTCTAACACAAGAGATAAGACAATTGAAAATGAACCTTCTACATCGAATTTTGACCCAAAACTCATGATGGAGGCTATGATAAAAGAATTTTCTGGCTATGGAGCAAGTGCATGATCGCATCGATCAATTGAGTGACACTCGAGGGGAACGAACTCAAATCCCTCCGGGTGGGCGCCCAAAAGGAAAGACCCAACAAAAGGAAGCAAGGCTAGAGGAGACAAATTACTATGATGAAAGGTTTAGTGAGGAAGAGGATCGAGAAACTGACTTTATCCCTAGGAGACATTTTGCAAAGGATAGAGGCGGCCGAAATCGAGAGGACAACAATCTTGATAGTATCAAAATGAAAATTCCCACATTCCAAGGCAGAAGTGATCCCGAGGCATATTTAGAACGGGAGAGGAAAATGGAGTGGATCTTTGACTGTCACAACTACTCGGATCTCAAGAAAGTTAGAATTGCAGCTACTGAATTTTCAGACTATGCAGTTACTTAGTGGGATCAATTGATGATCAGCCGAAGGAGGTGCAGAGAACGTCCAATCGAGACTTGGGCAGAAATGAAAGCTGTAATGAAAAAGAGGTTTGTCCCAAGCCACTATTATCGAGACCTGTTTCGAAACTTACAAAATTTGAGACAGGGAAGCAAGAGTGTGGAGGACTACTTCAAGGAGATGGAGATGCTAATGTCTAGAGCTGACATCGACGAAGATAATGAGGCAACCATGGCCCGATTTTCAGCAGGTTTAAATTGGGACATTGCAGATTTGGTGGAGCGTCAACATTATGTGGTATTAAAAGATATGGTGCACATGGCTATCAAAATAGAGAAGCAACTTAAGAGGAGAGGTGGCCAACGAACAAATCCTACCACAGATTCATCATGGAAAGCCAATAATGTGAAGCGTGAGGAAAAGCCAACTGTTTTCAAACCAAAGCCAGAAATCAAGCAAGGAGCGGCTACTCAAGTAGTGCGAGGTAAAACTAATACACCTTCTACTAGTCGTAATCGAGATATTGTATGCTTTAAATGTCAAGGCAGGGGACATATTGCAAATCAATGCCCAAATCAAAGAACTATGTTATTGCTTGATAATGGGGATTTGGAGACCGAGGAAGAAAATAGTGACAATGACTCTATGCCACCATTGGAGGAAGATAGAGAGGTTGCTATGCATGGCGAAGTATTGGTTACACGGAGAATGCTTAGTACACAGGTAAAAGAAGAAAGCAGCGAGCAAAGAGAGAATCTATTTCATACTAGATGCATGGTAAATGGTAAGATCTGTTGTGTTGTAATTGATGGTGGGAGCTGTACAAATGTGGCAAGCATCACCATGGTGGAGAAATTGGGACTTACAACATCCAAACATCCTCACCCATACCGATTGCAGTGGCTCAATGACAGCGGCGACATCAAAGTTACCAAGCAAGTATCAGTGCCGTTTACAATTGGGAAGTATGTTGATGAGATCCTTTGTGATGTAGTTCCTATGCAGGCAGGACATTTACTACTTGGGAGACCTTGGCAGTTTGATCGGCGAGTAAAACACGATGGTTTCACTAATGAGTACGCTTTTGTTCATAATCAAAGAAAAGTTACCTTGTGTCCTATGTCACCAAAACAAGTGCATGAGGATCAAATACACTTGCAGAGAGATCATGAAAAGAAAACAAAAGAGATAGAAAAAAAGAAAGAAGAGAGAAAAACAAACATTTTTGCAAAAAGGAGTGATGTAAGGCGAGCTTTGGATTCTAAAAAGCCAATGATTATACTTCGGTATAAGGAGGCACTTTTAAATACTAACGCTAATAATTCTTCTTTGCCTAGTGTTGTTTCTGCTCTTTTACAGGATTATCAGGATGTATTTCTCGAGGAACTTCCACAGGGATTACCACCAATTCGGGGAATTGAGCATCAAATTGACTTTGTCCCAGGCGCGACCATTCCAAATCTCCCGGCATACCGAAGCAATCCCGAGGAAACAAAGGAATTGCAAAGGCAAGTTGACGAGCTAATGGACAAAGGTTTTGTGAGGGAAAGCATGAGTCCATGTGCGGTTCCAGTTATTTTAGTACCTAAGAAAGATGGGAAGTGGCGTATGTGCATTGATTGTCGAGCGGTAAATAACATCACGGTAAAATATCGGCATCCCATTCCTAGGTTAGATGACATGTTAGATGAATTGCATGGATCTTGTGTGTTTTCTAAAATTGACTTAAAGAGTGGCTATCATCAGATTAGAATGCATGAAGGGGATGAATGGAAAACTGCTTTTAAAACAAAATATGGGTTATATGAGTGGTTAGTCTTACCTTTTGGTTTAACTAATGCTCCTAGCACGTTCATGAGACTAATGAACCATGTTTTGCGTTCCTTCATTGGAAAGTTTGTAGTTGTCTACTTTGATGATATCTTGATCTATAGCAAAGATTTAGTTGATCATGCATTGCATATAAAATCTGTCCTAGATGTGCTTCGAAAAGAAAAATTGTATGTTAATATGGACAAATGCACATTTTGTACAGATCGAGTTGTATTTCTTGGTTTTGTTGTTAGTACACAGGGAGTACAGGTTGACGAATAAAAGGTACGTGCAATCCAAGAATGGCCAACTCCTACGAATGTCAGTCAAGTTCGTAGCTTTCATGGGCTCGCAAGTTTCTATAGGCGGTTTGTAAGAAACTTCAGCGAAATCACAACACCACTCACCGAAGTAATCAAAAAGAGCGTAGGATTCAAGTGGGGTGATGCACAAGAAAAAGCGTTTAATTTGATTAAAGAAAAATTAACTAACGCTCTTTTACTTGTATTGCCTAATTTCACTAAAACTTTTGAAATTGAATATGATGCTTCAGGTTTAGGCATTGGAGCTGTGCTGATGCAAGAAGGAAAACCCGTTGCATATTTCAGTGAAAAATTGAGTGGAGCAGCTTTGAACTATCCTACCTATGACAAGGAGTTATATGCCTTAGTTCGATCTTTGGAAACTTGACAACATTACCTGTGGCCTAAGGAATTTGTGATTCACACGGATCATGAATCATTGAAATATTTGAAAGGCCAACACAAGTTGAATAAGAGACATGCACGATGGATGGAGTTCATCGAGACATTCCCGTATGTCATTCGGTATAAGCAAGGTAAGGAGAATGTCGTTGTCGACGCTCTCTCAAGAAGGTATGTGTTGTTAAATACTCTCGACACAAAATTACTTGGTTTTGAACAAATCAAAGAATTGTATGTTAATGACCATGATTTCTGTGAAGAGTTTAAAATTTGTGAAAAGAATGTTGTAGGTAAGTACTTCAAGATGGATGGATTCTTGTTTCGTGAGAATCGATTGTGTATACCTGCAAGTTCTTTACGTGAACTATTGGTTCGTGAATCACATGGAGGTGGTTTGATGGGACATTTTTGTGTTGATAAGACCTTATCTGTATTAAAAGAACATTTCTACTGGCCCCATATGAAACGAGATGTGGAACGAATTTGTGATAGGTGCATTACCTGTCGTCAATCTAAATCTTGTGTTCAACCCCATGGGTTATACACACCATTGCCAATTTCGAGTGAACCTTGGATTGATTTGTCTATGGATTTTGTATTGGGATTACCTAGATCTAAGTATGGTCATGATTCTATATTTGTGGTCGTAGATAGATTTTCAAAAATGGCACACTTCATTTCATGTCATAAAACTGATGATGCATCCCATATTGCTGATTTATTCTTTAGAGATATTGTGCGTCTACATGGCATGCCCCGAACAATTGTTTCGGATAGAGATGCTAAGTTCTTGAGCTACTTTTGGAAAACTTTGTGGTGTAAGCTAGGAACTAAACTGTTGTTTTCAACTACTTGTCATCCACAAACTGACGGTCAAACGGAAGTAGTAAATAGGACCTTATCTACATTATTGAGGACTATCATTAATAAGAATATTAAGCTTTGGGAAGAATGTTTACCTCATGTTGAGTTTGCTTATAATAGGTCTGTCCACTCGGCTACTAAATTTTCACCTTTTGAAATTGTGTATGGTTTTAATCCTTTAACACCATTGGATTTAGCACCTTTACCTATTTCTGAGTATACTAACATGGATGGCAAAAACAAGGCTGATTTTGTTAAGCAGATACATGAGAAGACAAGGCTTAACATTGAGAAGAAGACGGATCAATATGCTCGACAGGCCAACAAGGGTCGGCGTCAAGTAATCTTTGAACCCGGGGATTGGGTATGGCTACACATGCATAAGGAAAGATTTCCTGCTCAAAGGCGTTCAAAATTACTTTCAAGAGGAGATGGACCATTTCAAGTGCTTGAACGCATTAACAACAATGCTTACAAATTGGACTTACCCGGTGAGTATACTGTTAGTGCAACTTTCAATGTTTCTGATCTAAGCCCGTTTGATGTAGGTGAAGATTTGAGGACAAATCCTTCTAAAGAGGAGAGGTATGATGAGGACATCCATGATCCAGAAACCCGTGACACAACCCGAGAAGACCCATTGCAATTGCCACTTGGACCCATTACTAGAGCTCGAGCAAAAACCTTCAAAGACGGCCTTAACGGAATGATCCATGAACTATGGAACGAGGTTGGATCAAGCATAGAAGTTATGGAGATGGAGTCCAAGCGTATGAAGCCCGTAAACATGTTGCGAATGGACGTGGCGGACAAAACAGCGAAAGAAAACAATTTGCTCGGAACAGGATGACCTCGCCCCGACAAGAATCTTTAGGCCAATTTTCTCGCCCCGGCGAGATTTTTCCAAGCCAAAACTCTCGCCCCGGCGAAAGGCTCGCCCCGGCGAGAAATCTTCAGTTCAAATCTCTCGCCCCGGCGAGAACCTCCTGGATGCAATTTGTTATTTTTTGACTTTCTTGATTTTCGAACCTTCTTTCATCCAAAACATGATTTCAGTATTTAGGATCAATTACATGTGATCTGATTGCTACATTTCAATATTGGTGTACTTGTATTTCAAAGAGTGTGTGCTTCTAGAAGCTTCTAGTTTGTTTCTAAAACTAGTATAAATAGCTGTTATTGTAAACTTGAATTCATAACCAATTTTCAGATTACCAATATTATTGTGAGTTTGTTTCTCTACTTGTGGTTCTTTGAAGAATTCCTAAGTGTTCCTTAGTTCTCTTTGGAGATTCATAATTGACTTATCATACAACCAATCATAGTTGTGTGTGGCGTCTTCTACCGCATCAATCGTCGATTGTACCAAGATTACCGCTTCAACATAAGCGAGGGGTCGAGGTGGCGTTGGTGTCCATCCTACGCAAAACTTCATTTGCAAGCAATTGTACCAAGATTACCGTCTACATATAGGCGAGGGGTTAAGGTGTTGCAAGCTATCCATCCTATCAACTTGTTAGAAACGATCCGGGAGACGACCACCTCACGCAAGCGTGCCGTGGAGTCTATCACCAAAGATAGTTGGAAGTCATAGAGGGAGAGAGAGAATAGACCGTTGGCCCACCATATGCATATAACATATATGCATAATCACATAACCGGTACATCGGTACGGTTCGGTATAAACTGAGTATAAGAGAAGGGTATCATACTCAAGCCAGTTAATCCGGTATTTATTGAAAAAAATTATTGGTACTGAATCGATCATAAGATTTATTGATAATCACATGACTGGTACATCGGTACGATTTGGTATAAACTGAGTATAAGATAATGGTACCGTACCCAAGTCAGTTAATCCGGTATTTATCGGAAAAAATTAGCGGTACTGAATCGATCGCGAGATTTACCAAATCAGTTGGTTCAATATGACCGATACCGGTAAAATACCAAATTTACCGAATTATTTGAACAGGCCTAATCAGAGTTGTCACCGAATAGTTACTAGAATCATACATTTTCTGAGACATTGGGGTAGATTGGAATAATTACATTCATGCTTGGTAAACCAGTGCATACAACACCAGCATCTACTCCCACCACATTTATGAATAGCACAAAAATTTCCGATTGTAATCTTGGTTTTGTTTTCGGAATAATGCCAGCTTTCGTGTTGATATATAGAACCTGTTTATAAATAAAAATTAAAATTAAAAAAAATGAAAACAAAAAAACCCCATTAACATCAAAAGTTTATTAAAAATACAGTAACATATATAGTTGGATACTTGGATTTGTGTACGTTAAGAAAGTTGTTTTGAAATTTAGTATTTTTTTTTAAAAAAAAATTAGATTTGTTTCGAGTTGGATAATGATTTATATGACGACTAATTTGATGTTGAATGTGAATTGCGATTAACATGAAACTGAAAACAATAAAATAAAAAAAATAACATGTGAGTCTCTTTTTTACTACCTCATATCGCCTATATTAACATAAGGTATTTAATATCAATACAAATTTATCGCTATATATAATAACTTACTTTTTTAAGTTTTCAACGGTATAAAAGTGAGGTGCAGGCATATACATATTCCTTATTAAAAAGGCACTAAAATAAGAAGAAAAAAATAATTACATTCATGAGTAGAAAATTGAGAAAGAAAAAGAAATGCATGGACGAATAAAAAAATCCAATTTCTTTATTAATGATTTTTTTTAATAAATGGAAAAATGGACTAAAAATATAATTTATAAAGTTTATCGAATCGAAAATAAATGGTGAAAAGACAAATACTACTAAATATTATTCCCTCCGTCCCAAATTAATTGCATTTCTATGACTTTTTAAAGTCAAATTGACTATTTTTAAAACTAATCTTTTTACTATTTTTGCTAACATATAGATGAAGATATTATAACCAAAAGAAAGTATATACAATTTATTACTAATTTCAATTTTTATAATTTTAGAAATATATTGATATATGCTTAATTATTAATTTTAAAAATAGTCAATTTGACTTTAAAAAATCCTAGAAAAGCAATTAATTTGGGACGGAGGGAGTATTATTTAATTTGATGATTGATGTTGTATCTACTTGTTTTTTGAATATTGTTGCAACTACTTAGTTGTGAAATAATTAATGGTTACAATATTTATTACAATCAGCTCTCTCATACCAACAAGGACCTTTTACTCCCAAGTAAATACAACACCAGCAAAGGTCAGGACGATCTAAACAAGCACCAATACCACAAAATCTGGGGAATTTGAATATTATATATATATATATATATATATATATATATATATATATATATTGAAACATGCAGCTAGCAGCAATATAGAAAGAATTAGGAGCATGCAGCATTGACAAATAGGAGATTCAATACAGAATATATGTAGCTAGCTCCAGTGCAAAGCAGCAGATGATGAAGAGTACTAAAACAAAAAATTTGCAGCAAAGATGCATGTCAAGTTTTGGAAATCTGGGCCTTTTGTTTTCCTGATTAGTTTATCTTTATGATTATGGCTTTAAGTATGGAATGTGTAAATACTATTTGAAGAGTCAGTTTTCATTGGTGCAGTAGATCATGATTTTGTAATTTTACATCCCATTATCTAAATCTTTTAGATTATGTGATATATTTCAGTAATAAAATATATTTTAGCCTTTTGCAAAAAAAAAAAATATCTAGTAAATTTTTTACTAAAATTTCTTAACAATATTGCATTTTAATTAGAATACAAAAAAGGGGTATGGTATATAACATTTGGAAAAAATAGATACTAACACTGATACTGGTTAACCGATATATATTAATTTTTTATACTGTTATGGACCAATTTTAAATTTTACCGAATTGATCGGTACCGATAAAAAAAACAATTGTATCGAATTTTCTGAACACCCCTAGGTGTGTATACATCTCGTGAACCTAATCTCACATTGAACGGTTGTTGTATCCTCATTTGGTCAATCGAAGTTGCCATTTTGACACTAGATTAAACATTAGAAAAAAAATATTCCCTCCGTCCCAAATTAATTGCTCAGTTTTAACTTTTTAAAGTCAAATTGACTATTTTTAAAATTAATCTTTTTATTATTTTTGCTAAAATATAGGTGAAGAGATTATAACCAAAAGAAAGTATATACAATTTATTACTAACCCCAATTTTTATAATTTTAAAAATATATTTATATATGCTTAATTATTAATTCTAAAAATAGTCGATTTGACTTAAAAAAATCAAAATTGAGCAATTAATTTGGAACGGAGGGAGTATAAAAATCAGAAAATTAGTTGCAAGGGAAAGGAAATAAGGATGATAATTTGTCCCGTCTTTATGATGATCCTCACGTCTCGTCCTGGATAGAAACGGTAATTTTGACTCTAATTAGAGATGGGGACGGAAATGGAGAATCACCGAATATTATTTCTAGAGATGGGGAAGGGATGATATTTGTTTTTCCCGCCCCAATTCCCGCTTCGTACGCGCCACCGAATAGTTATATATTAATTAAAGTAAGATTTATACTATTATATTTTATGTAATTAAAATATATGTTCTTATGTGTGTGTATATGTCATTATTATTTGATTTTTCTTAATTTTATTATGTATGTGCTAAAATATGATTAATTTTCATGTATGTATTATATAACTAAAATTATTTTTTTTTATTTAAAAAATTCACAAAGTATTAATTTTCGCGGTAATATAAATTTTCCATGAAAGTTGAAATTCTCCGTGAGAATAGAAATGGTTATTAAGTTTTAATCCCTATAAAAAATAAAACGAATATGAAATTTTTTTATAAGACCGGAGTTGGGGGTGAGATGTATAATACCCACTCACGCCCATCCCTAGGATCTATACCATCTCTATATTAAATTCACTAGCACAATTTTGTTTACATATTATAAGGTCCTGACTTTGACTTTTATTATTTTTATTTCAAAATATAAATTATTTTTTGATATATAGAAAATATAAAAACAACTTTACAAAGGCGAGTAAACTTAGAGTACCATTTAACCTCAAATAATTTTTCAATAATTAAATTTAATCTTAAATTTATATACCTTCATTACCTTTGACAAAAATATGAACTTTGTCTTATTTTTCTGAAATTCCTGCTGTTTTGATTGTTTATTTGCAAAACAAAAACAGTTGGGCCTATTTAAAATGCCGGCAAAGCAGTTTTTCTCTGTTCATATTAAATTCAGCCCCAATATTTCACATGTTGAATTTGCTTGATTTTCAAACTACTCTTCACAAAAATCTTGTTGTCAGACTATAATTCAACCTCAGCTATGCATTTTTACCCAGAAAAACTGAAGCGATGACAGAAACAGAGACGAAATAAAACAAGAAGCAAGTTTACCTAGCTCATTTTTATTACTAGTACTATTTTGGGGTACTACAAACAGGGTAATTTTGATGTAATAAACGAGGAGTTTGAAAGAAAAGACATATAGCTGAAATATCGTCTGTCGCGATGCCTCTCCTCTTGATCTTCCAGGCCCGGGCAGCACACTCAACCAGGCGTTTCGCTGACTTTTCCCTGTCTGGTGTCGATGACACAATTTCAACTGCTTCTTGATTGGATACGACATCCCAAACCTAAACATACACAAAAGTTTCATACTTTTTAGTGTTTTTCAAAATGCAAGCTTTTTGGCAACAATATGCATATATATGTTACATGTGAATGAACTTGGATGTGTGTGCCCCGTTGTAACGTATGAGATAACAAGCAACTACCATGAGTATCTTGTATCTACACAGTAAAGATCGAGTCTGTTATAAGCTATTATTAACAAGATGAGAAATGTTGCTTTGAAACCAATAGTGAAACCAATAGTGGCTTCTGTCGAAGTATATGGGGATGTAATCAGTTGTATTTCTGTTTTCAAAATTAGTTTATTGAAAGGCACGGTCACTAGATTTCATGTGGATTTATGTGTGATTTAGTTACACCTTATAAACAACAGCCATTAGCCATAAAATGTCATTTCCATTTTATTTTTATTTTTGAAATTAAATCCACATAGAAGCATGCATGCATACACTTGACCTATAGCCGATATGTTTACAAATTTTGGAATTGTTTCTTTTGACCGACTTTTCATAGTTCACTCACAATTTCACAAAGTAAATAAACAGTATGTAAAACAGAGAACTAGTACCAGAACATACCCCATCTGTCGCGAGCACAATGAACTGGTCTCTAACTGTTATTTGTCTTTGTGTCACTTCAGGCACAGAAATGAGTCCAAAATCCTTTACGCAGTAGTCACCAAAAGCTCTAGACATAGCAAGTCCAGGTGATTCTTCATTGGGCAGCCACACTCGGTGAACCCCGGGCTCATCATCTAAACAGAAAACTCGCCCTTTGCACTGAACTATCCGCTCAGCCTCCTCTGTGAACCATGTTATAAAGGATTAATATATATTATATTCATGAAGCATGAAGATACGAAGAGACAGAAATGGAGAAGATACACACGAGGTATATTGGGCTTGAAATCAAGAGTAAGCTGGACTGCTGTTAAGCTGCCATCATCAGAAGTGGTAGCCAATACAGCACGAGAGTCGCCAACATTTGCTATCACTATAAGATCACCCTAAAAACAAACAATTCGCCAAGATCAGAAATATAGTCTTGCATTATTTTAGTAAACTTGCAACATTCTTAATGATAACATATCTAGAGTTGTGTACGCACACAGTCACACTCTTTCTCGTTGAAATTTTATGCTTGAGGCTCCCTGCTGAGAAAATTCTTCCACTGATCAAAATACAAAAAAACTATGGTACAATTCTAAGAAATTATAACTCAAAGATTAAGTTTTTTTGTAAAGAAAAGGTTGATTATCAGGCTTGAACAATAGGGTAACTAGTATACTTAAGAGAATTTATTGATAGGCTGCCAAGTCTTCCATCCATGACAATATCCTAGTTTCAAAAGTTAACTTAAGACTATCCCAATTACTTGAGAATGACAACTGCCATGCTAACTAGTATGGAGGAACTATGAACAAGCTTCGTGAAACTTATTAAATTGGAAATGCTTGATCTGTTCTAACTAGTCACCAGTTACTTCCTGAACTCCTCTTGAACCAGCTTCTGATATTCTCAGAATACCATTTTCTAACTACAGAATAACTCTTTACTATAAGCTGCAAAAAAAAAGACAAAAGGGCAAACTTTTATACAATAATTCAGCAGAGTTTGATGTCGATTGTCCAATGGTGACGAGCATAATAAATAACCATAGCCCATTTTCTCTAAGCTCTCTTCTTAGGTAGACACCAGCTATGTTCTCATCAAGTTTCTGACATACACCTCCAACATATAAATGATAGCCTGGCTGAATATTCTTAAGACGTAACCACCTCTAACTACCCAAGAACATCTAGGGCTGGAAGTGTAGTTTACCACTTCAAGGACTAAAAGAGCAAGATTTAACATATTCAATAGCCTAATGGAATCTAAAAACTCAGATCATGACATTGCTTATCCTTTTTGATTGTTGAAAAGAACGCAACCATTTAATTGCTTCCTTTCTACTTTATAAGAAAAATCCACTTTGAAAGTTTCTTAATATGGGTGAGCCTGCCAAACATTAAGTGAGTTATTCTATACCAAATCTTAACAACTACATCTTTCACTCATCTTGATACTTGCAATAATAGGTAACAGCAGATAATAGGCACTACCTTAAGTCAAGTTCAATTTCGTTCCCTGATTCCTTAATGATACTATTTCATGCAACATTTTAGACTTGCATCAAAATTATTCTGCTTTCATTATTATATGTTCATCTACTTACTGGAAAATGGGCTTACTTTGCAATTAGCAAAATTATGGTCTAGACACTAGGGTTCAACTTTTCAAGAAAATCCGTACGATTCAACCTATTCAACCAAACTCAATCATTTTGACCATCTTGAATCAAATATATATTTGACTTATTAACAAAAAGTGCTAAAATGTATTAGAGTAGACAACAGGTTTCAAAAATTAGAAATTACAACTTCAAATTTACAAAAAGGACCTTTCATCACCTGTCTAACAACTGTCAGAGAAGTGGTTCCACTGTAGAAGGAATCAATTCTACGATGCTGCTCTAGCTCTCGATCAACAGAAGCACAAGCCTTCAAGTACGAATGCTTCCATAAATTAAATCTCTGAAGCCTTTTATCCGACTCTAAATCAAAATCCGGGTCAAGTGAGGCTTCAGCAAGTGCCTCCTGCCAATTGCACAACAAAGACAGCGGCAATGATTCTCGAACGGTCTTGGCAACAAAATGCCCCCATGGACCATGCCCGTCAAATATCCCACAAAACGTCATGTCATCCTGGCATCCAAATTCCTACCACCCAAACAAAAAAACAAAGAGACATCTGTCAGCTTAAACCCAAATAAAATAATTGCAGACGAAATCATTCTCTTGTTTAGGAGAAGAAAAAAACTGTAATAGAGAAAACAATAGTGCTCTTTTTGTTTTTCTCATGAGGGTTGACAATTTGCATCAAATTTAAAGTACTAAATCTTATCTTTTTTTTCCTGGGTTGTCTGTAATTATGTATGTAGCCTTTTTAGTGTCTCTCTCCTTTTTTTCTCTTTTCTTTTTTTATTTCCTTTACTTCTTACTCTTGTTTTGCTATTCCTCGTTAAATTGGGATTCATGTGACGGATGTCACTTTTTCCTTTCATCTTTTCTTTCCTCCCAACAAATCAATGAACCAAAAGGAATGAAAACTTCCTAAGCAAATAGATACAATTTCTACGTGGTAAAATGGAGGACTATAATAAGATCATAAAATTGATGATTAAAATGACTAATGAACATATATACCTCCCACACAATGCAACAATCTTGGTTTACTCCTTTTTTGCCTCTTTTAGAGTAAACTGCCACAAAATTGTTTGATCCATCGACATTAACTGTGCCTGAAGACCTCAATATGAGATCATTCTTCCTTGCTTCCTTTGCCATAGCTTCTGAAGCCTCTCTACCATCATAATTCCCAGAATTTCTCCCTTTCTTAGTCAATAACGACTTTGCCAGTCCATTACACGTGGACAAAAAATGCCCCATAACAAGCTGCTTCTCTGTAATTAAATTGCTGCAAGATAAGGTATGGTCTTCTTGTATATAAATTCAACACATGGCATATATAATCACATCAAGCATATTGTGGATATCTTTTAGTACTTGGATCAGTAAAATAATATATGATTGACACAGAAAGCTAAGAATCTCATAATAAAAACAGGATAAACAAAATTAAAAAAATCTAAAAGGGATCAAAAGACATTTACAGTAAAGGAAAAGTAGAGAATATTCACTCTTACATTGAATTCCAATGATCAGAAATTCTCACAAATGAACATAAATCAACCCATTTAATCATAAAACTCTATACTATTTAATTGTTTAAACCCATTAAGCCTAAGCAACTATATATAATTCCCAATATTTCTTTCCTTCCATATTCTCAAAAACCAAACAAAAACAAAATTATAAAAAGGAAACAAACTCACATGATTAATAAAACAAAACCCAGAATTTTTAATGAGAAAATAAGAGGAGAAACCTTGATTTCCCGGCCAATATGGTCGGAAAATTGAGTAATGACTATGCTGGAACCTGAGAAACTGGCCGGAAAGTTGACACAAATGACCGGAATCCGGCTAAATTCCGAGGGATAGAGGTGAGATTTGGAGATATTGAAGGACCATTATCCATAGTTTGGTTGTGTGTTTGATCTTTATGTAGGGAGAATAAAACAAAGAGGTACAGTTTTGTATGCAAAGACATAAACAGTGAATAACGTGTTGTGGGACGCAGGCAGCTCAAGTGTCAAGTGTCAACTGTATACTACTGATGCATCCGTTAATCCATTACTCGTTAGCCACCTCAATTACCATTTTAACAAACACCCCCCCCCCCCCCCCCACACACACACACACACACACTTTGTTCCTCTTTTTTTTAGAGAAAAAAAATTATTTATTTTATTTGACACCTGTAAATTTTAATATTTTATATTCAATATAATCAATTAGATAAAATATTAATTATATTTCGTAATTTATATGTTTCCTCCCAAAATATCATTTAAAAAGGAACGGAGAGAGTGATATCATATGGTGAGGATATTTTTAGTAACTTCAATTTTGTGTAGACTTTTATTTTATTTTTTTGATTCGACATTATTTTAATATTTATTTTGGTTATCAAAAAATCCTTAAATTTAGCATTTGTTAGAAATATTGAAAGAATAAGAAGATTTTTCTAAATGAAGACTTATATGAGTTTTACATATCGGTTTAAATGCGATAGTGATAAAGTTGCTCATTTTAAAGATATACTAACTAAAATGAACTAATAAACTTGTAATTTCCCAAAAACAAAAAAGATTTACAAACTTGTAATTTCCCTTTTGTCACGACTAATAAATAGTTCAATGCCACTAAATTATCCTCCCATATATTCAATGCCATTGAACCAAACTTATGAACTATATAAGCACTTAGTAGTCTCTAGGTTAGTTAAACTCATTTTTCATAGACTATGAAATGTGATAGAAACCCCATTATTTTGACAATTATTTATCATGGTCTAGTGTTGGATTATATGCATGAGGGTTGTATTGTTATCTAATGAAGGTTTCTAGGTTAGGTGGCTTTGTTAATAGTAAATTTAATGAAATTAAACATGTTTCTTATCAGCCTATTCGGGAACAATTCCTTTTAATGTAGTAAACATTGTCAGTTAATTTTTATTTTTTTTTAATTTATGATACAGCAGATATTATTTAATTTTTCCTAATTAAGAAATTTTCAACAAAGCAGCTAAGGTCCAAAAATAGCTAACCATGTGTGCTTAGGAGTTGAATATGAGATTTAGAAATAACATTAAACCTATGAAGTCTTTTTTGGACAGCTGAAAATAATAATTTTTGCACTCCAAACTTAATTATCATATGATTAAGGTGATTATGATGGTACAATATTTAAAAAATTAGCAGCTGCACGCTTTGTGGGACAAATTGACTATTTAATCTTTTACCCGATAAATTGATTCCATTTTCTAAACCTTCCCCTACGTTCTATTCCTGACTAAAAATCCATAAAGGACTTTAAAGGCATCTCCTTGACCGATGGAGTATTGAAGAAGCTTGAATTTACTTTTAACGTTAGTGCGAAGATGGTCAAGATAGCTAGCCACTGCACTAGATACGCATGTAGTCTGTTTATCCTGATATATTTTGAAATAGATAGAAAAAAAAATATTGACTTATTTAGTTGGTCCAATATAGAACTGTATAAAATATTACCGGATTTAATGTAATTAACTAACAATGTTTAATTATTTACTAATATATATTTTCTATTTTCAAAGAGAGGATTACGTTCTAAAGCTGCAAGATTATCTTGTTTAATAATGTAGATAACATAAATATTGTTGTTGAATATATCGACCGCACAAGTGGCTATTAACTAGTTAGCCTAAGTTTTTTTTTGTCTTAGGCTTTTTGGTTTAAATATTCAAAAAGAAATAAATATTTTAAAGATGATTATCTTAGTAGAATAATTTAATTTACTTCATTCATATTAAAGCACGTAATAAAGAGACTGATTATTTAAATAAAAGAAAAGGTTTAGCATGGGAAAACGAATAATTTTGAGGTCTGTTGTGTCACATATACAGCTCTCTACATGATTTGATTGTTTTTAAATAATTCTTGTAATGATTTCACAAGTTGATGTTCTTTGTTCATAATGTCTATTGTCTAGGGGTCTACAAATTTTGTAGATAATAATTCGATAGTTTTCAAATATTCTTGCATTAAAATAGTAAATGATTTATGGAAATTTTTAGTAGTTTTAGCCAGCAGAAAATAAATGTTACAAAGATATTAGTAAATTTTTACTCCTTCCGTCTCAAATTAATTGCTCAGTTTTAATTTTTTAAAGTCAAATTGACTATTTTTAAAACTAATTTTTTTACTATTTTTGCTAAAATATAGGTGAAGAGATTATAACCAAAAGAAAGTATATACAATTTATTACTAACCCCAATTTTTATAATTTTAGAAATATATTTATATATGCTTAATTATTAATTCTAAAAATAGTTAATTTGACTTAAAAAAGTCAAAATTGAGCAATTAATTTGGGACGGAGGGAGTATTAGTTAATTCCACCCCCTCAAACCCATTTTTATAATAAAAATGTTAAATCACTTTTACACCATTTATCAATCAAATTCAAATAGACATTAGCAAATTAAAAATGCTCTCAAGTCGCAAGTGGGCTCCTTTGAAACCAAATTCAATAGGCCATGAATGTGATAAAATTGAGTCCCAATGAAAAATTCAATGTCTCAATGGGGTACAAAGAGCAAAATTACTTTGCTTATAGTCCACCATAATTAAGTATATTTAAAAAATTCTTTTTTGGTGACATTATTATATTAAGGTTTAGAAACCAACTTTTGGGGGTGGAGTAGTTTGTGGTGCATATTTGTCCAAAAGTAGGAATACCAAAGAGCAAGGAATAATTGGAACACATAAATTCCAATAGTGCTTCATTATTCCTCAATAAGGACCACAACAATAATAATAATAATGAGTGACAATGAAACTTCAACCTTAAATCATTATGGTTGCATTTTTAGTAGTGGGTAGTAGTAGTAGAAGTAGGGAGAAACTCACTTGCAAACACAAGCATGTGAGTTTTAGGCATATTATTAGAATAAATAATAGAAAGGGTCCACATTACATATGTTTTTGGAGTATAAGACCACCTAACCTACTAGTTTCTAAGCATAAAAATACAACACTTAGATACTCTTTAACATTTTTAATGTTAATATTTGACCTAAAAGCTTTTATATAATTATATGGTTATCCTCGTCAAGAATCTAGTGTTTCTCTTTAATCTACTTTTTAATTAACAACTTTTTAAAGTTTATATTTGCTTTAGTTTCTTGTTCAATCAACGCACTTGCCTTTCATTTGATCGATCAAAGGTGTTTTTTAAGGTAATGTTATTAAATAAATCATAATTATTTTTAAAATTTATGATTTGCCGAGAATAGTTTGATCATCTCTAAAAACACTCTAAATAAGTTTGAACTTTAAAGTTAATTGAAAAAAATAGAGTTAAATCATTGAGATCAAGCTAAACGAGCTTAGTACGTACTTTAATCTAGTTAAATTATATCTGCTTGTTTCGATATATATTTAGAACGTTATTTTATTATTTTGTGAGATTTTTGAAAAGAATTTTTTTTTCTAAAAATACAATATACAACAAAGAAAAGACAAAAAATATTTTTTTAAAAATTTACATGTTAATCATTTTATTGCTAGGCTGCTAGGTCAAACTAATAAAATGAGAAGCATGATGAATTCAAAACACAAGAATGAATATCTGTAAAGATCTATGCATTACCACTAGTGTGGAAATAAGGTCCCAGCACCAACTAAAAGTTGAAGGGTTCGAGTAGAGTCAAATTTGATGACCCACCTCCGGGTGGACAAAATGCCGGCTAGGGTCATGGATTTAACTGTCCGTAATAGATTCTGTCGTCGGTATTAGATTTTTCAATGTTGCTACTAGACTAATAATTCAAGGAATATATATATTGAATACTTGTGTTGATTTTTTTTTAGTTATCAGTTATTGATAAATATTAGTAATAATATTTTTAAAGATATATAATAAGGTAATCTTCTTTTATAATTCTATTCAATATATTGATATTTTTTATAATAATAATTTGAAATATTATTATTGCAATATATAGCAAGAGCCATGATTGAGTGTTGATTGCCAAAGAGACGCTTGAATGAGTTTACTTTTTTAGGGTGTTGAAATCCGGTGTAATATATCGTTTTTCTGTTTTTTTGTTTGACCTACATGCATCTCCTAAATAGGGTAATTTATGCTACAAGAAAAATCAAACTACAAAACTTAAGAATAACTTTTGAATCACTTGGGTTCATCTATAATTGAAAATTATTGAAATTTTAGGTCGACTGTAACCATTATTTTACTTTGATACTTAAAAGCTAAAAGCATTTCACTTATATCCGTATAGTTCAATGTTAAGTTTGTTCGGCTATCAGAGTTTACGACGGTAGTGTTTACACCTCCAAATGCATCGCACTAATTTTGATGCGTTGTGTTTAGGCCTGTTGCGTTTGAAACTCAAACATCGAGTTTGTGAGTTAAATAAATTGCATTTAAAATAAGTTGATACTAAACAAACAAGATTTTTAAATGCGTTAAAATTTTTTAAAAATTTTAAACGCACCAAACGTTGCAAACGTTGAATAAACAAATATACGCTCTTAAAGTTGGATCCAAACCCCTTCATTATACTTTTTGCTCAGTATGTTATACAAATATAGTGTTAAATTTATTAAAAATACACTGATCATTGCTAATAATTATGCAACCAGTATGCCATTAAAAATATTATTTTTGTCAGGTAATATGTAAATTTAAGTCTTACGTACAACACATCACATCCCAAATGCTTTTTGTTATCTTTTGAGTTGTTGATGTAATAAATTCTTATGACGGCAAGAAAAATTAAAATAAGCAAAAGTAAAGTATAGTATATTTAGTTAGTCCAAAATAGGTGATTTGGTGTGACTGACAAATAATAGTTGTAAAAAGCGTGTATTTGATTGAACAGTAAAAGTGAACTTACTATTATGCCCCCCTTAACACCAATTACCCTTGTGACAAGATATCATAGGGTACACTTAAATTGTTTTAAACTTTCCAAATCAATACCTAAAGGCTTGATTACTGGCGTAAAGCACGGATAAGTTTAAAATTAACTTATTAAGTATTTTTTTTTTTTGCATAAAATGTTATGTATAATTTTAACTTTTATTATATGTATGTATAAAATAAAATATGAGTAATTTATTATATTTTTTATGACTTTTTGACGAATTACAGGTCAATATAAATCGAAAATGACTGTTAAGTATAATACATTTAATTTATAATTTGAGAAGTCATTATAAATGAATTTATATAATGAATGTATGTTAAATTTAAATTAAGACCGTATTAATGTAATAATTTAATATAATAAAAAGTTATGCACTTAGAATTTAAAAAGATAATTAAACTTTTACAATACGAAGCAGCTTAAGCAACTTTTGAGGTTCACTGAATAATGCATAGATGAAAAAGCAATTATTTATAGAGAAAAATGCACAAAAGTTTTTCAATTTCGATATGGTTCATAGACTTGTCAAATCAATGATTTTCTTTTCATAGACATGTCAAAGACAAAAGAAAGTGATTCACATGAAAGTTTGTTACATTATATGTGAAGTTTGAGATGCATTGAAAATATCAAAAAATGTTGAGCTATTGAAATTTTTTGGGAATATTAAAAATTTATAACCTTGAAGAGTTGGCAAAAAAAAATTTATTAAATTTTTGGGCTATCGAGTTATTAAAGTTGGATTGCTGAGTTGGCTTAGAAATAACCAAAATGACTCATATTTGTCTTGTTATATTTTGGTATAGATATATAATAATAGAATAAATTTATGTACACATCCAAAGTGTACATCCAAAGACACATCCAAGTGTGAAATAGTAGTAAATGAAGAGAAAGTGTTATAGAGAGAGAAGAGAGACATATTTTACTACTCCCTATGTCCCTTAATATAAGTCGTTTTAGAGTTGTGCACAAATATTAAGGAAATGATTGTATAGCATTAAATATAATATCAGTTGTCTATATTGTACTTGTATTAGAAAAAGAGAGTGTTATTTATTGGGAGGGAGAATAGTGAGAAAACCAAAATTATATTTAATACTTGGGGTAATATTGAAAACTAAGCAATTAATGCTTACTTGAAATTCTTAAACAACTTATATTAAGAGACAAAAACACTTTTCTAAAATGACTTATATTAAGGGACGGAAGGAGTATCATTTTACACTTTAGTGTCTTTGGATGTACAATTTGGGTGTGTACATAGATATCAATACTTATCTATAACAAGTCATAAGACGATCCGCCAAATAAGTTAAATGAGTATTTTTTAAAAAAAATTGGCTGAGTTCTACCAAGTTACTGTCGAGTTAACGATAAAAATAAACTAATTTGGTTTTGGCCAAAAGTTCAATTACGTTAAATATGTTAAAATACCACTAAGTCATTTTCATTCGTACAAGTCATACTGTCGAATTTGGATTGAGAAATCGAAGAGTTACTCATTCATAACAGATCCTGTTAGAAACTGTATGTTTAATTTGATGATGATATTGATGATGAGATAATATAATGTATATTTGTACCAATAGCTTTTGTAAAGTCCTTAATAAGAATATGATGTCAAAGACTTAGAATAAAAAAATCAAACTTGTTAGGTTGATATTTTGAGCTGAACAGATGTATAGATAATAGGATTGAATCGATCGTACAGTCAGGTTAAACGATCGTAAAGCTACTTTAGCAAATCGTAAAGCTTATTGAAGATCGCACAGTTAGCCAAGCTATCGTAGAGCATTAAGAGCAAGATCGCAGAGTCTGCCAAAAGTTTGTAAAGTAAAGTCAAGATCGCAGAGTCTGCAGTAAATCGTAGAGTACACTCTAAGATCGTAACGTAAAACAAAGATCACAGAGTCTGCTCAAGGATCTTAGAGCATATCGTAGAGTGTCTCTCAATTCGTAAAGCTAGCCAATCGTAGAGCAAATGGTAGAGTACAGTGAAAATTCAGGTAAGCACACTTAAAAGGGACGGATGAATAAGTGTGAAATAAATGATATATAATTTTTGTAATATAAGGTTCTGTTAGCAATGCAGTATACCATTTTCACCAATTCAGCTTGCTATATCACGGGATTATTAATTCTGATAGAAAACTGTTTAATGCTATTGATTTGAAAGATACTTTTCTTGTGTCAGTTTATGACCTAAGTTTTACAGAACAACTTTACTAATTAATATTGTGGTTAACAACTTAAAATGGATAAATACAATGAATAAATAAAGTAAGCCAACCAATCACATGAACACCAAGAATTTTTATATGGTTCGACCCCTAACCTCTACTCTAGTTACCTAATCTACGTTCAATACCAATTAGTATTGGAGACTCACTTTATTAATCAATATAACACTGTTACACAACAAGTTTACAAATTACCCGAGCACTTTTGCTCACCTTGTGCACTTATGCACCCCTTGAGTACTTGTACTCACTTGAGCACTTTTGCTCACCTTGTACACTTATGTACCCCAAGCACCTATGCTTCCTTATACTTGTTTCTAACACACTCTAACCCAACCCGGATTAGAAACCAAGAGACTGAAAACCCTAGTCTATAAAACAACCTTGAAACAAATTAAGCAGTATCAAAGATTGACCAAATTGCCAACACGATGACCAAATTGTGGAGTCAAATTCAAGAATGATATTCAAGAAATTATTTCATGCTTCAACTATAACGTATAAAATGAAATAGAAAGATTCAAGTGAAAAGATATTAGATGAAGCTTAATTATTAAGGATATTCTACTAATTTTCAAGGATTTTCTCCATTTAAAAATAAGGTTTTGGAAACAAACAAAGATTTCTTATCATAAATGGAGAATTGTGAAAGAAAAAGATATCCCTTAAAGAGTACAAAAGAAATGATACGTTATACGAGTATAACAGAATATATGAAATTGCAAATGGATTTTCACCCATCATGCGATAATCCGCGTAGACAGATTATTTCCACAACAGATTAATAAGTAATGAATATAAAGGGTTATTCACCAGGCATGCGTCAATCCGCACGGACAGGTTATACCCATAGATTAATAAGGAATGAATACAAAGGGGTTATTCACCAGGTACGACACTCATACATACAGGTTATTCCCATAGAATAATAAGGAATGAATACAAAGGGTTATTCACTAGGTACGACACTCGTACATACAGGTTATTCCCACAGAATAATAAGAAATGAATATAAAAGGGTTATTCACCAGGTACGACACTCGTACATACAGGTTATTCCCACAGAATAATAAGGAATGAATACAAAAGGATATTCACCAGGCATGCGTCATACCGCACGGACAGGTTATCCCCACAAATTAATACAGAATGAATAACAACCTTTATGAGTATAATATCACTTACGAACATGAAAGCAAATGATATTATATATGAGTATGAAAGAAATGATATTCCCTACCTTAGTTAACAAGTGACTGGATGTTACTTTCTATGAAGTTTACTAACTTCGGATAATACTAGTATTATCACAAATACTCACAATAGCCTAGCACACTAAGAGAACTTGAGAAATTTAGAGAGAGAGAGAAAGTATAAGCAATGAAGGTGTAAAAATTTCTTAAGCAAACCCTCCCTATTTATAGGAAAATCAAGGTGAGGGCATTTTAGTCTTTTTTATAAATTTTCTTGGTTTATTACTCTTATACCCTTGACATATTCTTTTAATATACTTTATGCCATAGTATATTCTTAGAATATGCTTTCACTTAGGTTTTTAACCCTAAGGTAAAATAAAAACTACATTAACTATTTACTGACGGTAATTACTATTGAATGACATGTGGGTCCCACGAAAAAAAAATCTGAAGAAATTATTCTACAAAAATAATTTGTGGGTCCCACCGATCAAATAGTTATGGGACCCACGGAATAAAGTGTGGGTCCCACAAAAGTATAAGTTAACTTACAACAAACGCTTCACGTATTTTTAATCAACACTATTTTAGACTTTCAACAATTATTCACCGTTAATATTATAGACTTATAATATTGACAACCAGATCATTTTCAGGAAAAAGGGGGCCTTCCGTATAAACGGCGCGCAATTAAATAACCTTTTTTCCTTGACAGAATTTTTAGACATTGTCAATAATGCTAAAATATCATATCAAATAATATGAGTTACAGTGTCATGACAAATAATAAAAAGTATTATGCAGATGTTACTATAACAATTATTGAATCAAAATACTGTGCCACAGCTATTTTATCAATTATTGAATCAATAATATAAAATACTGTGCAACACCGTGTGCTTGTGAAATACCGCGTACTACTGTGGAATAGCGCATTTTACTGTTCTTTTTATTACCAGGTATTTCAACAGTTGCAGGTGATAATACTGTTGACAAATACTGTCGTTTTCAGTATCCGACAATGGGCCCCACTATCGTTGACAATATTGTCATTTCGGCGCCGTCGTATGATACCGAATATAATATTCTCCGACAAAAAGAATATTCCCCGACAAAAGTAATATTCCTCGACATACACTGTTTATCATATAACACCCTTAACTATTATTTATATTAATTAAACACTTTACTATTTAGAAAAATAATCATAAAGAAAATAATAAACTTTTATTTCATAAAGTTAGAATCTTACAATCTCCCCTCCTTATGAAATTTCGTCCTCGAAATTGACGTACGTACCTGGCATTTCGAAGAGGTGAGGATACCTTGCTCTCATTTCAGATTCTAACTCCCAGGTCATTTCCTCAACATCATGGTTTCTCCATAAAACTTTGACTTGAGGTATAACCTTTGATCGTAGAATCTGTTCCTTCTTATCCAAGACCTTGACAGGTATCTCTTCGTACGTCAAATCCTCTGCTATCTCGTCTGGTTCCAACTCAATAATGTGGTTTGGATCTTTCACATATTTACGTAGCATGTATATGTGAAAAACATTATGAACACGAGACATGCTTGGCGGTAAGACGAGTCTATAGGCCACAGTTCCTACTCGGTCGAGGATTTCAAATGGACCGATGAATCGAGGATTAAGCTTTCCTTTCTTTCCGAATCTCATAACTCCTTTCCACAGAGCAACACGTAAAAATACATGATCCCCGACATTGAATTCCTCGTCTCTTCGATGAAGATTGACATAACTCTTTTGTTGATCTTGAGCCATTTGTATACGTTGCCGGATCATTTGGATCTTTTCCATAGTCATATGTATCAACTCAGGTCCCAACAATTTTGCCTCACCTATTTCATCCCAACATGCTGGAGATCGACACCTTCGTCCATACAACGCCTCGAAGGGAGCCATGCCTATACTTGCTTGATAACTGTTATTGTAAGAGAATTCTACCAATGGCAAGTATTTGTCCCAACTTCCTTTGAAGTCTAGTACGCAGTGTCTTAATAGATCTTCAAGGGTTTGAATAGTCCTTTTCGATTGCCCGTCTGTTTGGGGATGGTATGCAGAACTGAATCGTAATTCAGTGCCCATAGCTTTTTGCAAGCTTACCCAAAATCGTGAAGTGAACCTAGGATCTCGATCAGAAACGATGGATACTGGCATGCCATGCAATCTGATAATCTCGTTTATATACATACTAGCAAGACGCTCAAGTGAATAGTTTTCTCGTATAGGCAAGAAATGAGCAGACTTGGTCAATCTATCTATAATGACCCAAACTGCGTCTAAGCCTTGAGAAACTTTGGGAAGACCTGTCACGAAATCCATGTTGATGTGTTCCCACTTCCATTCTGAAATCTCAAGTGGTTGCAATGGACCCCTTGGTACTTGATGCTCTGCCTTGACACGTTGACAAGTTAAACATCTTGCAATAAACTCTGCAATCTCTCTCTTCATATTGTTCCACCAAAATGTATGTCGAAGATCACGATACATTTTGGTACTTCCAGGGTGGATTGCAAATGGTGTGTTGTGTACCTCCATCATGATTTTGTATTTCAAGTCAGGGTCGTTAGGAACACACAGTCTAGAGTTGCCTCGAAGTATTCTGTCTTCGTCGACTCTTGCTTCTGGAATAGCACCTTCTTGTACCTTTTTCTTCATATTCACCAACTTCGGGTCTGTTCTTTTTATTACCGGGTATTTCAACAGTTACAGGTGATAATACTGTTGACAAATACTGTCGTTTTCAGTATCCGACAATGGGGCCCACTATCGTTGACAATATTGTCATTTCGGCGCCGTCGTACGATACCGAATATAATATTCTCCGACAAAAAGAATATTCTTCGACAAAAAGAATATTCTTCGACAAAAAGAATATTTCCCGACATACAGTGTTTATCATATAACACCCTTAACTATTATTTATAACAATTAAACACTTTACTATTTAGAAAAATAATCATAAAGAAAATAATAAACTTTTATTTCATAAAGTCGGGATCTTATAGTTTGTATGAGGCAAAAGCAAGTAAAATCTGGATTGACTCCAATCTTGCTACTGAGATAAATGTTTCTTCGTCGTCAATCCCCTCTTATTGATTGTACCCTTGAGCTACAAGTCTTGCTTTGTTACGAGTTATTGTTTTATGCTCATCAAGTTTATTCTTGGATACCCACTAGGTTCCAATGATTGAGACTCCTATTGGTAGAGGAACTAGTTCCCAAACTTGACATCTCTCAAATTGTAGTAGTTCCTCTTGCATTGCCAACAATCAATTTTCATCAAGTATGGCTTCTTTTGCATTCTTTGGCTCAATTTGCAATAAAAATGCTGAGAATGCACACAGGTTTTGAGCTCATCTTCTTGTTGTAATATCATTATTATCATGGTTTATATCACCAATTATATTTTCTGGAGGGTGATTTTTGAGATATTGGATGTTTTAAGCATTGTTCTAGCTGCTACCTATTTCTCAAGTTGAACCGGATCAGAATTTGATGTCTTTTATTTACTTTCTGCTGATTCTGTTTCCTGTTCTTTCTGTTCTGATAATCCAGTCTGCTGCTTCTCTGTATCTGGTTAACTATCTTTATCTTTCTAGCTTACTGGAACTGTAGCAATTTTAAGAATACCTGCATCCTCATCTCTTGTTTTTTGCAATGAGGAATGTTCTTACTTGTTTACCAAGTTGACGTGGAACACAAATACTTTTCTTTTCATAATTTATTTTTGGTAGCCCTTTCACCAAATTTTTAGTTGACAACTTCTTTATCAACTCCATATGAATATGTCTCAATCTTTTATGTCATAGGTTAGTTTCATCATGTACGGCTGTGAGACACATTTCTTTATACTGTTGCTCAAAGTCAATAGTATATTTCCTTCTCTTTATGCTACTAAAGTAGAATTATTAGTACCATGAAAAATAGAACATTTATCTTTTTAAAATTTCTTTGATGACCACTATCCATTAATTGACTTATACTTATGAGATTGAATTTAAGGCCTTTGACGAGATGAACATTTTTAATACTAATTTTACCATTACCTATTTTACCTTTTTCGATTATCTCACAAGTCATGTTGTCTCCAAATGTTGCGGTTATATTTTTCTTTTTGAGGGATAGCTTCAAGAACTTTGATTTGTCACCTGTCATGTGTCGGGAGCATTCACTATCTAGCACCCATTTTTGAGAAGGTACTTTTGCTTTGAGGTATACCTACAACAAGAATATATTTTATCTTTTTGGTACTCATATCTTTTTGGGTCCATTTGTGTTAGTAGTATGCAAATCATTTTTCTTAATCCATACTTTCTTGATTTTCTTGTTGAAATTAATATCTAAGTGTCCTTTTATGCCACAATTTTTACAAGCAGTAAAAAGAGAACAATAATTTAATTTGAAATGTGATTTAGACTTTAACATGCATTTTTAACATAATTCTTTTTATGTGTAGGAATATAACCAATTCCTTGTCTTTTAAAGCTAGGTTTTTGTTTACCTAACATGATGTTTAAGTATTCTTCTCTTTGAACAAACTTAGCTAATAATGATTTTAATGATTTTATTTCTTCTTGTAATTTATCATTATTATTTTCTTTTGTATGAGTATTATTACTGAAAGCATCAATACAAACATCTCTCATCTTTATTTCATTTGTTAATTTTTCAACTTCATTATTCAAATGAGTTACCTCGTTGAAAAGTATTTTGCTATAATTTTCTAAGTAATTATTTTTAGCACATAAAATCTTTTCTTCTTTAGACGATGTTTCTTTTCAATTTCTTTCTTTTCATCTATCAATGATTCGACTTCACTCATTAATGTATTTATTAAATCTTTCAAGTAAGCATTTTTTTTCTTTTAATTTTTATTTTCTTGTTTCAAAAGATGATAATCGAAAATAGATACCTCACCTGAATCATCTTCGAGTCCCATGAAGCATACTTGAGCGATTTCATCATTTGCATCAATTTCCACGTCGTACTCATCATCACTCCAAGTAACAAGTGCTTTGTTCTTTTTAGTGTCCTCGAAGTTTGATTTTCCTTTGTTATTTAGTTGAAAATAATCCTTTTTGAAATAACCCGGACGCATACATTCGAAACATGTATCATCACTTTACTTTCCTTTGAGTTTGTTTGATCCCATGATATTTTTTCTTTTGTTCTTCCTTTGTAGCAATCCCTTGAGCTTCCTTGAGATCATAACAATTTATTCATCCAAATCATCAATTGAGTCTTCTTCATTTCTGTATTAAGAGCTAACACTTTCTTTTTAGGAGTTCCCTCCTCATCATCATATATTTTCAATTGTTGTTCATATTATTCTAACTCACCAAACAATGTTAATGTATCCATAAAAGAAATATTAGAGGAATCTTGAAGTGTTGTTACTTTTGATGCAAACCTTTTGAGCATAGCCCGAAGTAGGTTACAGTTGATCTCATTTTGTGGAATGGATTTATCAATTAGTTTCAAGGAATTCATGAGTGTTAGAAATCTTGTTTGTGCCTCCTTGATAGTTTCATCCTTTTCAAACTTGAACATCTCGTAATCATGCATGAGCATGCTTAGCTTTACTTCTCTAAATTTTGAAGTTCCTTCATGACTAATTTTCAAGGTATCCCATACTTCCTTTGCCTAGTTGAATAAAGATACTTTGTCAATTTTCGATTGCACCATGCCACTAAAGAGTGTGTTCATCGCTTTGGAATCATAGGATGTCATGTAGACCTCGGTTGAGTCTATCTACATTAATGTCTTTTTGGTGTACCGTCATTCTTTCTTGGAATAACCAGTCCATTCTCCACAACCACCATTCCCAATGATCCCTTTTGAGATAGATCCTCATTCAAAATTTTCAAAAGTTATAATTGTTGACTTGGTCATATTCTATCCTTATGTTTTGATGATGACTTTTATAATCTACTAAATCCTTTATTATGCAATTTCAGGAACTTGATGGAATAAAAGAATTCTTGGTGGCTGTTCATAAGGAATCAAAGATTTGAAGACATTTAAGTCTCTAGGAATTAAATGTAAGGTCATTGCATTAACCATTTTTCAATCAAGGCTCTAGGGCATATTCATTTACATTTAATATGGATTTGTATTTAATACGGAATTGCATTCTAAAAATAAAAGAAAGACTCATTATGCAACCCGACTTTTATAAAAGAAAAACTAACAGGCTTTTTCTTTAAAATTGTTTTTAATCCGTTGCCTGGTTGGTGTTGATTAGATTTGTGGTAATTGATACTTCCCATGAATAAGGCTAAATTATTTTTGCTGAAAATCAAGCTTCTAAAAATCCTTTTAGAAATTCGGTTAATTTTAATGGACTAGATACTATCTACAGTTTAATGACCAATGGTAATTGATATTATCTAACTTAATGATCCAGCATTTTGCAAGTAATAATGATATTGTGTACTTGGTAGGAAGATAAGTCCTGTCAGTGTTGGAAAAATTAAAAGTAATGATGACATTGCCTAGTTGGTAAAAAGGAGAAGTCTTTTCCTTTCAAAGAGAAGTCAATCATAATAAATGCTACTGATGAGTGGGTAAAAAAGATAGCTCTTTTCTCTCTCCCTGTCTTATGCCTATGTAGTGGATGTTATATTATATTATTCTTTAAAGGCATATTCCTCATCTCCTGACTTCATACGTATATCATTTATAGAAAGCATGATATCATTTTTTAAGAAAAGCAACGGTCATTTCTGAGATGTTAATATAATTTCTTACAACGGTCATAAAATTTCTTAATCTATAAAAAGGGGAACCGGCCTGATCAAGAAGATACAGAGAACAATATAGTACTCAAATAGAAAAGAAATTCAAAAAGGTACTCTGTGTCGTATTTGGAAAGAATAAGCTGCTGTGCAAATTGAAGTCTCTGATAAATTCTCATCTTATATTTCTGTGCGCTTTAACTGGTGATATTTCTCATTTCTTTGATCATTGCATTTATAGTTGAGCCTTGCATTGAGAATTTATTAATTGCTTTGATCATAATTATTCTTAATTGTAATTTTTATTTTTGAATAGATTAAGTTTTTAGTCTAATAAGTTCTAATCTGAGTTGGATTAGGTTTTTACAAACAAGTTCAAGGAAGTATAAGTGCTTAGGGGTGCATTGGTGCACATGGAGCAAAAGTGCTCAAGTAATTTAATATATTGAGAAACTTGGTTTGTAAAAGATTCAAATTGTAATTCAAGTGAATTAATAAAGGGTCTCCAATACTAGTTGGTATTAGACGTGGATTAGGCCACTAGAGTAGAGGTTAGGGGTCGAACCACGTAAAAATTATGTGTGTTCTTGTGCTTAATTGTGCTTATCCTATTTGCTCACTAAGAACCTCTTCAATTAAGATATAAATCAGTTTAATAAATTATATTAAACAAATTGTTATTAAAATAATTTTTTAAGATTGGTTATCTTGCAAGCTAAGATCAATATAGCATTTTACACTAGTAAACCAGTAAACTGAATTCATAAATATAGCATACTGCATTGGTAATCCGGTAAACTGAATTGGCAAATATAGCATACTGCATTGATTAATCCAGCAAGCTGAATTCTTAAATACAACATATTGCATTGTCAGAAAAAAAAATTAAAAATTGGACATCATTTATTCCCACACTTATTCAACCCCTCTTCTAAGTGTGTCTACCTGAATTTCAGTAATTTTCCGTTTTATAAAGCAATAGTGGTCTATTAGTCGATTGCCCTTCTTAGATATTACTCTCAAATTATGCCATAGCAGAATCCTTCCCTACAAGTCACATTTAAGACCAAGATAAGTAGAGCCAAGCTCTGATACCAAGTGAAATTCATGTAGGCACGCTTAGAAGGGGGGATGAAACAAGTGATATCCATTTTTTGTAATATAAGGTTCTGTTAGAAATGCAGTATATCGTTTTCACCAATTCAGCTTGCTATATCATAGGATTATTAATTCTGACAGAAAACTGTTTAATGTTGTTGGTTTGAAAGATACTTTTCTTGTGTCAGTTTATGACCTGAGTTTTACAAAAAAGCTTTACTGATTAGTATGGTGGTTAACAACTTAAAATCGATAAATACAATGAACAAATGAAGTAAGACAACTAATCACATAAACACCAAGAATTTTTACGTGGTTCGGCCCCTAACCTCTACTCTAGTGGCCTAATCCACGTTCAATACCAACTAGTATTAGAGACTCACTTTATTAATTAATATAATACTGTTACATAACAAGTTTACAAATTACCCAAGCACTTTTGCTCACCTTGTGCACTTATGCACTCCTTGAGTACTTATACCCATTTGAGCACTTTTACTCACCTTGTACACTTATGTACCCCAAGCACCTATGTTTCCTTACACTTGTTTGTAACACACTCTAACCTAACCCGGATTAGAAACCAATAGACTGAAAACCCTAGTCTATAAAACAACCTTGAAACAAATTAGAATACAATATGAACTACGACCAAAGTAATAAATATGTAACAATTCAAAGCTCAACTAATATGCAATGATCAATATGAAATTAAAGATATCATCGATTTTAGTGTAATGAAAAAAGCTGATGTTAAGAGTGTACTCAATATAGCACAACAACCCTTAAAATTCTTCACAATTGAAAACTTAATCAGCCCGTAAGAATATTATATGAAGAGAAGATGAATTTTCAGAGTATATACTTTAGTATTCTGCTTGGTGTTCTTCTGATTACTAACCAAAGCTTATCCTTATATATTGGATAAATTCATAGCCGTTGGGAACCAAAAGAGAGAATCACTGATTTAATGAATATTCCCGTTAGAATGCTTAATCAATTATGAAATATGTATAAGGTAATTGATTCAAGCTATTTTACTGTTAGACGTAATCTTCTCTTTCCAGCAAATCATGATTCTAACAGATTACTATAAAAAGCCAATCATGTTCGTTTTAAAAAGATTTGCATTCAACAGTTTCCTTAATTGACTTATTAAAAAAATCTGATTAGCACAATCAATTAAGTAAATATGGAAAGTATATATTCAGCCTTATAATGTTAAAAGATCTTTCCATAAATCTGTTTTAATTAATAATCAGTTTTAAAAATATTACTTCATTTTTAACTATAAAAGCATGATTATTTATTTTTATCCATTTTCCATTATTATCATGCAATGCAATCCTAGAGCTTTGATTGAAATATATTTAGAGCTGGGATCTTAGATAATATCCGAGGGACTCAAATCACTTTGCTTCCAATACTTCAGTCCAAGTAATGTCTGGAAATCACTTTGATTTAGTGATGTAATGTCAATGTAGTCTGTTATATGAATGTTGTTACCCTGCTGTACGACACCTGAAGATACAACATTGCAAAGCTTAGTTCAACAAACAAAGTCATCATAAAAACGAAAGGATGAAGTGTGACCAATTCAACATACAGAACGTTGAGTGAGTCAAGTCATAAACTTTACGATCTCCATGAAACTCTACGATCAGACTAAGTCGTAAAATATGTCAGGTTTAACATTATACATTGAGGAATCTTGCAGAATGAAGAACCCGAGATGTTTGCCAATCATCCTAAGTTTAAATTGAAGATTAGATTGAGTTATGTCTAACAGCTAGCTTGACGATGTGACAACACCCATGTGGTAAGTGGTGTAGCAGTCTGATATAACCTATTAGAGCCGAAAGTAAGCTGACACATTTACCCTGAAAGTCAACATTAGAGATTTTCTAGGATTATAACATTAAATTCACAACGGCGACTTTCCAACGGGCAAGTCCCAAGGCCTTCTATGAAAGGGCACAAGGGTTCAAATCAATAGTACGAATCAATAATCATTAAGCTGAACCTATGCCCAAGTTTCAAGAACTCTACTCTACAAAAAGAGAACATTTTGTTCTGCTACTAAGTCCTTAAAAAGCCAAGTTCATCGCAACTTAGTAGCACCTTAGACAACAACTTATCAGCTGTGATTCGCTGGTCTCAGTGACCATTGTACCAAGTCTAAGTGAATTAAAGATTTTTTAGTAAACTGGTCTTAATGACCCTCTTTCGAGACTAAGTGACTCGAAGGAATCTTAGTGATTCACTATTGTAATAGATTTTAGTGATCTGGTCTAAGTGACCCCCTGCATCCTTAGTAGATTTCCTACTCGCTAAGTAGAAGAGTGGACTAGGAGTCATTCATACTCCGAACCACTTAAAACTTGTTGTGTCATTTACTTTCCTGTATTTATATTTCTGCTATTATCTGCTATATTTGTTTGTGACTTATTTCTACAAGGACTAAATTCAGATTTGAGATTTTTCCTTTAATCTTTAAAGGGATTTTCAAACTAATATTTTTTTGTGCATAAGTAATCTAATTCGCTTAATTAACTATACGGTAATACATCTTTAAAAGGAAAAAGTTTTAAAGATATATTCAAACCCCTCTTTCTAGATCTTCTCTTGCCTTTGGGAAACAACAAGTGGTATTAAAGCAGATTCTCTTGAACAAAGCTTAATTGCTTTAGCAGATCAAATGGTACTAAACAAAACTAGTTCTGAGATTAATGGTGGAAATAAGTCACCCCTTTATAATAAAGATAAATTTGTTAATTAGAAGGTTCGTATGTAGGCATATATGGATGCTATAGATGAAGACTTGTTCGATGTTGTTATCAGCGGTCCTTACGTTCCCACAAAACTCGGTCCAACAGTAGATGATCCAAACAAAGTTGTTGTCAAGCAGAGAGCTGAATAGACAGACATACGAATATGGTGCAACTAGATAAGAGGGCCAAAAACATCTTGTACATGGCTCTAGAAGATGTGTTGTTCGAAAATATAGTTAACTGCACAACAGCCAAGGAGGTCTGGGAAGCCTTACTAGTCATGCACGAAGGCACAGAAGAGGTCAATGAAAATAAGTAGTTCCTGCTCACCCAATAGTATGAGATGTTCTTTCACATGCCTGGAGAAAACATAACTGCTACATATGAAAGATTCAATGTACTGCTCAACTCTCTTAGAGCAACATATGGGAAGGTCTACCCAAATAAGGACCTTAACATCAAGTTCATGAGAGCTCTTCCTAGCAAGTGGGATGCCAAAACCACTACTATTCGAGAGTCAAAGAATCTCTACGAGATGATAGTGCAGAAGCTCTATGGTAATCTTCTTACCAATGAGCTAGAGCTGAACCAGCGGGTAGAGACCATTTCAGAAAGAAAGAAAAAATAGAGATGGGTTGCTCTCAAGGCATCAAAAGCAACCTCTAAAGCCCCAGCTGTAGCAGAGTTTGATGATGATGAAGATATTGTGCTGCTTGTTAGAAGACTAAGAAAGTTTATATGAAAGGACAAAAGTAGCAGACCAATAAAGTATTTCAACAGCAACAAAAGCAGCAACAGTCGTGATCAAGACAATGACATGTGCTACAACTGTAAGAAGTCAGGTCACTATATCACATAGTGCACCAAGCCTATACGAGAATAGCTGAAAAGGGACAAGAAGAAGTCAGCCCCAAGGAAGGAGTCTAAAGGCTGCAAGAAGTTTCAAAAGAAGAAGGACAAAGGCCTAGTCGTTGAAGGTTCGTGGAGCGACTCGGAGAACGACTCAAGCTCTGAGTCAAGTGAAAATAAAGGACCCCATGTATCCAAATTATGCTTGATGGCCACAAAGCAGAAAATAATAACATCATTGATTGTCAAGAAATTAACATTAGTGAGGTATTTGACTTTAACTCACTTGATGTAGATTAACAACAACAATGTTTCTTTTTCTCATAGAAGCATTATGTTTGTGAAATCGAAAGAGGTCATTGAGCCTATTATTTCTAGTTGCCCAATCTCTATAGATTAGATTGTTGTTCCCAAGAATAATAGATCACATACTGGCTTTAGATTTGTGAAATCGTAGAGTAAGCCAAGGTCTATGAACAAGCCTCAAAGGATCGTAGAGTCAGGTAAAACTAACTTTACGAATCAACCAAGCCTGAAACGTAGAATTGACTTCTACTCTACAAAACTACAACATCGTAGAACAGTATTGAAACAAAGAGAGTTTCAACATGGAAGAAAAGTTCCTAATGGTTATCATCCACATGTGTTCGTGATGAGAAGGAATCCGCGCACACATTCACACATGCATTATATAAAATGTTATATCTATCATAATTATGGTCATGTAGCTACATTATGCTATTTTAATGATTATTAACCAGCATATTATCGACCTAAAATAAGTAGATTTGGGTCCCAAGGGTACTAACAAGTCAGGACCTAAGAAAGTTTGGGTACCAAACTAAAGGTTGATCTCTATTGCAGGTACAAAGCTCTACCAACTTTATCTGGTATCTCGATAGTGGATGCTCAAGGCATATAACCGACAACAAGGCTCTCATGTTGAATTTCAAGGAGAAATATGGTCCTACAGTTGTCTTTGGAGACAACAATTTTGGGAATACTTGAGGATATGGCTCAATTGGGAATGGTGTTGTATCGTTTAGCAAGGTAGCTTATGTTGATGGACTAAAGCACAACTTGTTAAGCATCAGTCAATTATGCGACAAAGGACATCAAGTCATCTTCCTCAACAACCAGTGTCAAGTTCAAGACCTAGAATTCAACTCGTTGAAGCTGACTGGAACTAGGGGAGACAATGTATATGTGGTTAATCTCGCAGAGTTAAGTGCATCAGAAATAGCCTTCTTCTTCGCTAAAGCATCAGAAGATGTTAGCTGGTTGTGGCATCGTAGATTATCCCACCTGAATTTTAAAAGCATGTCAAAGCTTGCCGTTAAAGACCTAGTCTCAGGGTTGCCAAAACTCAACTTCATTAAAGAAAAACCCTGCAAAGTATGTTAGCTTGGAAAGCAAACAAAGAGCTCATTCAAAAGTAAGGCAGTTAACTCCAATGATAGATCCCTGCAGCTGCTTCATATGGATCTCTTTGAGCCTATCCCAACTGCCAGTCTTGGAGGAAAAAGATACTCACTGGTGATAGTAGATGACTACACCAAATTCACATGGGTATTCTTTCTAAGCTCTAAGGACGAAACCAGATCCCAACTCATCAAGTTCTTCAAGCTAGTTGAGAATGAGAAGGGCGAGAAGATTAAAGCAATAATGAGTGATCATGGAAGATAGTTTGATTTCTCTAAGGTAGACAAGTTCTACAAAGATAATGGTATTCATCATAATTTCTCTGCTCCAAGAACTCTATAACAAAATGGAGTGGATGAGAGAAAGAACAGAACATTAATAGAGGCAAGAAGGACACTTCTAGCAACAACCCGTCTCCTTGAATACTTTTGGGCTGAACGGTCAACACTGCCTGCTACACTCAGAACAGATTGCTAATTCACTCTACGTTCAAGAGAATGCCCTACGAGTTATGGAGAGGAAGGAAGCCAAACATCAATTACTTTCATATTTTTAGTTATACGTGCTACATCCTCAATAATGGAAAGAGATACTTAACCAAATTTCGGCCCAAGTCAGATAAAGGGATATTTCTTGGATACTCTATAGAAAGCAAAGCCTATAGAGTGTTCAATAAGAAATCATTGAACGTTGAAATTTCTATTCATGTCACCTTCGACGAATCTGACTTAGGAGAACCAAAGAAGGTTGTGTTATTTGATAAGTTTGCAGAGCAGGACCCAACGATTGCAGAGCATGAGAACCCTACGATCGATGATGCTGAAGCCGTAGAGCCAAACCCGACAATCATAGAGCCGGAGAAAGAGATCGTAGAGTCTTTAGTTCCAGAAATGGAGACTCTACGAATTGAAGAAGTTGTTGAGCATGACCAGATATTGAAGGACTCAGATAAGAAGGCACAAGGACAGATGTTCCAGTTAGAAGCAAATGGGCAAAAGATCACACCCAAGACCTGATTATTAGGGATCCCAATGCAAAGGTCAGGACAAGTTCGGCTACTCAGAACGAATGCTTCTTCCTAAGCTTTCTCTCTCAAATGGAGCCCAAAAAGATCGAATAAGTTTTGGGAGATTCAAGTTAGATTGAAGCTATACAAAAGGAGCTGAATCAGTTTGAAAGAAGCAAAGTTTAGGGGCTAGTCTCAAGACCAAAAGATCATACAATCGTCGAAACCAAATGAGTATTCAGAAACAAGATAGATGAAGATAGTGTGATCACAAGAAACAAATCAAGACTAGTGGCCAAAGGTTATTCGCAGGAAGAAGGAATCGACTATGATGAGACCTTTGCTCATGTTGCCGTATTAGAAGCCATCAAAATATTCCTAGCATATGCGGTTCACATGAAGTTCAAAGTCTTCCAAATGGATGTCAAGAGTGCATTTCTAAATAGAGAACTTCAAGAAGAGGTTTATGTAGAACAACCTTCAGGTTTTGTCAATCCAACCCTTTTTAATTATGTCTATAAACTTGATAACACATTATATGGTTTAAAGCAAGCACCTAGTGCATGGTGTGAAACACGTACTAATTTTCTTATTGAAAAAGGATTCACTAGAGGTAGGATAGACACCACACTGTTCCTTAGGAAACACAAAGATAAAACTCTATTAGTATAAATTTATGTAGATGACATTATTTTTTGTTCTACTGACAAAAATCTATATGAGAGATTTGTTAAGCTAATGAAGAGTAAGTTTGAGATAAGCATGATGGGTGAGCTGAACTTCTTCCTTGAACTTCAAGTGAAGCAGACTGATGAAGCAATCTTCATCAATCAAGCCAAGTATATCAAGGATTTACTTAAGAAGTATTACATGGAATCAACCACTCCCACGAAGACTTCAATGGCCTCTGCAACCAAGCTTGACAAGGATGAAAATGGTAAAAGTATTGATATAACTCAATACAGAGGTATGATTAGATCTCTCTTGTACTTAACTGCAAGTAGGTCAGATATTATATTTGCTACTTGTATTTGTGCTAGGTTTCAGGCTAACCCTGAGGAATCTCATTTAATTATTATAAAAAGGATTTTTAGATATCTCAAGGGTACTCTATATTTGGGATTGTGGTATCCCAAGGAGTCTTCATTTGATCTAATAGGGTTTAGATACAGATTTTGCAGGATGCAAGATAGACAGGAAAAGCACCAATAGAACATGTCAAATGCTAGGGAATAGGTTTGTCTCATGGTTCAGCAAGAAGCATAATTTAGTGTCAACTTCTACTGCAGAAGCTGAGTACATTGCTGTTGGTAGCTGTTGTGCTCAAATTCTATGGATGAAGAATCAACTGGTTGACTATAGGTTTGAGTTTAAATCTATTCCCATATTCTGTGATAATACAAGTACTATAGTTATAACTCATAATCCTGTCATGCATTCTAGGACTAAACATATAGACAGTAGATACCATTTCATTAGAGATCATGTTCAAAATGGAAATATATCATTGCATTTTATTCCAACTAAAAATCAACTAGCTAATGTGTTTACAAAACCCTTAGATGAATTCAGATTTAATAAGTTAATAAGTGAGTTAGGAATGCTAAATTTGCACCCTTAGTATTATGCCTTGGAAGCTACTAACTTTGCAAGAAGAGATCGCAGAATAATCAAGGATAAGCAGAGTTCGTAGAGTGGAGGAGCTCGTAGAGTGGTTTATTGAGTGAATGAGCTAAAAGTTACTGCGTCACAACTGTGAATAGTAGTAATGACGCACTGTGTAACCAATAAAAGCTCGAAACGTGCCCCACTCAACCGAATTAGAGGGAAGTGACATAAAAACTCTTCAAATTTTTCATCTGACCTTTACAATTCATTTTGTAATCTGAGATCTAAAGCTTTTAAAATTTCTCTCTAACTTTCGAGCCCTAGTTTTTTAAAATCTAGTAAACTCAGACACTTATTGTTCGTTTCAATTTAAATCTACACCAAAGAAGATGGCAAACTACCAAGTAATCTCAGGAAATGAGTTATGCTTCGAAAAGTTTAGAGAAGTAGAGAAACAGTTCAGGGCTATTCTTAATCTAGTATAAAAGGCTGGATTCTATGAAGTTATGAACACCAGCATGAAGATCTATACCAGCATGGTGAAGGCTTTCCCCACGACTCCGTCAGCGAGCTCCAGCTGAAGGTAATAACTATTATAGTGATGAAAATTAATTTTGGAGCCATCTTCATGGACTGGATCACGAAATGGATAAATGATGCTGAGAAGAAGAAGGTCGCAGGCAAGCCAATGCCAAAAATATTCTATGGGCGGTAATGACGCGACGTGTAACCAATAAAAGCTCGAAACGTGCCCCACTCAGCTGAATTAGAAGGAAGTGACATAAAAACTCTTCAAAATTTTCATCTAACCTTTACTATTCATTTTGCAATCTAAGATCTAGAGCTTTCAAAATTTCTCTCTAACTTTCGAGCCCTAGTTTTCAAAATCTAGTAAACTCAGACACTTCTTGTTCGTTTCAGTTTAAATCTACACCAAAGAAGATGGCAAACTACCAAGTAATCTCAAGAAATTAGTTGTGCTTCGAAAAGCTTGGAGAAGCAGAGAAATAGTTCAGGGCTATTCTTAATCTATTACAAAAGACTGGATTCTAGGAAGCTTTGAATACCAGCACGAAGATCTACACCAGCCTGGTGAAGGAGTTATACTTGAACGATGTCTATGCTGACAACATCCTCACCACCAAAATCAAGGGTTCTACTCTTCGGGTGGAAGTGACAGAGATGAACCATCACTTGGGGTTCATGAATGAGGGCATCACGTCCTTTGAAGACATTGATATGAAGTCTGGGCTGGAGCTAATGGGTTGCAAGAAGAACCTACACTTTAAGGGAATAAAGAAGAAAGAATTCCCTCCAAACTACGAGTTCCTTGCCGACATCGTTGGAAAATGCATCTTATACGAGGACTCTGCCCATGACTCCGTCAACGAGCTCTAGCTGAAGGTAATGACTGTTATAGTGATGAAGATTAATTTTGGAGCCATCTTCATGGATTGGATCGCAAAATAGATAAATGATGCTGAGAAGAGGAAGGTCGTAGACAAGTCAATGCCAAAAATGTTTTATGGGCGGTTCATCAGCATCATTCTAAAGAAGAGGATGAAGAAGCTCATTGGAGACCAAAAGGGAGAAGTCCTTAATGTTAACAAGAGGATAAAAATGAAGCTCTTTGACAACTAGAAGAAGAACCCAGTTGAGATCCTCCGGTCCAAGCAGTCCGAAGGCAGTGAGAAGACCCTCGGTGAGGTGCAGAAGCCCATAACGACCAAGTTAAAAAGAAAGGTTGCGACAATGGAGGAGGAAGATTCTCAAGGCTCTGCAACCCCACAAATTCCTGAGTCACTGAAGTCCACTGCCGAAAAACCCCCTCAAACGAAAGTGAAGAAGACCAAGGCTAGAGAGTTGAGGGGGAGAGCAGAAGCTAGTGATAATTAGTCTTTTGATTCAGATGACTCAGAGGAGGTTCCTAATGACTCTCAGGACAGGCCAAAAGCTCCTGAAACGAGGGAAAAGGAGAAGTCAGTGACACTCTCTCAGCTAGCCAAGTAGAAGAGATGGAAAGACAAGCGCTTAAGGCATACTACAACCAAGCCTCCTCCCAAGTTCATCAGAGATCAAGCTGAGGAGTTGGTCGAAGAACTCGATCGTAGAGGCGCTGAAGTGAGGGCTAAGACGGCCGTAGAGCCTGAACCAATAGAGGTTTATGTGATGGCTGAGACGGTTGTTGAGCCTGAGCCAACTGTTAGTGATGAGACGGCTGTGATGGTTGATATGTCGGAGCCACAAGAAGCTGATGATGAAATGGCTGTGAAGGTATCAAACCCTGATCTTAAAAGAAGAAGAAGCTAATAAGGATGGTTGAGAAGAAAAAGAATAAAAATAAAACCCTAGAGGTAGCCCCATCAATTCAAGTTACTTCTGAGGGGGAGGTAGAGAACTAGTAGCCCAGCTCTTCCGATGATTCTCTTGTACTTACAAAAATCATCGAATCCGTTGTTCAAGACATCGGAAGAGAAGCTAGCCCTCTAGTCGTCAAGCCTGAAGATCCAGATTCTGAGGTGGAGCAACCAATTTTATCTAAAAGGCCCCTTTCAAAATCCATAGGAACAGGGGCAGGGCGAATGCGCATAATGTTGGAAGCTGAGGAGAATCTAAACTCCAGACTCCCTAACAAGTTCATTGGGACAGGAGCAGGAATGATGCGCATTGTGCCCTTGGGCGAAGATCTCTATGACTGCTACTCAAATATAGAGATAGATAGAAGGATCACTATCTTTGATCTTGATAATGACTAGTTGTTCTATTTTATGCCAATAATGTCTTTAGTGAGAGCAGTAGCATATGGAGACATGAGCTTTATCAGATGGAACTATTTCAGGTTCCCAAATCTCAAGCTTGTCTCTCAAAAATTTTCAAGGGTTCTCTCCTTCGCAACCAAAACCATTTGCAATGAGCCTTCTTCTTCTTTATGTATATATAATAAGGTAACTTTCGTCTCTAATTCTTTATTCCTTAACACCCTTCCTCTTCCATGCTATAAAGAAGTCGTAGAGTGCCCCACTATGATTTCTGAGCAACCTTCTATTCCATTTATTCATTCCCCGGTCGTGGAGTCCCAAAACCCCACGAACGTTGTACAAAATACTAACTCTCCAGTCGTAGAGTCCCAACACCTTACAATCGATGTACAAACTACTGACTCCCCGATCGTAGAGTCTCAAAACCCTACAATCGATGTACAAAATACTAGTTCTCCCTTACACATTCCTTCTGTACATACATCTTCTATAGCTTCTCTTGTACATATTGTCAATATAGATGTACCTTCCTTATCCCATACTTGTACAAATATACCTTCAACATCATATACTCATGCTGATATACCTTCCTCTTCAAACCCTTAAAGTTTTGATCTTACCATTGCTCTTTCATCTTTAAATCAGAGTAATAAGGATGCCGTTGAAGCCCTCACGAAGAAATTCCAAAAAAAATCTTAGTTGTGCCATCAAGAGCCCAAATGGAAAGAATGCTGGATATAATTGCTGATGAATGTGTAGAAGACATTCAAGAAACGACCACTAGAATACAACAGGGTTTATCTCATATCGTTGAGACTGCCTCCAAAATTCTAGGCGAAATGTCAAAGGAGTTCGGCAAAAGAATGAAAGAGATGGTTAAAACTGTATCTGACAATATTAACAAAATGGACGAGATCTTCCTCAAACAGATAGTTGATCACAAAGTTGTTGTTCTCTCTCTTCAAAACACAAATGCAGAATCTATGAAACTTCTCCTCTAAAAAGGTGTTCTCCCTCAGCTCCTCACTATCCGATTTTAAAAGCATGGTAATGCAGTCTATGGAAAGAACAGACAATGCTATGACTCTTGTTCATTATCAACGAGAAGCAAGAGACGACATTTCCATGTCCTGAGACCAAATTCAAGAGCTGGTAAATGTTGTCCGACAGCTCTCCGAAAAAGTCAGTGCCTTACATCAAGAAAGGGATGTTGACAAAAAGGGGGAGAACGTAGGGGATATGAGGCATACTCAACTGCAGTCATCAATTCAACCTCCTCTTTCCTCTAGAACACCTCAAGCACTCCCTCTTGGTCGTGACCATTCCTCTTCTTCAAGGCCTAAATTGTCGAGTACAGTGACTCCAACTGGCTCACGACTACCGCCTAGTGACCCCTTATTCATAAATAAAAATCTTCAAGGGATTTACATTGAAGGGGAAGAAAGAATTGAAATGCCTTATCTTGGTCTAAGGAACTCTATGGAAGAAATTCAAAAAAGAGATGCTAAAGCAAGAGAGAGATACATATGGCGTGTTGAAGCTGAGAAGAGAGATCTTCACAAGAATAAGAGGGGGAGAAGATAGGTAAATAAGGAGGAATATGTTGTATATTATTCTTTGTAAACTTTTATACTCTGTACAATTCTTTGAATATATCAATAAATTCATTCTTTTGCTCTAGCAATACAGTTGCTCACTGTATTTTAGTCATGTTTATTTTTAATGTATATTGCATCGTAGAATTGATAAATGCTCTGGAACTGCTGGTTTTGTCATCATCAAATAGGGAAAGATTGTTAGAAACTGCATGTTTAATTTGATGATGAGATAATATTAATGTATATTTGTACTAGTAGCTTTTTTAAAGTCCTTAATAAGAATATAATGTATAAGGACTTAGAATAGTAAGACCAACTTGTTAGGTTGATCTTCTGAGCTGAACAGATGTATAGATGATAAGATTGAATCGATTGTATAATCAAGTTAAACGATCATAAAGCTACTCTAGTAAATCGTAAAGCTTATTAAATATAGCAGAGTTAGCCAAGCTATCATAGAGCATTAAAAGCAAGATCTCAGAGTCTGCCATAAGTTCGTAAAGTAAAGTCAAGATCGTAGAGTCTGTAATAAATCGTAGAGTTCACACTAAGATCGTAAAGTAAAGCAAAGATCGCAGAGTATGCTCAAGGATCGTAGAGTATGCTCAAGGATCGTAGAGCAGATCATAGAGTATCTCTCAATTCGTAGAACTAGCCGATCGTAGAGCAAATCATAGAGTACAGAACGTTGAGTGAATCGAGCCATAAACTCTACGATCTCCATGAAACTCTACGATCAGATTAAGTCATAGAGTATGTCATGTCTGATGTGGGATTGACATTGAGGAGCCTTGCAATATGAAGAACCCGAAATGTTTACCAATCATCCTAAGTTAAAATTGAGGATTAGATTGAGTTGTGTCTAACAGCTAGTTTGGCGATGTGACAACACCCAAGTGGTAGGTGGTGTAACAGTCTGATGTGACCTATCAGAGCCGAAAGTAAGCTGACACATTCACCCTGAAAGTCAACATCAAAGATCTTCTAGGATTGAAGCATTAAATATACAACGACAACTTTTCAACGGGCAAGTCCTAAGGCCTTTTATAAAATGGCACAAATGTTCAAATCAACAGTACGAATCACTAATCATTAAGTTGAACCTTTGCCCAAGTTTCAAGAACTCTACTCTACAAAAAGAGAACATTTTGCTCTGCTACTAAGTCCTTAAGAAGTCAAGCTCAACGCAACTTAGTAGCACCCCAGACAACAACTTATTAACTGTGATTCGTTGGTCTTAGTGACCATTGTACCAAGTCTAAGTGACTTGAAGTGTTCTTAGTGAACTGGTCTTAGTGACCCTCAGCCGAGACTAAGTGACTTGAAGAAATTTTAGTGATTCACTATTGTAATAAATCTTAGTGATCTGGTCTAAGTGACCCCCTGCATCCTTAGTGGATTTCATACTCCTTGAGTAAAGAGTGGACTAGGAGTCATTCATACTCCGAACCACTTAAAAACTTGATATGTCATTTACTTTCCTGTATTTACATTTCTGCTATTATCTGTTATATTTGTTTGTAACTTATTTCTATAAGGACTAAATTCAGATCTGAGATTTTTCCTTTAGTCTTTAAAGGGGTTTTTAAACTAATATTCTGATGTATATAAGTAACTAATTTGCTTAATTAACTATCTGGTAATACATCTTTAAAAGAAAAAAGTTTTAAAGATCTATTCAAATCCCTATTTCTAGATCTTCTCGTGCCTTTGGGAAACAACAAATCCTACTCTCTGATTTGGATTGTAAAATTGAAGAGTTTCATAATCTTCTTCTTCCAAAAAACTTTTTCTTCTCTCTAATTAACCTGCATATAGATTTATACATGCACTGATATTTACTGCCATGACATATAAGAGAATCATATCAAAAAAAAGAATGATGAAAATTAGATCGGAAGAAGTGAGAAAGAATGGGGAGAAGAGATTACCTATGACTACCAATTAAAATTGAAGATAGCAGATTAGAGATGAACATAGACAGAGCTGCGACGACCGGCAACGGAAGAGGCAGAGGCGGCGACGCCATTTCTGATGACTTGGAGCTCGACGAGAACAGCTTTGTGGTGCGGAATCATTGGAGTTTTCTCGACTTTTACTTTTAATCTATTTCAAGCACAATAATTTCTCCAGCTTCATCAGATCTTAATATCTATGGTAGTCCACCTTATTAATAATATAGTATTGACTTAATATGTTATGTTATAGAGTCTTGGTTGGGCATTGGTTTTGGTTGGTTGTAACGAGAACAAGGTGAAGTGGAAGAGGAAGGAGGAAGGAGGAGGGGCAACTAGAACTGAGGATAGGAAGGAGAAACAGGGAGAGAGAGTGTCTTTTTTCTTTTTTTTTCTTTGTTTTTTTAATATTTAGTATAGGTGAATACTCTTTTTGTTCTAAAAAAGATTACATTTTTTATGAATTCATTTGTGAAATTTTTAAATCTAAATTGTAATATAAATGTATTTATAATTTTAACATAAAATTTTTATACTTGATAGTATTTTTGTAATTTGTTTATAATATTAATTTTATATTAAGTAAAATCTATATTATGTTATATTATTTTAAATTTATTTTAATGTACGACGACAACTTCGATATCGAAAATTATTTATATGTTCTTTAAACAATAATAATTCTAATGATCCAAATCATGATTTTGTAGATATAGGAGTATATATATTAAGTTGTTGGATAATAAATTTATATTTTCACCAAGTATTTCACATGTTTGCTCATGCCTTGCACGAGTATCGTGCAAGTGTCCATAATAACATAAGAGTATGTAGTCTTGCTCTAGAGTGTAACTGTGATGAAGATTGTTAGAATATAAATAGCTTGATTGAGTCGATGAAGTTTTAGCCTAGTGATTAAGATTAAAATATTATGACATTTAAGTCTAGGTGAGTTTATTTCTTTCATTATGAGAAGTTTGTTTTCTCTTTATGTGAGACTTGTTGGTGAGTTTATTTTTTTCTCCTTTAGTGAGGCTTAATTAATTCTTGAAATTGTGCTTATTATGAAATTATATTGTATTTTTCAAAAAGCAAGGCTGCTTTTTAAAAAAAAAACTTGATCGACTTCACATTTATGTACTGCTAACTTCTATACAAATAGTAATTACTATATTTGACTTTTCATATAATACTCTAAATGCAAGAATCACTTTTTCCTAAATATTTACTATACACTTCACTCGAAACTCATATAAATAGAGGGTTTTAAAATCAATTTTTTTTTATCAATTACGTTATCAAACTTGCAATTCTTTCAAAGATGTCTCACACGCATGTGTCGTTCAATCAACTAACAGAAGAGAAAGATGATTATACACTCAATACAATTAAAGTCGGGGTCATTAGAGTTTGGGATGGGGCCAATCTAACTACAAGCCAAATTATCAATAGAAATATCATATTATTGTATGAAGAGATATTTATGTGATTTTTTGGTTGCGCCTTAATTTTTTTTTTTTTGTAATTTATAGAATAATTATGTATATAGGAATTATATGTTTAATCTTTTGTGAATCATTATATAGGATAATCACATACTTTTGGTATTGAGAAATAATCAAAGGGCTTAATATATGAACAAGTAGGAAGAGGACTAACAAACAACTTGAGAACAAATGACTCTTACAATCTCCACAGTATAATGAACTTAAATTTAAATGAATTTCAATTGTCGAGAAAAGTAATGAAGGGACAAAGTTACACATGAAAAGTGAATAAAAAATTATAACAACATCACATATCACGTTACGTGAAAGAAACATATAAAAAAATTAGTCCGTGCATCGTAGAAATTGCAAGCTTGTAAAAATAAATAGTAAATAGTTTCAGAAAAATTAGATTCCATCTGAATATATACACCAAGTCACTTATTTGGGATAATAAGAGGAGGTGAACTCAACATCTACTAACAAAACACAGACATTTTGTATTTACATATACGCGGTTATACCAAAACATAAAATAAGATGGTCGACATTTTTTGTCCCAAGTTGTTGAGCCTATCTTGAACTCAACATAAAGTATGTCATTTATTTTGGGAGCGAATTGACTATTTATATTCGGATCAAGCTAAACGAGCTTAGTACGTATTTTTACTATTTTTGTTGGATTTTCAAATAAAAATAATTATCTAAAATTACAAATAGTACCAAAAAAATAATTTTAAAAATTGTTAAAAAATTATAAGTTAATCATACTATTGCTAGCCCCTGCATGGTAAAAACAATAATTCTAGGAAGGCCGGGATTGGGAACCGGTCTAATTTTTATTTTTTTTGTTCACTTCCAAATAATTTATAATATTTATTTTAATTTAAATTTTTATAAAATTAAGTAATTTAAGTATGATTTAAATACATATTAAATACAGAATTGTACTGTCCGTATAGCCTTGTAGAAGGACTCATGATAAAAATAATAAAATGAGAAGCAGACAGCACCAACTAAATCTAAAAGATGTAGGCTTCGAGGAGTAGAGTCAAATTTGAAGACCCACCTCGGGGTGGATAAAAAGCCAGCAAGGTCGTAGATTTTAACTGTGGGTAATTGATTCTGCTGTCGGATATTTAGATTTGTAAATTTACTGCTAGAGCTACACTAATAATTGGGTGGGATACGTGTATGGCTGAGATGGAATGTCTGGAGGAGTCTGGAGTGAGAGTCCTAATAATTGAGTGTTAGATTGCCAAAGACATCTAGAAATGAGTTTATATTTTTAAGTTTAGGATTTTTTTTTTTAAAAATGTGATTACTACTTTTGTTTATAATTAATTTTAAAAAAAGAATTTGTATTTAGTAAATAAAAAGTATTTAAACTACTAAAAAGTGAAATGTATTTGGTATTAAAAATTTGCTAATTACTTATTTCAAGTATAAATTATTAAAAAGAAATGTTTTTAGAAATAAAGATGGGTATTAAATAAAATTATTAAAATAAATAAGGATAAATTGATAATATATTTCGTTAAACCTGATTATTAGATTTCGCAAATAACCAGAAGTTTCAAATTAAAATTTTTAATTATTTTTATAAAAAATAATTATAAACGGTTTAGAATCAACTTGTCAAACACTTTTACTTTTTTAAACTTATTATAAATTGATTGACTGCTATAAGCAATCCCTGATTCGGAAAAATGATATATTCGATATGATAGTTTAAGTTGTCACTCACATGTTCTTTTATTATTAATAAAAATTTTATAAATATTTATAATCAGCTAATTATACCGTAGGCCTATCTTCTCATTCTTATTTTTCACATGCACTCATATTAAATACAAATTAAAAATGGATAAACAATTGTCGATATATATAGAATTACTTTTTTTTAAGGTGTATTTTTTCTTCTTTTGGCCATACACAACAACAATCACATGTGGGGCGGCGCACCGGAAAACGACATCCAACTCTTCTTAGGTCTAGAACTCTAGATATATAGACAGAGAGAGTCCGTGTTTATATTTTCCAAATATTTTGGTGGGGGTGATTGTGAAACCATGGAATTAATATTTGTGGCCTTGTGGGCAATGGAATGACTGATTATGACTCTACATTTACTAGACAAACCTTTTTTGACTTCAACTCCATTAGTATCAAATTGACCAAACTAATAATTAGAATTCATTTGTTTTGTAGACAAAATAATTGTGAATGTTGTAACTACTTAAAAAAGTATTAAAAGTCATAAAAAAATTTGTTTTCAAAATGTAAATAAATTATATTTCGTTCATTTTATAAAAAGAGTCTCATTTGCAAAAATTACAAATATCTATGTATATTATCGCTAAAAAAGTAAATTGTTAGTTTAGTAGTTTGATAAGATAATGAAATAATGATGATAAAGTTGAGAATATTGTGTTATTTTATATTATTATCAGTGTATGTTCGGTTTGAGGGTTTTGAAAGCTTTTGAGGTTTTTGGTGTCTAAACGCAACTTTTCTCAAATACAATTTTTTTAAGTCACAAACTCAACTTTTAAGTTTCAAACTCACCTCGTTATTTATGGTACGATGAGTCTGGAACTTAAAAGTCGTCCAAACGTACCTTTTCACCGCATCAAACACACCAAAACTAATAATAACTATATTTTAATATTTTTAAAGCAATATTAAAAGTACATAGATAACTTGCATTTAATTATTATTCATTTTTCAATATTGTAAAAAATGATACACAAATATAATACAATAGAATGTGTATAGTGTACATTCAGTGAGAGATAATGGAAGAAAGAGTTGGAGAGTTGCAGTTCTTTATGCAAAAAACTTCTGCTCTCGACGATTCCACTCCATTTTCCTCTTCTTTATTCATGGCGGTTGATAAAGTCGTAGTAATATTTATACTGTCAAAATAAATATATATTTAATGACACATTTATATTTATTTTAACAACAATTTAAACTTTCAGCAACACTTATTGCTCTGACAGCATAATTATTGTTATCGTCAGCCTTATTCAATTCAAAAATATAAACATGATAAAAATCAACTTCTTGTCATCTTACGTAAATACGTTTATCCAAACATTAATATGCATCAATATTCATTTGTATTTCAGTAAGTTCAAACATTGGTTGTACTGGTATATCCCTTTATCCATATTTTTTGGTTATTGGGATAATTTTCAGCAATAAAATTTTAGCCTTTTGCAAAAAAAATAAAAAAAATGTTCATTCTTTGAGAGAAAGAAAAATAGTATGCTTTTTCTATACAATTTAGAAACAAGATGAGCCACCAAAAAGGCTTAATTACATTTAAAAACAAAATAAATTACCAAAAAGGCATAACTACATGCCCTTTAGAATCCTCTTTGACTCTTGTAATGGACCTCGGTTCAGTAACATTATCACAAATTAGTAACGGTAAGTTGAAAAACGAAAAGGTAGATAAGAAAATAATATATATATATATATATATATATAAAATATTTATATTCTTTTGTTAGTCTTTTTGTTTTAGTTATCATTAACAAGTTAGTTGGTCCGGTGGTGGGGGTTGTACTATATTCTTTCTTTTTAATACTCTCTTCGTGCTAAGATAAAAGTTTTTTATTGACTTTTATGGTCAAATTGATCATTTTTAAAATTAACAATTAAACATATATATTTAGATTTTTAAAAAAGCAAACATTGAGATTAGTACTAAATTGTATGTAATTTATAATGTTTATAGACTTTTTACATATATATAAAAGAATAATAAGATATATTGATTCGAAAAATAGTCAATTTGATCATAAAAGTCAATGGAGGACTTTTATCCTAGGACGAAAGGAGTAATATTTATACTGTCAGAACAAATATAATTATTATTTTGATATTATCTACCGCCAACAAAAAGCAACAATTATTTTTTTGAATTTTTACTTGATAATATTTAAATTCTCCATTATATGAAGCCTAAAAATAGGATCAACCAATATAAACTCCTTCAGAGAATATATGATGGCATTTGGGGACTTTATTGCAAGATCCAAATGAAAAATATCAAGAGAATTTATGTGACTTTAGCTATTTTTGTAGTATTTGAAGAAGAGGTGACAAAAACTAAAAGTTCATTTGGTGGGTGGACATATACGTAATGGAAAAGTTAATTGAGAATGATTAGATGCAATTATTGAAGCCCAATTTGATTGGCTCTACATCATTACCCTTCCAATAAACTAACTAAAGGCCCCTCAAACAGCATTACATGCAACTTTTTGCATCATGTGAGTTTTGAAAATGAGAAAAAGGGTGAGAAAAAAATAAAATTGGGTACATTTTATAATTACTTTTTTATTAAGGCCCCTCAAACAGCATTGCATGCAACTTTTTGCATCATGTGAGTTTTGAAAAAGAGAAAAAGGGTGAGAAAAAATAAAAATAAAATTGGGTACATTTTATAATTATTATTTTTAATTTTTTTATTGGTAGGGGAGGAAGCTAGGGAGAAAAACCATAGAACAAAAAGATTAAGAAATGGGACTCTAATTTGGATTAGAGAGGGCAATTGATTTTTTAAGGGATTCAAATTTTATGGCAATAGTTGTAGTGAGTTAGGAGTTAGGAATTTCTGGTTGTAAAATAAAAATACAATTTCTTTAGTAGAGTATTTTTATTTTTGTTTGAACAATAATATAAAATTCTATTTCTGTAAAATAAATTGAATCCACAAGATCTGGATCCAATTTTCGATGTTTATATAATTTGCACGTTCACTCCATTTTTTTGTACAAATCACACACAACTACCCCCAAAAAAAAAAACTTCAAATTTATCTCACCTGCAATGAACCCAATAATCACTATAGACCCTATTTCATACAAAACCATGATCTTCATATCACTATATCAGATATATGAACCCAATAATCACTATAGACCCTAATTCATACAAAAGCATGATCTTCATATCACTATATCAGATATATGTAATGAAAAATATATTTAGTAGAGTATGTTAGCTGCAGGTTTTTTTATTTTTTAATGCCTGTTTAAGGGTAACAAGTTTCATCAACAAAACAGATTACAAACATTTACAGCAAACACTTAGTTATATTTTGCAGACATTGACCTCCATAGAGTCTTATGTTGAGTTGCTTCATCTTCTCATCACTATGAAGACTCCTAAATCCAAAAGCAAATCTGCTCATCTTATCACTTTTGGGGCAACAAATGAAAATTAGCTATATACATTCTCCCTATTTCACGAAAAGAAACTAATTTGAAAAATTTACAAACTTTTAAAGATATATTTTCATACCATATTTACCCCAAATATAAAGAGATTGATTAAATTTAGCAATGATGGGGTGATAGTGAAATTATGATGTTAAACTTGATGATACTGTATCATTTTATACCTCATCAATAAAAATGAGACTCCTTGCACTAAATAATTTTTTTCCAAATGAAACTTTTTGTGGAATAGTAAGAGTATTAAATGTTTAGCAAGTATAGATAATTCAATTTATCTTTATTTTAAAATTATTCTTTTCTTGTTTTACATTTATCTTATTCTTTTTCTTGGGCCATGTCTGTTTGCAAAAAATATGATTTGGATTGGACATTTTTTCTTAATTTAACACTATTTCGGATTATTTTATCTCATCATGAGAGATTAATATTCCTTTAAATAGTCCTATGGACTATTTTTTGTCATTCTTAAGAGTATTTATGAGGGATTATATAATCTCATGATGAATGTGGGATTAATAGTCCCTCATTTTAAACTATCAAATGACTTTATGAGACTAAATAGTGTTACATTAAAGGACTAATAGACTCTCGTCAAAGAATTAAAGAATAATCCAATCTCAAACATTTTTTTTTGCAAATAAACCAATCAGCAAAATGACAGGTTTAAAAAAGTGGATCCCTCCGATATATATACAAAGTAGTCAGTAGTCACAGAGGTATCCCGAAATGCTCCCATAGCATAAGCCCAAAGAAATGCAAAAAAAATAACCTTATCCCTCAACAAAATTAAAAGAAAAGTAGCTGCCTCTAAACAGTCTAGCAGAACTGAGATTCTTACCGGTCCTATTGTTTTACCATTAAAAGGAAAGAAGAAAAACTTTAGTAGGCATAGTTAAATTTGGATGTATTATCTCCTAGTTGATCGGAACATACTATAACCTTTTTCTTTTGTCTAGAAGATTTTTGATATTTGGCATGTTTTTAAAACATTAATATAAACTGCAATGAAAAATTTGATTACATAATGAAGTTTTTAGGAATGGATTTGTGAATTAGGATTCTCTCTATTTCAATTTCCCTCTATTTCCATTCATTTCACCAATTTTTGATCATAATGATTTTGTTAGTAACGATCAAAATATGTTAATAGATAGTTAATGATATTAAGATCAATCTTACAAAAAATTAGAATTATAAAAAATATTTTCACCGTTAAAAATCTAAAAGAATTTTCATTTATTGAAATTTTGATAAAAAAAAATCTACATGTTCATCAAATGGTGAAAAAGTGTCGGATTACTTTTGTTTTTGAAACAATTATACTATTTAATATAATAAATTACTTGACCGGTATCGATTTAAATTATACTATTCACAGTTACAAAAATCGGTGAAATGGATGGAAAAGGAGGGAAATTGAGATGGAGAGCATCCTAATTCTGGATTTGTGGTCATGTAAATTAGTGTGGAGGAGGAGGGGCTGTGTTTCTATTACGAAGTCCCACATCGTTAGCTTTCAAAAAGACTAGTGCGATATTTGTTATTAAAAGGGAAGATTGAGATTGAAAACGAGTTAACTCGTCCTGTCAGGGTGAGAGGCGACTCGTCAATGATCGTATTGAGAAGGCGAGTCGTGCCGACACCTAGATTAACGAACACACCTTTTATAAGGCGAGCGAGTCTGCCCTACTTCAGGTGGGCTTGCCCGTCAATTTTTGGAAGTCCATTTTCCCTATGGGCTCACATAACGAATTACTAAAAATTTCGTTGAGCCTACAATATTAAGTTATGGTCAAGACTTGGAAAATTTGTGATTGGTCTGAATTCGTCTATTTTAGAACAACGTGCCTGATGAAATGCCTCAATTTAGTCATAGATACTGCATTTCTCCCTTCTTTGGTATACCACTAGTTTCATGTACTTTTCTTTTGGAATAATATTATAATATATTATGTACATAAACTATACATAAAAAGATAAAATGAAAATACGTAAAGTATTTCCTTATTTTCTTTTCTTTTTTTATAATGTTTGTGCGCAGTTTTTTGTGTATAAGATAAACAAAATACAATTTACACATATATTAAACAAATAAAAGTCGAGGAAAGAGAGTCAAAAAATTTCATATTTATCCTTAGTGGCCTCACAAGATTATATAAAGTGATGAATAATTTTGTTTTTAAATATTAATGAACCCCCACTAAATGATTTGTTACCCTTCACTTGTGTCAGAAAATTCTAAATTTATCTTTTGTGGACCCACAAAATTATATAAAGTGATGAGTACTTTTGTTTTTTAATATTAATGGACCCTATTAAATGACTTAGTTACCCTTCACTTGTGTACTTTATCTCATTCTTTTGGGAATAAAAATTTGTACATTTAGTCATCCTTTTGAGAACGGATGGAGTACTTCTTAATTTCTAATTGATCACTGAAAACTAGCTCATAAGAGCTGATTAAGAAGCGAAGAGAGCTAGGGAGGGACTTAGTTGGCAATGGATAGATGTCATGTTCATCACACAAGCTCAAAAGAGTCGATTAAGAAGCGAAGAGAGCCAGAGAGGGACTCAGTTGGCGATGGAGAGATGTCATGTCCGTCACAGAGAAGATGCTAGCACTTGTTTTTGTAGTACTATATATTTATGTTTCTATTATGTGATTCATTTGTAAAATTTGAATTGCAAAATGGTTTGATCAACCAGTTTTGCACATAACCTTGTTCATCACATTTTATATCAGTTAAAATAGTAAGGGTTTTTTTTGTTTTTTTGAAAGCCTTGGAGAGATCCCAGGGAGAATTTATTCAATGATATCCGAATACATGATAGAGTTGAGGTGAAATCAGTATCCAAGAATGAAGTCCGATAAAAGTTGGCAAGGAAATGAGCCACCCTTCTCTAAGTACATGACTGAATTTAAAGGATGAAAAAAAGATTACATCACATAAGTTTGTGTTTGGTATACAATGAAAATCTTGTTCGTGTCGCAATTTATTTAACTTACAAACGTACTTTTAACCTCAAACGCAATGCAATAAAACGTCAGTAGCTAAACAAACTCCAAGACAGTGAGTGATCACAAGAGGAATTGTAGTCTATGGACGGGCATTTGGCTCTCAAAGTTCACTATAGAGGCTCTTAGTAGAGAATTAATGGCATGGCAAGACTGCAAGAGATACCCACATCGACAATATTGATCAAAAGATCACACTCTCAACTGCTCCATAAATACAGCAGAAGGTGAATGGGTAAAACACGCAGCCGTGTGGTGAGCACAAAGCGAACTATTCTTTCGCCTTTTACTAAAGAATACCGTGTGCTCTCCACAATCAGCGGCATACGCCTATTTTTGGAGGGCCATTTCCTTTGGGTTTTGGCCGCTACAACTCTAGTTAAATATTTACTTGTACTAGTTCATGAAAGAGCCTTAAAAATGTTGCTCAGAGTTTTCAGTTTGTGCATTAATTCTTTTTTTGGCACACATTTGATACAGCGTTAGTGGTAAATTGGAACTGCTAATATACATCTAACTTCTGCAGACTCGAGATGGTGCCAAAAGCCCTTGTGGGAGTGTGAACAATCAGTGCATTTTATATCATAAAACGCCCATAAGTTGTTAACAAATGCTTGTAATAAAATTCACCGTTACCAACTCTAGTTTCAAGCTATTATGCTAAAACAAAATGTTTGTATGTTTTATAAATGCCAACAGTTTTTCGGTTGAACTACATTGCTAATAACTAGATCAAGGTTTTCAATGCTAAACTCGACACCTTTGGTGATCGCGGTTGTAAGGCAGAACTTGTGTTTGTTTTCATATCTTGTTTCTTTTGGATAAAATGTGTAAAAGTTTAGCATTTTCCGAGCCTTAAAAAAACTTGTGAACTTTTTTTTTTCATCCTAACCCTGTTTCATTTCAGTATCTTTTCGTGTCGTTTGAACAAATTAGATCCCGGAGTGTACATGTCTCACCCAACTTGAAACAAATTCCTCCTTGAATCTGCTCAAAACAAAACAAGTTATCGACCAATATCAGTTATTCGGCTACATTTTTTTGGGGGGGGGGGGATAAATCAATTTTAAGCTGCAAAGTTGGCTTTCAGATTCCCCACGAGACTAGCTAGCTAGTAAGAAGAGAGTGATTAGAATAATGGGAAAGAGAGAATCCCACATCGAATTAGTTCATAAAAACCACAACGCAACCAAGTAACCAACTGCTATATAAGCAAGCCTGAGGAGCTGATAGAAGTCACGCAGCCGCGCGGTGAGCACAAAGCGAACTATTCTTTCGCCTTTTACTAAAGAATACCGTGTGCTCGCCGCAAATAGCGGCATACGCCTATTTTTGGAGGACCATTCCCTTATTGGGTTTTGGCCCCTACAAATTCAAGTTGAATAATTTAGAAAAATATATTCTGAGGGTTTTGGCCCTAAGAATTTCAGTTTGAAAAAATATTGTGCAAGGTAATTATATTTAAGCTTGATAACTGAAAAAATTATTAAATTTTTCTAAAGTTGGGGCTTTGATCAAATTATGGGTACTTTTAACCATTGTTTGAAAGTTTAATAATTTAGTTTTAAAGAAATAGTTTATATGTATTTTCCGGTAGCTTGATAAAAGTTTTATTGGTTTTTTCGGTAATTAAGTCTTATATGTATTGTGAGATTTGATTAACTTAGGAAAATAGTGATAAAGTAATTATGTATTGTGAATCTTCTACAGAATTTTGTGATCGTCTGGTCTAATCTAATTTAGGGAGCGATCTTTCAATGGTGACAAATTGAGTGGGTCACTTCAAAATCAGTAGCATTGCTAATAATCAATAAGAAGACAGAACCGTCCTGGTTGGCATCAAAGCATAGCGACAACTCCTTGGACAATTTGGATTTTAAGGTACAAAACAATCTTTGATAAGGTTGGACGCTATTGGAAAATGGCTGCAAAACAAAGTAAAAATAAATTCATTTCTATGGATACGGGCTGCAGGCAATGGAAATGTGATATCCATGGAAGAATGGTTAGAGAATCCAAGAGAAGATTAGTATGTTTTTGGTAATGACCAACAAATCTGAGATTTTTTGGAGAGGGTTCAGCTGTTGCTTGCTAGTAGTTTCTGTGAGGCTGCTTGTTAGTAGCATTTGTGTGAGGTTGCTGGTATGGAGGGAGTTATAGACTGTTTGTTTTTCTTGTGTTGGGTATGCGGAGTGGTTTTGATCAAGTTTGTTCGGTCATTCCCATGTCTGTAAGTGAACTAATGACTATATAAAACAATCTCTATTTTTGCTGATTAAAAAAGAAAAGAGTACTAAAACAAATCCATCATCTCCACGAAAACCAAGGGATATGTGTATTTGTCTTTTTATTCTTACGAGGGTGTGTTTTTTGCACACATTCAATATAGCCACGGCTTTTAAGGATGTCACCATATTCTCTGAGCAATGGAGAGATTTTGAGCTCTATCCCAGGTGCTCCTAGCCCATCATTCTCTGAACTTAACGCTGCAAGGCGCAATTAATTCTCTTTGTTGTTGGCCCTGAAAACTATGTCACAAGGCCCAGCTGTGACATTGTTGCTGCAGAATCCCCACACATATTCAATTTTTCTGGTCTTGTAAGGATGCTAATGAACTACAAAATGAAAGAAAGCATTCGAGTTAAAATTGGTCAGGGGCTGCACGAACGCAAGCTGGAATTTTGAGTCGAAATTGAGGTCATACATGTGCATTCAGGAAATCGAACGCAATGATGTTCCACAATTTTGTTTTTATAAAATAAGTTAATTAATGTCATTATTTTGATGACAGTCAGGCTTAATTTTTAGTACTCCTATCTTGGTTTTCTGTTTCATGGATATGGATATGATTTGATTCAAGAAAATATGTTCAGCAGCTCTAAGCTTATCTTTATCTGAAGCCAGATTCAAGTTTTCCATGCTTTTTGTATTCTTTGTTTTTGACATGAGGACTTTGGCTGGGTATATATAACTTTTCTTTTTAATGGTCTCATGATGTGTTTTGTCCTGAGTTTGTATTTCAGGAGATCGACAAGAGGTTTGAATGCTCAATTGCTCATGGTTTGTTACCCAAAGAACAACTTCCAACATGTTTCTCAAATTTACTCTTTGCATACTTCTATTCAAATTACTCACACTTACTCTACTAAATGCTTGTACTTTTGAATAAATGAATATGGATTGAGTTGAGAGTGTGACAAGATACTTTCTTTGTTCCGTAAAGAGAATTTTATTATTTTTTTGATACCATTAAACATTACAATATGGGGAACAGGGTGGGTGGGATTTGAACTCGTGTCCAATAACATGAAAAATTGGTCAGCTACTGTTGGAAAAACTTCTTATCCCAACTTTAATTCTAAGTTAATTTTGCCAAATCTTACAAGAAAAATTGTGATGTGAAATTATTCTAATCTTGACTTTTGTACTTAGTAATATTTCTTGTTGTTCCAAATTTAGAGATACATTTGTCAAAACGATTACTTTTTTTAGCGAGTGAAATAGAAACAAAAGTAAAAATGTATCTTTAATTTTAAAAAGGAGGTGGTACTTTAAGTAGTATACAATACTACCTTTTACATTGATTAAAATCACATCAATTTTGAATTTTAAAATATCGCAACTTGACTAAAAAATTAACAAATCTGACTTTTTTTTTGTGAAACAAATAGAGAGTTAGATAATAAACCCTAATTTTAAAAAAGTACTTTAAATTGGATGACCTTTTATTATTAAAAGTAACAATGGATGTAGAAATGAGAAACTAAAACCATCAAGTGGAACTTCATCTCTCGAGCCTCTTTTTTTGTGTGTGAAATCCCACATCGCCCATGTAAGCGACGGTTCTTATGTATCAATAGCAACGTGAGAACCTTCGACATCACTAGACTACAAGATGACGTGAACGGGCTATGGCCCTTTCTTCTGAGAGGTCCAGGCCCAGGAAAGTCCCCGGGCCCTGTTCTGCAGAGATGCAGGCTCGGAAACGAGTAAAATTTGGTGCTAAAGGGAGTCTTACCTCTCTCGAGGGGTGGGCTGAGACATGCGTGGAGCCTTCGGACTCCAGCCCAAGTAAATTGGCCGCTTCACAGTTATTCACGTGATCCATTGGATTAACTGAACGGGGCTTACAATCTTGTAGTCTGTCATTTTTTTCACCTTCTTTTCTTTTCTTTTTTCTTCATTCTTTTTTCTTTTATTTATAATTATATAGGCATCAAGTTATAAGAATCTCATATTTTTGAATTCTTATGCTTACATTTGAATTAAAGAAATAAAATAGAAGAAGAAATGCAATAAAAAATTGTATTTGGTGATTATTTTTGGTGAATAAATTATTCTAATCAAATGAAAATTCATTCAATTTTCTTGATTTTTATTCTATGTACGAGACTTGCACAGTTATTCACATGATTCATTAGATTAACTGAATGGGGCTTACGATCTTGTAGGCTTTTATTTTTTTTCACCTTTTTATTTATTTATAACGATCTAAATTCTAACATCTAGGCATTAAGTTATAAGAATTTCATATTTTTGAATTTTTAATGTTATGTTTGGATAGAAATAATAGAATATAAAATAGTGTATTTGTAGTCTTACATGTTTTTCACCTTTTCTTTTTTTTTTTAATTATTTATAACAATCTAACATCTAGGCATCAAGTTATAAGAATCTCATTTATATATTTTTTTGCATTACTTCATTTCATTTTTTTAATTCAAACATGGTATTAGTAATAAAATGCACTTGGAGATTAGGGTTGACTAAATGTATAAACCCCCTATTCTAGAAAAGATTTACAACCTCTCTTTTGACTTTTTTTCATCTTACGAACACAAATGTTTAAATTAACATGTCACTTAGAAAATATTTTTTATATTAAAAATATACTTTTAAAATAGTACTCTCTCCTTTCAACTTATAAAATCATTAATAACTTCTGAAAGTCAACATAAAATATTTTCAAATTTAAAATTGAAATGATTCATTAAAAATTATGAAACAATAAATCTTACAATGAATGAATAGTACTTTTAAGATAGTTTATAATATTCATCATTGTATCGACTAAAATTAAAGAAAATCGTGTCAATTTTGAGTTTAAAAATATCTTAAATTGACTTTAAAAAACTAATAATAATCTTATATTTTGGAATGGAGATAATATATTTTTATGCTGACTAAGATAGTATGTGTTGAGGAAAGTATATATTTAGAAATATATATTTGTAACTAAATAATAAAATAAAACTGAGAAGTTCATATAATATATATATAATATATATATATATATATATATATATATACACACACACACACACACACACACACACACACGAACTTATCTTATGAACCAAACTTGAAAAACGTAGAAAGTTGATATGTTAAGGCTAGTACTTGGTACTATGTCCTTAAGACAATTATGTCCTCCTTACGGTATTTAGATTTGATAGCACTTGTCTTTCAGGATACAATGACAACGTATACTATAGTAGCACTCCAAATAGTATATACCCAACGAACCAAAATGAATGCTCGTCTCTCTCTCAAAAACTATGTAAGAAATGAAGATTTGAATGACTATAATGTTTGATACTCAGATGATTTGAATGATGCAAATGGATGCCCCCTAGTCTATTTATAGGATGGTTTAGTGATCCATCAGATGGGACACAACCCCTTGAAAAGGTTTGGACGCCAATGAAAAGGCATGGGACACCTTATGAACAGGCATGGTTGACTGGTCGCGTCTGTTCGCGCAGAAAACGCCGACAGCGCCACGACTCTGCATAGCAGCGCTGCGGCGCTAAGCTTATTTTCAGACTCAGCGTTGCGGCTCTGTGTCTAGGCGTTGCGGCGCTAGATCTCCAGAAAGTTAGCGTTGCGGCACTGGGAAGTAGCGTTGCGGCTCTGGAACTCAAAACGATGCAGTTTTGAATTTTGATAATAAAATTGGAATTAAACAAAACAAAAATTTGTTGTGAAACTTACTAAGTATACAATAATAAAATTATATAATTATAATCATACCATATACTTAATAAAGAGAGTAATAAGAACAATAGTAATTAAAGGGAAATAAAAGAGCATTCAATATATGTGTGTATTTATTCTCTTCATCATGCTTCTATTTATAGGCATATGTACATCAATGTTTAGGAGCTCAAAGGTCATATTGGAAGGTAGAGGAATTTCACTAAGTATCATATTGCAAGGTGGAGGAATATATCTTAGACATCCACTATATATGTATCATATTTTATAACACTCCCCCTTGGATGTCTATGGTACAACCATACGCATTGAGAACTGCCTCATTAAAAATCTTTCCAGGAAAAATCCAATGAAAAAAAAACCTTGGTTAAGAAAAAAAGAGCGCAATGCGTATTAGCTCCCCTTCATGAATGTATCACCTTGAGTCATTAAGTTATCGCATTTCAATATTGCGTCGCAATCTTTCAAACGTTGTAGTTGGCAATGCTTTAGTGAACAAATCTGCTAGATTATCTATTGAACGAATTTGTTGAACATCAATGTCACCACACTTAACAAGGTCATGTGTGAAAAAGAATTTCGGTGAGATGTGCTTTGTTCTATCTCCTTTGATGTATCCTCCCTTTAATTGAGCTATGGATGCAGCATTGTCTTCATATAGAATGGCTGGAGTTCCTTTGCTGGAGGATAAACCACATGTTTCACGAATATGTTGAGTCATTGATCTCAACCACACACATTCTCGGCTTGCTTCATGGATTGCAAGTATTTCAGCATAATTAGATGAAGTGGCGACTAATGTTTGCTTTGTAGATCTCTATGATATAGCAGTATTACCACACATAAAGAGATAACCTGTTTGAGATCGACCTTTATGTGGATCAGATAAATATCCTGTATCAGCATATCCGACTAATTCATGATTATCATTATTTGAATAAAATAAGCCCATATCCATAATTCCTTGTAAGTAACGAAAAATACGTTTAACTTCATTCCAATGTCTCTGGGTAGGAGAAGAACTATATCTTGCTAACAAATTCACAGAGAATGCTATATCAGGTCGTGTAGATACATTAGCGCACCAATTGCACTGAGGTATGGTACTTCAGGACCAAGTAATTCTTTGTTATCCTCACGAGGTTTAAAAATGTCTTTTTTACATCAAGTGATCGAACAATCATTGGGGTACTTAATGGATGTGTTTTATCCATGTAAAATCTTTTAAGGACTCTATATGTGTAAGTTGATTGAGGAATAAGAATTCCATCTGTTAAATACTCGATCTGTAGGCCGAGACAAAATTTTATTTTTCCTAAATCTTTCATCTCAAATTATTTCTTTAAATAATTTATTGTCTTTGGTATCTCTTCATGAGCTCCAATAATATTTAAATCATCAACATACATAGCAATAATGACAAAACCGGATTTTGTCTTCTTTATAAAAACACATGGGCATATAGGATCATTATTATACCCTTCTTTCAATAAAAATTTACTAAGACGATTATACCACTTGCGTCCAGATTGTTTTAATCCATATAGGGACCTTTGCAACTTGATTGAGTAAACTTCCCGGGGATTTGAATTATATGCTTCAGGCATTTTAAATCCTTTAGGGATTTTCATATAAACATCATTATCAATTGACCCATATAAATAAGTTGTAACAACATCCATTAGACACATATCTAATTTTTCATGAGTTGTCAGGCTAATAAGATACCGAACTGTAATTGCATCTACCACGGGAGAATATGTTTCATCGTAATCAATGCCAGGTCTTTGTGAGAATCCTTGTGCCACAAGTCGTGCCTTATATCTTACGATTTCATTTTTCTCATTTCATTTTCATACAAATACCCATTTATACTCAACTGGTTTTACTTCTTCAAGAGTTTGGACTACAGGTCCAAAAACTTCACGTTTTGCAAGTGAATTTAATTCTGTCTGAATTGCCTCTTTCTATTTTTGCCAATCATTTATGTGTCTACATTTTTCGACAGATTTAGGCTCAAAATCCTCGTTTTCATTAATGATATCAAGCGATGTCGACGCCGGGTTTTTCTCATCCTTCTTGTCTTTTCCAATTTTAGCCTTTTGATTTAATGATTCTTTGGAAAAGATCGGCACTTAATGTCGACGGGGTTTTGAAAGATCGTTTTTTATGATGAGCCAATTAACCAGAGTCGCCAGTTGGTATATTTGAAATGGATGTACCAACTCATCCGAGTTTTTGCTTTTTATAAATCGATGGCTCATATATGACTCCGAATTAATTGGTCTGCGAACCGAGATTCATAGAGTTCGGGGGTTTGCTTAAGCGAGGGGAAGGTATTAGGCACCTGATGGGTGTGTTTTATATACACAAATTAGGTACATTTGAGCTTGATAATTTGTAAATCCTAAGTCATTTCATTTGGTTTTTAAATATTTTTATCATATTTTTGTAAAATGTTATTTTGTATTGCGTTTATATGTTTTGTATTGCTTTTATGTGTTTTTACTTAGTTTTGTAAGAAGTGGAATAAGAGCTAGTTGATCATCAATGCTCATGGATGCCTAATTTGCCATTTTGAGCCTAACTTTGGCACTGTAGCTGCTTGTTTCCAAATTTCACCCATGATCCAATCCGAATCTCTCAAAACTCAAAGAACGAAAGTTGTAGATATTTGTCTTAGCTTTCCAGAACATCTTGAATCATCCAATGTGAAGTTCGTATGAGAGAGTTATGGCCATTTTACCATCGGATTTGGCATGGATTTTACACAGCAGTTGCTTCGGGCTCAATTTGAGACTTTCTGCGGACATTTTCTCGTCACGCTCCATTATGAAAGTTGTAGAGCTCTTTCCTAGCTTTCCATAGCCTATTTACACGCCTAAATCCAAGTTCGGACGAAGAAGTTATGGCCATTTTACTAACAGAGGTCAAAGCTGAGTCGGGTTACAGGCCACTGGCGCGGGCGCGCGGATTTGGATGCGGGCCGCGCGGCGCCTTGGCATCAGGCAGCCAGCGCGCGCGCGCGAGGCGTGGGCGTGTCGTGGGCGTGCGGCAAGGCCAGGGGCTGGGCGCGGGCGCGGCGGGCAGCGTGCGGGCGCGCCCGGGTGTGCTGAGTTCGATTTTTTTGACCTCCTAGTGCGATTCCAGCTCACTTTTGACCCAAAATCTGATGTTTGGCTAGGGTTTTTCATGGAGGCACTATATAATATCTCTTTGGGGCTTCATATTTGACAACTAGGGATTGAGAGGCTAGACTAAAACATCAATTTGAGAGCAAAAGTGCTGCAATACAAGGAAAAACTCAGCACAAGCCAAAGAACCAAGAAGGAAAGGATTGTCAAGGCATATCTAAACCTTTGGGAGGCTACACATACATCATCAAGAAGAGCTTGAGGGCTGCAATTCAAGGAAATTCCAGCAACAAGCTAAGGAGCAAAAAGAGAAACGAATGCCAAATGAAGAGGAAAAGCTAGAGATTGACATCAACCAAACAAGCAACATATGATTATCTTCTAAATGGGTTTTATCATCTCTTAATTTCCTTTGAATTTGTAATTCTATTTTATGATGAACACCATGTGTTTGATGTTTTGCTTAGCTACCATGAACTAAAGCTTGTATTCTAAGATTTCAATGGAACCCAACACATAGTTTGAATTGATTTCTCTCTCTTTGCTATTAATTACTCATTTGTGAATTGTATATCATAATTTATGCTTCATATCTTAATTGCCTAGCTAGTAATTACCGTGGGAACCTATATGAACTTGACGAACGGATTATAGTGTTTAGACCTTGTTATGATATCATGCGAAAGTTAAAGATTATTGTCGGTTATTAATTGAGATTAAGTGACGTGTGTCTTGTTGATTATCCTCAATGATAGGTAACTTGATAGTATTTAGGATAGATATATACCTAGATACCGTGTGCAACCAATGGAGAATCTACTCTTAATGACTTCCTATGTGAAAGTTGGTAATTGAAGGGACGGTAAATGAGATTTAGTGACACGTGTCTTGTTATTGTTCTTGAAATTAGTCTCTTGATAGTGTGTAGGATAGACATATACCTACATGCCGCATTAGGAAGATTCGAATTTGACCATCGACAGAGGCTTATAAGTAGCTTTGATTTCTCGGTTGGCAATTCTATGTTGTTAATTAATTCAAATGAGAGAGTTAGGATATTCAAATGAAGTGTTGGGGGAAATTGCAATCTTAGACTTGTTAATATTGGATTTCATTATCTTTTACTTGATTATTATTATCTTATTCACTACCAACAACAAAAATATCAAATCATCATTTGTCTAATTAAAATCAAGACGATATATAGTTGGTACTTGGGATACACTAGAACAATTCTCTGTGGGTTCGACAACTCTCTTATCATTATATTACTTGTTGACCGCGTATACTTGCGCGTATTTTTCGGTTGCGAAATCGACCAACAAGTTTTTGGCGCCGTTGCCGGGGAATTGTTCTTCTAGTGTTTTTCCAATATTAATGACAATCGAATTGGTCTTAATTTAGACTTGTAAATAATTTGCTTATTATTTATTTTGTTTTTTTTTGTTTTAGTTAATGGATGAGCATAATTATCAATGGGATTATGAGGGGACGACGCAACCAAGTTCGTCAAAAGTTCTTGAGCAATTGCAAGAACAACTTGCAACGCTTTCAAGGGCTATTGACACTCTTAAAGGCCAGTCCACTCAAAATGCCTACAGTCAGAATCAAGCTGACTACTACCCAAACTACTATCAACCGGGTTGGCAACATCATCCAAGCTTTTCTTGGAACAACAGTCAAGATCAATGCTTTGATCCAAGTCTCTCATACCATTCAGAATTTTCATTCCAACCTCCACCATACCATGAGGATACATCTAATGTGGAGGAGATTCTTCCCTTGTTCATTGAGAAACAAGAATTGTTACGAAGCGTCAAGAACCAAATGGCACAACTTCTCGAGGCAGTGCTTATTCACCCGCAAAGCACCTTACCTTGTATTACACAGATTAACCCTATAGAGGAAGGTGAAGAGCAATGTTTGGTGAATTCACATAGTTGTGACAAAGCGGAAAGAAGGAGGGAGGAGCTCATGGCTCATATCTCTCAAAATGAGGTTAGGATGGCAAATATACAAGCTTTAGTGCAGAGCATCATGAACTATGTTGCCAATTCTTACATTATTCACCCGCAATGCACCTTACCTAGCGATACTGAGATTGACCCTATGGAGGAAGGTGAAGAGGAGTGCTTGGTGGATGATCAAGGAAATGGCGCGGAGTCGCACGAAGCTAATAGTGAAAATTTTGAGAGTGAACATCCTATTGTGGATGATGATTCTGAGGTTGATGAGACGAGGAGCATGATTGGGGATCATGAAAAGGAAATTGAAGATCAAGAAGTCATATTCGAGGTTTTCAAAGCCATCGAACACCCATTGGTTCATGAAGAAGATCTTCATGTTGATCTTGACACAAGTGCAATAATTGATGATGCAGATGATGAAAGCTTCTTCTTGCCATCGGTTGAAACGAAGTTTGAAGGTCACCAACCAGGCATGCATGCCATGCAAATCAAAGAAAGAACAACGAGGCGGCATGCAATGGTCAATTTTGCGATTGAGCCGGATTGATGGGAAATAAAGGAGTCGGGCTAACGACTTTAAACTAAGCGCTTCTTGGGAGGCAACCCAAGTTTACTGTTTTGCTTTTATTTTTGTTTGATTGCATTTTAGTGGTTTAATTGCATTTTAATTTCTTTAGTCATTTGCTTTCAGGTACGCTCCCAACTTAGAGGTATTGAAAGATGATATCAATGGCGCTTGACACGGTTTCAGGGAAGTCTTCTATTTTAATTTTTCCTATATTAGACATTGAGGACAATGTCAAGTTTAAGTTTGGGGGTAGTACTTCGTATTTGTGTGTTTTTAATTTAGTTTTTGTGTGATTTAAGTATGTTTCTCTTTTTATTCAAAAAAAAAACAATTCATTTATTTTTAGGATGTGTCCTTGAGCATTGTTTTAATTTGATTTGAACCATAATCCATGGTCAATGATAATGGCTTGTTTGAAGAGAATCTAACTCATGAGACGTAAACAATTGTTGCTTAGTCTTTGTGCTTATCGTTCATCGGTTATTATTTTGCTTATGCCTCATTTCACTTTTATGCACTTACCCATGAGTATTAAGCTAGTTGTATGCTTAGTGAAGGCTTTTATAACCGAATGCTTGTGGGAAATATCTATAAACTCTAGAACTCGTTTAAACATCACTCGAAGCAAGGTGTCTAAATTTGTTATGCTTGAATTGATGGTCATGTGGTGAGTTGAGATGGAGCGTAAAACGCACTCACTCATGGACACATGCGTAGGAGAGATAGAGCGTAAAACGCACTCTCTTATATTTGTGATTAAAGAAAAAAAAAATTGTTTATTGCAAATTTTGCATGGGGTTGAGGTTGAGCGTAAAACGCACTCGCCCATATGAGCGTGCTTAAGGATTGAGATGGAGCATAAAATGCACTCACCTAGAGCCCTTGATTCTCAAAAATTTTGGAATTTTGATTTGTATACCTTTGTATTGAGTGATGTGTTAAGCATGTTGTTTTGGGGTTTATTTTGATTATTTCATAAGGTAATGTGGTTGCATAGTTTCATTCGAGCTTGATTGGTTTAGTGCTATTGGGTACTCACACACTCACATACGGAAGAGGCCTTAAGCAAAGTATGACTAGCTAACTGAATTTTTAGACTTGCAACACTTTGTTTGTTCTCTTGAGTTTCATGTGTTTGTGCCTTTGAGACCATTGTCGACTTATTAATTCATTGCTCAAGTTAGGTTGTATTAGAAGCGTTTCAATTGTGTAGTTTAGGTTTGTTTTGCTTGAGGACAAGCAAAGATTTAAGTTTGGGGGTATTTGATGGGTGTGTTTTATATACACAAATTAGGTACATTTGAGCTTGATAATTTGTAAATCCTAAGTCATTTCGTTTGGTTTTTAAATATTTTTATCATATTTTTGTAAAATGTTATTTTGTATTGCGTTTATATGTTTTGTATTGCTTTTATGTGTTTTTACTTAGTTTTGTAAGAAGTGGAATAAGAGCTAGTTGATCATCAATGCTCATGGATGCCTAATTTGCCATTTTGAGCCTAACTTTGGCACTGTAGCTGCTTGTTTCCAAATTTCACCCATGATCCAATCCGAATCTCTCAAAACTCAAAGAACGAAAGTTGTAGATATTTGTCTTAGCTTTCCAGAACATCTTGAATCATCCAATTTGAAGTTCGTATGAGAGAGTTATGGCCATTTTACCATCGGATTTGGCATGGATTTTACACAGCAGTTGCTTCGGGCTCAATTTGAGACTTTCTGCGGACATTTTCTCGTCACGCTCCAGTTATGAAAGTTGTAGAGCTCTTTCCTAGCTTTCCATAGCCTATTTACACGCCTAAATCCAAGTTCGGACGAAGAAGTTATGGCCATTTTACTAACAGAGGTCAAAGCTGAGTCGGGTTACAGGCCACTGGCGCGGGCGCGCGGATTTGGATGCGGGCGCGCGGCGCCTGGCATCAGGCAGCCAGCGCGCGCGCGCGGCGTGGGCGTGTCGTGGGCGTGCGGCAAGGCCAGGGGCTGGGCGCGGGCGCGGCGGGCAGCGTGCGGGCGCGCCCGGGTGTGCTGAGTTCGATTTTTTTGACCTCCTAGTGCGATTCCAGCTCACTTTTGACCCAAAATCTGATGTTTGGCTAGGGTTTTTCATGGAGGCACTATATAATATCTCTTTGGGGCTTCATATTTGACAACTAGGGATTGAGAGGCTAGACTAAAACATCAATTTGAGAGCAAAAGTGCTGCAATACAAGGAAAAACTCAGCACAAGCCAAAGAACCAAGAAGGAAAGGATTGTCAAGGCATATCTAAACCTTTGGGAGGCTACACATACATCATCAAGAAGAGCTTGAGGGCTGCAATTCAAGGAAATTCCAGCAACAAGCTAAGGAGCAAAAAGAGAAACGAATGCCAAATGAAGAGGAAAAGCTAGAGATTGACATCAACCAAACAAGCAACACATGATTATCTTCTAAATGGGTTTTATCATCTCTTAATTTCCTTTGAATTTGTAATTCTATTTTATGATGAACACCATGTGTTTGATGTTTTGCTTAGCTACCATGAACTAAAGCTTGTATTCTAAGATTTCAATGGAACCCAACACATAGTTTGAATTGATTTCTCTCTCTTTGCTATTAATTACTCATTTGTGAATTGTATATCATAATTTATGCTTCATATCTTAATTGCCTAGCTAGTAATTACCGTGGGAACCTATATGAACTTGACGAACGGATTATAGTGTTTAGACCTTGTTATGATATCATGCGAAAGTTAAAGATTATTGTCGGTTATTAATTGAGATTAAGTGACGTGTGTCTTGTTGATTATCCTCAATGATAGGTAACTTGATAGTATTTAGGATAGATATATACCTAGATACCGTGTGCAACCAATGGAGAATCTACTCTTAATGACTTCCTATGTGAAAGTTGGTAATTGAAGGGACGGTAAATGAGATTTAGTGACACGTGTCTTGTTATTGTTCTTGAAATTAGTCTCTTGATAGTGTGTAGGATAGACATATACCTACATGCCGCATTAGGAAGATTCGAATTTGACCATCGACAGAGGCTTATAAGTAGCTGTAGACACCCAAATTTTGCGTTTCCTTCTACTAACCATGACAGGAGGGCGAAATCGTCAATTGAACCGGCTTGCGGGAGCAAGGGAGCGGGCACAAGGGCAAGCGCCCGGCACCGCCGCAATGTTTTGGGCAACCCAAGTTTACGTGACAATAAGACCGTCCGAGGCAGGCATTTCCGAATGAGGTGGCACGTCTCCCGGAAATTCCCGGACTGCGGAATACGAGCCTGTCAGCGAAAACCGACGTTGCGGTACGAAAATCGAGGCGTGGCACGAAAATCGAGAAAGTCAAGCCCGCCAGCCGCGGATAGATCTGCGGCCAAGTGGGTGCGCCAGCACGAAAACCGGGAAATCAGCACTACCAGCTGAGTGCGATGGGAGGCGTGCCAGCTGGCCAGCCTATTTAAGCCAGCTTCAGGCAGCATACAGGAGGTTCAGCAAATTTTGGAGAAGAAGAAGAAAAACAGCAAACAGCAGCACGGAATTTGAGAGAAAAATAGTAGATTTTGCAACAAAAATAGGAAGAAAAGAGAGGAAAAAGAGAGAAATTTTACTCCTTTAATTTTGATTGTATCAAATATATTTCTCATCCTATTCAAATACCAAGACTTCATCCTTTTGAGATCATTTTGCAAGGTAAAAATTCCTTTTGTTATAACAATTCATATCATCTTATTTGCTTAGATGGGATGTAGTTTTCATGTATATTGTTGAACAATCATGGATTATGGATTATTAGGGAGGGTTCCATCGGAACAAAATTCTTCCTAATAACCCGAGGATATCCAATTGATAAAATTTCTAGCTTGTTTGTGATAATTTATTGGGTGTAATTTATTTAGATTGTCATTTCCGGATATCATGGTATATTAGATAAACCCGGGTTGGTTAGTTATGTAATATTCATTTTGTAGGCATGTATTAATCTCGTGTGAGCCTAGGAATGCGACCCCGAGGTCCAAATCCGATGATGGACGTTTTGATGTATGTGATAGATTCAAGATGCTCGTTTTGTAACATGTAACCTTTGGGCCTTAAAACGACGCCAAGGCGGGAATCGTGTTTAAGGCCCCGAAATAGTGAAATTTGTGATTGTTGGCGTTCGGGGATATTTTGATGGCTTACATGCCCATGAATAGCCCCGACGCGTGTTTATGCTCGATTCGATTTATGACGCGAAATTGATTTCAAAGCTAAATGATAAGATTTTCATAAAAATCAAGCAAAGTAGGATATTAGAATCACGAGGTTAAAATTTGAGAAATATTAATGAATGTCGATTCCTATCTAACGAGGAAGCTAAAGAAAGATCGTTTTCCAAAACACCACACAAAAATGATTTTGCAAATAAGTAACGTTTTATTAAATCTTTGTGCATAGGGTGAAAGAGATTCTAGAAATTGCCCATCATTTTATGAAAGCAACGTATAGATCTCGATTCCTATTTTGACGAAGGTTTAAAATTCTTCTTTTGCCAAAACGACATTTAATGAAAATCTCATAGTTTTGGACAATTAAAACCAAACCTTTCTCATAAAGAATAAAGCTTCCTCGGGTATACCGAAAAGACATTCCGAAGCATACTCAAATTAAAACACGATTTTCCCTAAAATCCAAATGACTCTTTCATACAAACTCACCACAACATTCACATAGGCACACACACACACACGCGCGCACCTACATACACATATTCATGAATTAAAGGATAGGAAAGCATTAAGATTGCGGTAACCGTGTTTCACGGAAGTCGAGGGGTGCCTAACACCTTCCCCTCACTTAAGCAAGCCCCCGAACTCTATGAATCTCAATTCGCAGACCAAATTAATTCGGAGTCACATATGAGCCAGCGATTTACAAAAGAGCGAAAACTCGGATGAGTTGGTACATCCATTTCAAATATACCAACTGGCGACTCTGGTTAATTGGCTCATCATAAAAACGATCTTTCAAAACCCCGTCGACCTCAATGCCGACCTTTTCCAAAAATCATCTAAACCAAAAGGCTAAAATTGGAAAAGACCGAGAAAGCGAAAAACCCGGCGTCGACAGCTGGCGACTCTGCTGGGGAAATTAGAGGGCTTAAGCCGCGTTCAAATCTTGATGCTATCATATCCTCTAAAATTCATGAATGTGTATGTACGTGCGATATTTTGACTTGTTTTACTTATTGTTGTGTGTGAATGTGTGCCTTTTGTCCAATGAATGAATGATTGAATGGAATTGCTTTACTTTAAAGTAATCATTTGCATACGGTGAGGACGATGAATGTGAATGTATGTTGAGAGAGTACCTCCTCCTGAGGCGAACCTGTCGGTTGCTTATTACTGGACTCGAAGGGGCTGCTCCCCGGAGATGGCTCAGGAAACGCACCACCCAAATCCGCTCCAATCGAAAGGATTCAGACGAGTAGATTGCGAAGATTTGGGGACCTTCATGCCGAAAAGCCCGCGAGAGTAACCCTAGGGTAGGTCAGCCTCTGATAAACCCAACGAAGAGAAGCTTCTTCATGCCCTTTTATCATTCAGTCGAATAAATAAATGTCATGTAAATGGCATACAACTGTCATACCAGCATCATCGTAATAAATATGTCCTGTATCATGTGATTACATCACCTGCACATATGAAGATAATACTGACATGGTTTTGCAGGAAGGCAATCCGTGCCACGTACCAAGGTTTTCTAAAAACTTCTAAATACTATCCTATCATCAAACACTGACCTTGTTTTGCAGGATAAGATTAAGAGAACCGTGAAAGCGTGGCATAACGATCACAAAGAACCCGGAGTAGGGGCATATTCGACCACACAAAAAAGAAAAAGAAAAAGAAAAAAGAAATAATGATAAACATGCATCAGTGTTGACATGCATCTGCCAACTTGTAACTGGCACAGTACTAAACTACGGCCCTGGTTTGTTTTGCGAGACTACCCCTAAGACCCAACTAAGAGGCCGTAAAATCCATACTCCATCCATCCAAATGGCCGAAGCCGGTAGCCGTGAAATACACTGGCTTCCCTGATTCACACATCACGGTACAAGATGAGCTTTAAGGGGGAAACTGCGGTCCAGACTTGTCCGGCCTATGAGGATCAGATCGGAGAGATCTCCCATAGTGACGCCCCTCCTAAATGGGCTTGGTCAAAACATTAAGGAGTTCCTTCGAGACAGCTCCCCTCCCGAAAATGCAGATCTGACCAAGGAAAGAGAATCCAAAGATGGGCAGTGAAATTCTTCCTAAGCGGAGACGATTTGCATGAATAGGACCTAGCTACGGGACTGCTGAGATATCTGGAAGCCAAAGAAGCCCACAGACAAATGAACGAAGTACATGGCGATGTGTGCGGAACCCATATGCGCAGAACATTTTTGGCAAAGAAAATCATGTGAACGGATCACTATTGGCTAACCATGAAAACTGACTGCGATGTTCATGTCATGAAATGCCATCAATGCCAGATCCATGCCAATACGATCCATGCACCTCCTAATGAGCTCCATTGCTTGACCTCACCGTGGCCAGTTGAACCGTGCAGCAGGTGATATCCAGAAAGGGGTAAATCCAGGAGTGTGGCAGTGAATCCCGGCCAGTGGAAGATCAATGGGTTTTAAAATTCTGAGTTTCAAATCCCTGCACGCTCATGTCATTTTGTCATGTTATCCAAAAAGAAGATCATGTGCTGAAATATTTTATATATATGACAAGCATTTTGTTTTATGTCAGGTACCCCGAATTGAGGCATTCTAGCCTGACAAGCAATAGGCCAAATTTGAAGAAGGATCACGATTTTGGTATAAAGCTAGATTTCGATCTGATGGGGATCGAGCAGGACGAGACAGATATCGACAATACGCCTGGCGAGATCAAAGGATGGGTCGAAGGTAAACCCAAACCCAGTTTAGACCAAACCATCGCCATCAAACATCAGAGTCCCTAACGATCACAAAGAACCCGGAGTAGGGGCAAATTCGACCACAAAAAAAAAAAAAAAAAAAAAAAAAAAATCAAAAATCAAAAATCGAAAATTTTCAAAAATCAAAAATCCCCCAAGCCTTTCAACAAGTCAAAGGACCGGATTTTTTGTCAGCCCAGCGAGATACCGATGCAACCAGTATGAGGGAGATCACAGAAAAGCAACTTAACACTGGGGCATTTATCAACTACCCAGGAAATGATGACGTGCAAATTGGCACCCATGCAACAATCCCATCGACATGCACCATCGTCATCAAATGCTACCTCGTGGCAATTAAAACTTCAACGGTACGATCATCTGGCATTTGTCAAGCATAGTTTTCCCGGGATACGATGATCCGCGTGAAAGGGGGATCTTATTTTGGCTTGATAGGAATCGGATTAATTCTGACAAGCAACCGTGGAGCATTATCGTGAGTATGATTAAACGAAGAAGGCTATTCAACCTTTTGATCGGGTACAAAGCCTTAATTCAAAGCAACGTTTGCGACAGAATTGACCTCATGTGACAGCCTTCACTTTGCATTTGCACAAACTTTCAGTTGTGGGGTATAAAGTTATGACGACGTTGATGGCGATTAACACGTAGTCAGACAGTCAATAATTATCAAGCTAAAATCAAGAAGTCAGGCGATAAATGATTATCAAGCTAATGTCTCGAATCGTGGCCTGGGTTATTCGAGTAATTAAGCCCGAGGGGTGTCTCTACACCTGGTGCCCTAAAGCCATCTGGTTTGGGAGTCGCTGGCCCAACACTCGTTACATGGGTAACTCAGAGCCTAAGAAAACGAGCATTACAGTAGAGGAGGCCCGAGCAGATTCGAATCGTGGCATGGGCTACTCGAGTAATTAAGCCTAAAGGGTGTCTCTGCATCTGGTGCCCTAAAGCCGTCTGGTTTGGGAGTCACCGGCCTAACACTCGCTACATGGGTAACTCAAGCCTAAGAAAACGAATCTTGCGCAAGGTCAAGCAAAGAATGAATGGGGCAGACCACCAGCTTGTCTCGAACCGTGGCCTTTGTTACTCGAGTAAATAAACCTGAAGGGGGTGTCTGTACACCTAATGCCCCAAAACCGTCTGGTTTGGGAGTCATTGGTCCAAAACTCGTTAAATGGGTAACTTTGAATAGCCTAAGAAAACGAGACAAGTGAAGTGGGCTAATGAAAAGAAAAAGATAATACGAAAAAGCTCTCGGCCTTAAACAAGAAGTCATAGAAGAGAAATCCCTACTGAGTGTTGCATCGCACAGTGCATTTGTCATATGACGTCAATCCTGCTAAGGACGCTGTCGAGAATGGAGACAGAATACCTTTGACGAGGGAAGGTAGTTCTTTCGAATTCGACCTTACTCACATACAATGACCATGAATGCTTGAAGGTGTTCTTACGATTTCATAACTCGTTAAATAGAAAATCATCAACTCGCGAGGGATTGAAAAAAAAAAAAACAAAAAAAAAAAAAAAAAAAAAAAAAATCCGATCTAGTACACTCACAGTTCATAACTTGCTAGATTGTGCGATCAACAGATATTCAATTTCATGTGCTTTAACTGCATTTTTGTCGAGATTATAATATCTTTGTGTTGAACTAACACTAACGGCCGAGCCTTCAAGTTTTGGCACTTGTTAGTCATCTGATATGCAGGATCTTGCAGAGCTGAGGATAACTCAGCACGGTCAACATCGCGAGTTTTCGATAGAAAGTCTTGGTAGCGACATGCGCCAAGGCTGGGGCAGTTAAGAATCATGAAATGGAAGGAAGTTGAGGCTGCACAGAACTTCTCGTCATTGGGCCTCTCCCCAATCTTGACTATCATTACCTCGACATCCAAATGATCCACGTGCATGAGCATATACAAAGATGATATAATGCGGGACAGAAGCATATCGGCCAGCAGAAATGATCAAAAGGCCAAGGAGCCTAACATAGCTGGCAATCATCACAGAGAGCGAAACAGACTGCCTCAACTCGATGAAATGAAGACGACCAAGAACAGGCAGAGTTCAAAACCAATGTTGAAGTCTAGAAACTACACTTCACGACGAAGCGTGATCCCATCAAATGTTGGCAAGCAATGACAACGGTCGAATCGTATCATTTGACTGAACAGGGGTCATTTCTATCTAAAACATATGTTGGGCACATGCATCTGTCCATACCATATCTGCCAGATCATGTGTAACATCTTTTTCATGCATGCAGGTACGATCAAAATGAAAATCTTCAGGAAAGTACAAGCACGTCGCCTTCAACTTCACAAATGATCAGACCGTGATGGCTTTTGCGGCATAGTACGTGGACGATATTGGTGGAAGATCCAGGACAAAAGCCGATCAACAGTCCCATCCAAAAAAAAAACAAAAGAAAAAAAAAAAAAAAAAAAAAAAAAAAAAAAAAGGACAAAAAACAACAAACCCTGGGAAGGGCTGAGATCCACGCGAACCACAACAAGATGGTGAGCACCCCTGGGAAGGGCTGATATCCACACAAAGAAAAAAGACAAAAAACAACAAACCCTGGGAAGGGCTGAGATCCACGCGAACCACAACAAAGATGGTGAGCACCCCTGGGAAGGGCTGATATCCACACAAAGAAAAAAGACAAAAAACAACAAACCCTGGGAAGGGCTGAGATCCACGCGAACCACAACAAGATGGTGAGCACCCCTGGGAAGGGCTGATATCCACACAAATAAAAAGACAAAAAACAACAAACCCTGGGAAGGGCTGAGATCCACGCGAACCACAACAAAGATGGTGAGCACCCCTGGGAAGGGCTGATATCCACACAAAGAAAAAAGACAAAAAACAACAAACCCTGGGAAGGGCTGAGATCCACGCGAACCACAACAAGGTGGTGAGCACCCCTGGGAAGGGCTGATATCCACAAAAAGAAAAAAAAGACAAAAAATAACAAACCCTGGGAAGGGCTGAGATCCACGCGAACCACAACAAGATGGTGAGCACCCCTGGGAAGGGCTGATATCCACAAAAAGAAAAAAAAGAGACAAAAAATAACAAACCCTGGGAAGGGCTGAGATCCACGCGAACCACAACAAGATGGTGAGCACCCCTGGGAAGGGCTAATATCCAACCAATCAATAATCCCTAGGAAGGGCTGGTATCCAAACAAGAAGTGAACCTGGGAAGGCATCCAAGCAAACCACAACAAGGTGGTGAGCACCCCTGGGAAGGGCTGATATCCACACAAAGAAAAAGACAAAAACAACAAACCCTGGGAAGGGCTGAGATCCAAGATAACCAACCGACGACGATAACCGGGGGTTACGAGATGGGTGACCGGCGACGATACCCGGCCCCGACATGACGATCGACCGGCGACGATAACCGGCGATCACGAGATGGATGACCGGCGACGATAACCGGCTCCGACAGATAACCAACCAGCGACGATAACCGGGGGTTACGCGATGGGTGACCGGCGACGATACCCGGCCCCGACATGACGATCGACCGGCGACGATAACCGGCGATCACGAGATGGATGCCCGGCGACGATAACCGGCTCCGACAGATAACCAACCGGCGACGATAACCGGGGATAACGCGATGGGTGACCGGCGACGATACCCGGCCCCGACGAGACGATCGACCGGCGACGATAACCGGCGATCACGAGGTGGATGTCCGGCGACGATAACCGGCTCCGACAGATAACCAACCGGCGACGATAACCGGGGGTTACGCGATGGGTGACCGGCGACGATACCCGGCCCCGACATGACGATCGACCGGCGACGATAACCGGCGATCACGAGATAGATGACCGGCGACGATAACCGGCTCCGACAGATAACCAACCGGCGACGATAACCGGGGGTTACGAGATGGGTGACCGGCGACGATACCCGGCCCTGACGAGACAATCGACCGGCGACGATAACCGGCGATTACGAGATGGATGTCCGGCGACGAAAACCGGCTACGACGAGATAGCCTACCGGCGACGATAACCGGGGGTTACGAGATGGGTGACCGGCGACGATAACCGGCGATTACGAGACAATTGACCGGCGACGATAACCGGCGATTACGAGATGGATGTCCGGCGACGAAAACCGGCTCCGACAAGCGGTGACACCTGTAGAATCGTATCAAAAGACTGTACAGGGGTCATTTTTCATTTTAAATGTTGTGTCACATGCATTGAATAAGTGATAATTCTGTACGTGATCCATGCAGGTTAGGTGTCAAGGTCCTAGCCTATCAGAGTCAAAAGCAATGGTTGCCAAGAACGATGTGCGAGGACGAATTCCAAGGATGCCCTTCAAGGCTAGTCAGGGGAATAACTTCCTTTGATGACAATGGGATGGAATAAGGTGATTACGAGAGGGGTGACCGGATACGAGACCCGGCACTCGCAGGACAATCAACCGGATACGAGACCCGGCGATTACGAGACGAGCGACAGGTTAGGGATTGATGCATTGACACCTTTACGAATGTGTTGCATGCCTTACATCTTGCGTTGCATCATAAGTTGTATGTGTTGCATCATGTATGCACTGTCATTCTTATGCACTGTCATTCATGCATCGTGTGTCTACTTCTTTATCATGTTCATTTCATTTAACATTTCATAAACATGATAAAGAGGGGCAGCTGTAGACACCCAAATTTTGCGTTTCCTTCTACTAACCATGACAGGAGGGCGAAATCGTCAATTGAACCGGCTTGCGGGAGCAAGGGAGCGGGCACAAGGGCAAGCGCCCGGCACCGCCGCAATGTTTTGGGCAACCCAAGTTTACGTGACAATAAGACCGTCCGAGGCAGGCATTTCCGAATGAGGTGGCACGTCTCCCGGAAATTCCCGGACTGCGGAATACGAGCCTGTCAGCGAAAACCGACGTTGCGGTACGAAAATCGATGCGTGGCACGAAAATCGAGAAAGTCAAGCCCGCCAGCCGCGGATAGATCTGCGGCCAAGTGGGTGCGCCAGCACGAAAACCGGGAAATCAGCACTACCAGCTGAGTGCGATGGGAGGCGTGCCAGCTGGCCAGCCGCAGATCCATCTGCGGCCAGCCGCAGATAGATCTGCGGCTGGCTCTGGCCAGCCTATTTAAGCCAGCTTCAGGCAGCATACAGGATGGTTCAGCAAATTTTGGAGAAGAAGAAGAAAAAACAGCAAACAGCAGCACGGAATTTGAGAGAAAAATAGTAGATTTTTCAACAAAAATAGGAAGAAAAGAGAGGAAAAAGAGAGAAATTTTACTCCTTTAATTTTGATTGTATCAAATATATTTCTCATCCTATTCAAATACCAAGACTTCATCCTTTTGAGATCATTTTGCAAGGTAAAAATTCCTTTTGTTATAACAATTCATATCATCTTATTTTGCTTAGATGGGATGTAGTTTTCATGTATATTGTTGAACAATCATGGATTATGGATTATTAGGGAGGGTTCCATCGGAACAAAATTCTTCCTAATAACCCGAGGATATCCAATTGATAAAATTTCTAGCTTGTTTGTGATAATTTATTGGGTGTAATTTATTTAGATTGTCATTTCCGGATATCATGGTATATTAGATAAACCCGGGTTGGTTAGTTATGTAATATCCATTTTGTAGGCATGTATTAATCTCGTGTGAGCCTAGGAATGCGACCCCGAGGTCCAAATCCGATGATGGACGTTTTGATGTATGTGATAGATTCAAGATGCTCGTTTTGTAACATGTAACCTTTGGGCCTTAAAAAAAACGACGCCAAGGCGGGAATCGTGTTTAAGGCCCCGAAATAGTGAAATTTGTGATTGTTGGCGTTCGGGGATATTTTGATGGCTTACATGCCCATGAATAGCCCCGACGCGTGTTTATGCTCGATTCGATTTATGACGCGAAATTGATTTCAAAGCTAAATGATAAGATTTTCATAAAAATCAAGCAAAGTAGGATATTAGAATCACGAGGTTAAAATTTGAGAAATATTAATGAATGTCCGATTCCTATCTAACGAGGAAGCTAAAGAAAGATCGTTTTCCAAAACACCACACAAAAATGATTTTGCAAATAAGTAACGTTTTATTAAATCTTTGTGCATAGGGTGAAAGAGATTCTAGAAATTGCCCATCATTTTATGAAAGCAACGTATAGATCTCGATTCCTATTTTGACGAAGGTTTAAAATTCTTCTTTTGCCAAAACGACATTTAATGAAAATCTCATAGTTTTGGACAATTAAAACCAAACCTTTCTCATAAAGAATAAAGCTTCCTCGGGTATACCGAAAAGACATTCCGAAGCATACTCAAATTAAAACACGATTTTCCCTAAAATCCAAATGACTCTTTCATACAAACTCACCACAACATTCACATAGGCACACACACACACACACGCGCACCTACATACACATATTCATGAATTAAAGGATAGGAAAGCATTAAGATTGCGGTAACCGTGTTTCACGGAAGTCGAGGGGTGCCTAACACCTTCCCCTCACTTAAGCAAGCCCCCGAACTCTATGAATCTCAATTCGCAGACCAAATTAATTCGGAGTCACATATGAGCCAGCGATTTACAAAAGAGCGAAAACTCGGATGAGTTGGTACATCCATTTCAAATATACCAACTGGCGACTCTGGTTAATTGGCTCATCATAAAAACGATCTTTCAAAACCCCGTCGACCTCAATGCCGACCTTTTCCAAAAATCATCTAAACCAAAAGGCTAAAATTGGAAAAGACCGAGAAAGCGAAAAACCCGGCGTCGACAGTAGCTTTGATTTCTCGGTTGGCAATTCTATGTTGTTAATTAATTCAAATGAGAGAGTTAGGATATTCAAATGAAGTGTTGGGGGAAATTGCAATCTTAGACTTGTTAATATTGGATTTCATTATCTTTTACTTGATTATTATTATCTTATTCACTACCAACAACAAAAATATCAAATCATCATTTGTCTAATTAAAATCAAGACGATATATAGTTGGTACTTGGGATACACTAGAACAATTCTCTGTGGGTTCGACAACTCTCTTATCATTATATTACTTGTTGACCGCGTATACTTGCGCGTATTTTTCGGTTGCGAAATCGACCAACAGCACCCCCCGACTTCTGTGAAACACGGTTACCGCAATCTCGATGCTTTCCTATCCTTTAATTCATGAATGTGTGTGTGTGTATGTGCGCGTGTGTGTGTGTGTGCCCATGTGAATGTTGTGGTGAGTTTGTATGAAAGAATCGTTTGGATTTTTAGGGAAAATCGTGCTTTAATTTGAGAGTGCTTTGGAATGTCCTTCGGCTTCTACGAGAAAGCTTTATTCTTTATTAGGAAGGTTTGATTTTAATTGTCAAAACTGCAAGGTTTTTATTAGGTGTTGTTTTGGCAAACAAGAGTTTTAAACCTTCGTCAAAATAGGAATTGATATCTATACGTTGCTTTCGTAACTCAAATGATGGGCAACTTCTAGAATCTCTTTAACCCTATGCACAACGGTTTAATAAAACGTCATTTATTTATAAAATCATTTTTTGTGATGTTTGAAAACGATTTTTCCTTTAGCCTTCTCGTTGAATAGGAATCAACATTCATTAGCACCTCCAATTTTTAGCCTCGTGATTCTAATAACCTAGTTTGATTGATTTTATGAAAATCTTATCGTTTAGCTTTGAAATCAATTTCGTGTCATAAATCAAATCAAGCATTAAAATGCGTTGGGGCTACTCATGGGCATGTAAGCCATCAAAATAACCCCGAACGCCCACAATCGCATACTTTCACTATGACGGGGCCTTAAACACGATTCTCGCCTTGGCGTCGTTTTAAGGCCCGACGATTACATATTTACAATGAAGACTACATCGCTCCTACTACATATATCAAAAGATGTCCATCATCGGATTTGGACCACGGGGTCGCGCTCCTAGGCTCACATCCAAAATCGCTACACACCCACAAGATCCTAAAAATAGCAATCTAAACAATCTATGCACAATACATCATTACAACGAGCTAAAAATTCACCAAATGGACATCATCGGGCCATTAGGAGGAATTCATTCCATTTGGAACCCTTACTAATAGCCCTCAATCCATGGATTCACATCAATATTCAAGAACAACTACATTCAAGATAATTCGGATGACAAAAAGCTTGGCAAAAAAATGGTATAACAAAATGCTAAAACAAAGGATTTTTCACCTTGTAAATAATCCCCACAATATGTATGAATTTGTGTATTGAATAGAGTAGAAAATATGAGATGTAATCTCACAAAATGGGTACAATTTCTCACTATTTCTCACTCTTTTCTCTCTTAATTTCTGCTGTTTTCTCCTTCTTTCCGAGCTGCTGTCTCTCCCTCTCTTCCGCTGCTGAACCCCCTGGATGAAATGAAGAAACGGAGCTGAAATAAGCTGGCCTAGGGCAGCCGCAGATTGATCTGCGGCTGGCTGGCCCACCCCTCATCGCACTCAGCTGGTTTCCTGGTTTTGAGTCCCGTGCGCACCACCATTATTTTAATCGTTTGGCCGCAGATCAATCCGCGGCTGGGTGGGTTGATTTTCTCGAATTTCGTGTCACGCCTTGATTTTCGTGCCGCAACGTCGATCTCCGCTGACAGGCTTGTATTCTGCAGTCCGGGAATCATTGGGAGACGTGCCACATCATTCGGGCATGCTCATTTCGGACGACCCTGCTGTCACGTCGGTTTTGATTTGCAAATCGTTGCGGTGGCGTCGAGTGTTCGCACTTGTGCATCCCTCGCTCTCACAGGCCGGTTCATTTGACGATTTTGCACTCCTGTCTCGGTTAGTATACGAAGCGCAAAATTTGGGTGTCTACAGCTGCCCCTCTTTATCATGTTTATGAAATGTTGAATGAAATGAACATGATAAAGAAGTAGACACACGATTCATGAATGACAGTGCATAAGAATGACAGTGCATACATAATGCAACACATACAACTTATGATGCAACGCAAGATGCAAGGCATGCAACACATTCGTAAAGGTGTCAATGCATCAATCCCTAACCTGTCGCTCGTCTTGTAATCGCCGGGTCTCGTATCCGGTCGATTGTCCTGTGAGTGTCGGGTCTCGTATCTGGTCACCCCTCTCGTAATCACCTTATTCCATCCCATTGTCATCAAAGGAAGTTATTCTCCTGACTAGCTTTGAAGGGCATCCTTGGAGTTCGTCCTCGTACATCGTTCTTGGCAACCATCGCTTTTGACTCAGATAGGCTAGGACCTTGACACCTAACCTGCATGGATCACGTACAGAATTATCATCTATTCAATGCATGTGGCACAACATTTAAAATGTAACTTTGATGAAAAATGACCCCTGTACAGTTTTTTGATACGGTTCCACAGGTGTCACCGTTTGTCGGGGTTTGCTCGGATCTCAGCCCTTCCCAGGGGTCGTTGATTGTTTGGATACCAGCCCTTCCCAGGGATTCGTTGATCACCGGTTATCATCGCCGGTCGATCGTCTCGTCGGGGCCGGTTTTCGTCGCCGGGCACCCATCTCGTAACCCCCGGTTATCGTCGCCGGTTGGTTATCTCGTCGGAGCCGATTTTCGTCGCCGGACATCCATCTCGTAATCGCCGATTATCGTCGTCGGTTGATCGTCTTGTCGGGGCCGGTTTTCGTCGCCGGACACCCATCTCGTAACCCCCGGTTATCGTCGCCGGTTGGTTATCTTGTCGGAGCCGGTTTTCGTCGCCGGACATCCATCTCGTAATCGCCGGTTATCGTCGCCGGTCGATTGTCTTGTCGGGGCCGGGTATCGTCGCCGGTCACCCATCTCGTAACCCCCGATTATTGTCGCCGGTTGGTTATCTTGTCGGAGCCGGTTTTCGTCGCCGGACATCCATCTTGTAATCGCCGGTTTTCGTCGCCGGACAATTGTCTTGTCGGGGCTGGGTATCGTCGCCGGTCACCCATGTCGTAACCCCCGGTTATCGTCGCCGGTTGGTTATCTTGGATCTCAGCCCTTCCCAGGGTTTCTTGTTGTGGATATCAGCCCTTCCCAGGGGTGCTCACCATCTTGTTGTGGTTCGCGTGGATCTCAGCCCTTCCAGGGTCTGTTGTTTTTTGTCTTTTTTCTTTTTGTGGATATCAGCCCTTCCCAGGGGTGCTCACTATCTTGTTGTGGTTCGCGTGGATCTCAGCCCTTCCCAGGGTTTGTTGTTTTTTGTCTTTTTTCTTTTTATGGATATCAGCCCTTCCCAGGGGTGCTCACCATCTTGTTGTGGTTCGCGTGGATCTCAGCCCTTCCCAGGGTTTGTTGTTTTTTATCTTTTTTCTTTTTGTGGATATCAGCCCTTCCCAGGGGTGCTCACCATCTTGTTGTGGTTCGCGTGGATCTCAGCCCTTCCCAGGGTTTGTTGTTTTTTGTCTTTTTTCTTTTTGTGGATATCAGCCCTTCCCAGGGGTGCTCACCATCTTGTTGTGGTTCGCTTGGATGCCTTCCCAGGTTTGCTCACCACTTTGTTGTGGTTTGCTTGGATGCCTTCCCAGGTTCACTTCTTGTTTGGATACCAGCCCTTCCTAGGGGTCGATGGTTTTTTTTTTTTTTTTTTTTTTTTGAAATGGGATGTGTGATCGGCTTCATGTCCTGGATCTCCCACCAACATCGTCCACGTACCATGCCGCAAAAGCCATCACAGTCTGATCATTCGTGAGGTGGAAAGCGACGTGCTTGTACTTTCCTGAAGATTTTCATTTTGATCGTACCTGCATGCATGAAAAAAAAAATGTTATGCATGATCTGACAGATATGTTATGGACAGATGCATGTGCACATCATATTTTTAGATAGAAATGACCCATGTTCAGTCAAATGATACGATTCGACCGTCGTCATTGTCTGCAAACATTTGATTGGATCACGCCTCGTCGTGAATTGTAGTTTCTAGACTTCAACCCTGGTCTGGTACTCTGTCTGTTCTTGGTCGTCTTCATTTCATCGAGATGAGGTAGTCTGTTTCGCTCTCTGTGATGATCGACAGCTATGTTGGCTCCTTGGCCTTTTGATCATTTCTGATGGCCGATATGTTGTTGTCCCGCATTATATCATCCTTGTATATGCTCATGCACGGGGATCATTTGGATGCCGAGGCAATGATAGTCAGGATTGGGGAGAGGCCCAATGACGAGAAGTTCTGTGCAGCCTCATCCTTCTTTCATTTCACGATTCTTAACTGCCCCAGCCTTGGCGCATGTTGTTACCAAGAATTTCTATTGAAGACTCGCGAGGCTGACCGTGCTGAGTTATCCACAGCTCTGCTAGATCCTGCATATCAGATGACTAACAAATGCCAAAACTTGAAGGCTCGGGGCGTTAGTGTTAGTTCAACACAAAGATATTAAAATCTCGACAAAATGCAGTTAAAGCACATGAAATTGAATATCTGTTGATCGCACAATCTAGCAAGTTGTGAACCGTGAATGTACTAGATTGGAAAAATGTTTTTTTTTTTATTATTTATTATTATTATTATTATTCAATCCCTCGCGAGTTGATGATTTTCCATTTGACGAGTTATGAAATCGTAAGAACACCTTCAAGCATTCATGGTCATTGTACGTGAGTAAGGTCGAATTCAAAAGAACTACCTTCCCTCGTCAAAAGTATTTTGTCTCCATTCTCGACAACGTCCTTAGCAGGATTGACGTCATATGACAAATGCACTGTGCGATGCAGCACTCAGTAGGGGTTTCTCTTCTATGACTTCTTGTTTAAGGCCGAGAGTTTTTTTTTTTTTTTTTTTCTTTTTATTAGCCCACTTCACTTGTCTCGTTTTCTTAGGCTATTCAAAGTTACCCATTTAACGAGTTTTGGACCAATGACTCCCAAACCAGACGGTTTTGGGGCATTAAGTGTACAGACACCCCTTCGGGTTTATTTACTCGAGTAACAAAGGCCACGGTTCGAGACAAGCTGGTGGTCTGCCCCATTCATTCTTTGTTTGACCTTGCGCAAGATTCGTTTTCTTAGGCTTGAGTTACTCATGTAGCGAGTGTTAGGCCGGTGACTCCCAAACCAGACGGCTTTAGGGCACCAGATGCAGAGACACCCTTTAGGCTTAATTACTCGAGTAGTCCATGCCACGATTCGAATCTGCTCGGGCCTCCTCTACTATAATGCTCGTTTTCTTAGGCTCTGAGTTACCCATGTAACGAGTGTTGGGCCGGCGACTCCCAAACCAGATGACTTTAGGGTACCAGGTGTAGAGACACCCCTCGGGCTTAATTACTCGAATAACCCAGGCCACGATTCGAGATATTAGCTTGATAATCATTTATCGTCTGACCTCTTGATATTGACTTGATAATTATTGATTGTCTGACTACGTGTTAATTGCCATTAACATCGTCATAGTTTTATACCCCACAACTGAAAGTTTGTGCAAATGCAAAGTGAAGGCTGTCACATGAGGTCGATTCTGTCGCAAACGTTGCTTTGAATTAAGGCTTCGTACCCGATCAAAAGGTTGAATAGCCTTCTTCGTCTAATCATACTCACGATCGTGCTCCACGGTTGCTTGTCAGAATTAATCCGATTCCTATCAAGCCAAATAAAATCCCCTTTCACGCGGATCATCGTATCCCGGGAAAACTACGCTTGACAAATGCCAGATGATCGTACCGTTGAATATTGAAATGACATGAGGTAGCATTTGATGATGATGGTGCACGTTGATGGGATTGTTGCATGGGTGCCAACTTGCACGTCATCGTTTCCTGGGTAGTCGACAAATGCCCCAGTGTTAAGTAGCTTTTCTTGTGATCTCCCTCGTACTGGTTGCATCGGTATCTCGCTGGGCTAACAAAAGATCCGGTCCTTTGACTAGTTGAAAGGTTTGGGGGATTTTTGATTCTTTTGAGGATTTTTTTTTTTTTTTGGTGGTCGAATTTGCCCCTACTCTGGGTTCTTTGTGATTGTTAGGGGTTCTGATGTTTGATGGCTATGGTTTGATCCAAGTTGGGTTTGGGTTTGTCTTCGACCCATCCTTTGATCTCGTCAGGCATATTGTCGATATCTGTCTCGCCCTGCTCAATCCCCATCAGATCGAAATCTAGCTCTATACCAAAATCGTGATCCTCCTTCAAATTTGGCCTATTGCTTGTCAGGCTAGAATGCCTCAAATCGGGGTACCTGAAATAAAACAGGAATGCTTGTCATAGATATAAAACATTTCAGCACATGATCTTCTTTTTTGGATAACATGACAAAGTGACATAAGCGTGCAGGGATTGGAAATAAAACTCAGAATTTTAAAACCCATTGATCTTCTACTGGCCGGAATTCACTGTCATACTCCTGGATTTTCCCCTTCCTGGATATCACCTGCTGCACGGTCCAACTGGCCACGGTGAGGTCAAGCAATGGAGCTCATTAGGGGGTGCATGGATCGCATTGGCATGGATCTGGCATTGATGGCATTTCTTGACATGAGTATCGCAGTCAATTTTCGTGGTTAGCCAGTAGTGACCCGTTCACAAGATTTTTTTTTTTTTTTTTTTTTTTGCCAAAGATGTTTTGCTCATATGGGCTCCGCACACATCGCCATGTACTTTGTTCATTAATCTGTGGGCTTCTTCGGCTTCCAGGTATCTCAGCAGTCCCGTAGCTAGGTCCCGTTTATGCCCTTTGGTGCGGTATATTTCCATGGCCTGTCGGATGACCAATTCGGAGTCTCCAACTACTATCATCCTTTTGATTCCCATTCCCAGGGCTAATCTCAGTCCTAGGATGAATCCCTCGTATTCGACCGTATTGTTGGAGTGACAGAACTGTAATTTCATGGCTATCGGCCTCTGCCATTGGATGGATGGAGTATGGACTTTACGGCCTCTTAGTGTTGTGCCAGTTACAAGTTGGTAGATGCATGTCAACACTGATGCATGATTATTATTATTCTTTTTTTTTTTTATGTGGTCGAATTATGCCCCTAATCCGGGTTCTTTGTGATCGTTATGCCACGCTTTCACGGTTCTCTTAATCTTATCCTGCAAAACAAGGTCAGTGTTTGATGACAGGATAGTATTTAGAAGTTTTTAGAAAACCTTGGTACGTGGCACGGATTGCCTTCCTGCAAAACCATGTCAGTATTCTCTTTATATGTGCAGGTGATGTAATCACATGATACAGGACATATTTATTATGATGATGATGGTATGACAGTTGTATGCCATTTACATGACATTTATTTATTTGACTGAACGATAAAAGGGCATGAAGAAGCTTCCCTTCCGTTAGGTTTATCAGAGGCTGACCTACCCTAGGGTTACTCTCGCGGGCTTTTCGGCATGAAGGTCCCCAAATCTTCGCAATCTACTCGTCTGAACCCTTTCGATTGGAGCGGATTTGGGTGGTGCGTTTCCTGAGCCATTTCCGAGGAGCAGCCCCTTCGAGTCCAGTAATAAGCAACCGACAGGTTCGCCTCAGGAGGAGGTACTCTCTCAACATACATTCACATTCATCGTCCTCACCGTATGCAAATGATTACTTTAAAGTAAAATAAATCCATTCAATCATTCATTCATTGGACAAAAGGCACACATTCACACACAACAATAAGTAAAACAAGTAAAAATATCGCACGTACATACACATTTATGAATTTTAGAGGATAGGATAGCATCAATATTTGAACGCGACTTAAGCCCTCTAATGTTCCCCAGCAGAGTCGCCAGCTGTCGACGCCGGGTTTTTCTCGTCCTTCTTGTCTTTTCCAATTTTAGCCTTTTGATTTAATGATTCTTTGGAAAAGATCGGCACTTAATGTCGACGGGGTTTTGAAAGATCGTTTTTTATGATGAGCCAATTAACCAGAGTCGCCAGTTGGTATATTTGAAATGGATGTACCAACTCATCCGAGTTTTTGCTTTTTATAAATCGATGGCTCATATGTGACTCCGAATTAATTGGTCTGCGAACCGAGATTCATAGAGTTCGGGGGCTTGCTTAAGCGAGGGGAATGTATTAGGCACTCCCCGACTTCCGTGAAACACGGTTACCGCAATCTCGATGCTTTCCTATCCTTTAATTCATGAATGTGTGTGTGTGTATGTGCGTGTGTGTGTGTGTGTGTGTGCCCATGTGAATGTTGTGGTGAGTTTGTATGAAAGAATCGTTTGGATTTTTAGGGAAAGTCGTGCTTTAATTTGAGAGTGCTTTGGAATGTCCTTCGGCTTCTACGAGAAAGCTTTATTCTTTATTAGGAAGGTTTGATTTTAATTGTCAAAACTGCAAGGTTTTTATTAGGTGTTGTTTTGGCAAACAAGAGTTTTAAACCTTCGTCAAAATAGGAATTGATATCTATACGTTGCTTTCGTAACTCAAATGATGGGCAACTTCTAGAATCTCTTTAACCCTATGCACAACGGTTTAATAAAACGTCATTTATTTATAAAATCATTTTTTGTGATGTTTTGAAAACGATTTTTTCCTTTAGCCTTCTCGTTGAATAGGAATCAACATTCATTAGCAACCTCCAATTTTTAGCCTCGTGATTCTAATAACCTAGTTTGATTGATTTTATGAAAATCTTATCGTTTAGCTTTGATAAATCAATTTCGTGTCCATAAATCAAATCAAGCATTAAAATGCGTTGGGGCTACTCATGGGCATGTAAGCCATCAAAATAACCCCGAACCGCCCACAATCGCATACTTTCACTATGACGGGACCTTAAACACACGATTCTCGCCTTGGCCGTCGTTTTAAGGCCCGACGATTACATATTTACAATGAAGACTACATCGCTCCCTACTACATATATCAAAAGATGTCCATCATCGGATTTGGACCACGGGGTCGCGCTCCTAGGCTCACATCCAAAATCGCTACACACCCACAAGATCCTAAAAATAGCAATCTAAACAATCTATGCACAATACATCATTACAACGAGCTAAAAATTCACCAAATGGACATCATCGGACCATTAGGAGGAATTCATTCCACTTTTGGAACCCTTACTAATAGCCCTCAAATCCATGGATTTCACATCAATAATTCAAGAACAACTACATTCAAGATAATTCGGATGACAAAAAGCTTGGCAAAAAAATGGTATAACAAAATGCTAAAACAAAGGATTTTTCACCTTGCAAATAATCCCCACAATATGTATGAATTTGTGTATTGAATAGAGTAGAAAATATGAGATGTAATCTCACAAAATGGGTACAATTTCTCACTATTTCTCACTCTTTTCTCTCTTAATTTCTGCTGTTTTCTCCTTCTTTCCGAGCTGTTGTCTCTCCCTCTCTTCCGCTGCTGAACCCCCTGGATGAAATGAAGAAACGGAGCTGAAATAAGCTGGCCTAGGGCAGCCGCAGATTGATCTGCGGCTTGGCCGCAGATTGATCTGCGGCTGGCTGGCCCACCCCTCATCGCACTCAGCTGGTTTCCTGGTTTTGAGTCCCGTGCGCACCACCATTATTTTAATCGTTTGGCCGCAGATCAATCCGCGGCTGGGTGGGTTGATTTTCTCGAATTTCGTGCCACGCCTTGATTTTCGTGCCGCAACGTCGGTCTCCGCTGACAGGCTTGTATTCTGCAGTCCGGGAATCATTGGGAGACGTGCCACATCATTCGGGCATGCTCATTTCGGACGACCCTGCTGTCACGTCGGTTTTGATTTGCAAATCGTTGCGGTGGCGTCGAGTGTTCGCACTTGTGCATCCCTCGCTCTCATAGGCCGGTTCATTTGACGATTTTGCCCTCCTGTCACGGTTAGTATACGAAGCGCAAAATTTGGGTGTCTACAAGCGATATATTATATGAAAAAATATTATCTACAATTATTTCGTTTCGGTTCCATCTTTTCTTTGTAGAGACATAACTTATTGAGATCTCCTCATTTTTACTGTTTTCAGGTACCTGAACCTCTTCTGGGGTTTTCTGAACCTCTTCTGGGGTTTTATGATTAGCGATGTCTATATCCTCATGAATATTTTTCTCCTCAATAATGATAACTTGATTATTTATTCTTTTTTTTAGAAGATTTTTGTCTTTTGAACCGGTTGGTCTACCACGCTTCTGGCGTGCCTTAGACTCATTTGCTATAATTTTTATGAATTGTCCTATTGGGACTTCAATCCGGGCTGGAGCATTTACAGCTGGTATATGAGATTTGGTTACTCCTTTTGAGTCAGTGAATGCATTTGGTAGCTGATTTGCTATATCTTGCAAACGAAGTATATTGTGAACTTCTTGTTCACATTATTTTGTACGAGAATTAAAGTTCAATAATGACAATGCATTCCATGTAATATCTTTATCCAGCTATTTAATTTCTCCCCCTAATGTTAGAAATATGGTCTCATCAAAATGACAATCAGCAAATCGTGTCATAAATGAATCACCTGTTAAGAGTTCAAGATATTTTATTATCGATGGGGACTCAAACCCAATATATATTCTCAACCTCCTTTGAGGACCCATTTTTGTACGTTGTGGCGGATAACTACCGTGCAACCAAATATCTTTAGATGAAAAATATTTGGCTTATGACCAAAAATCAATTGTAATGGAGAGAATTTGTGATATGATGTTGGCCTAATGTGTATAAGTGCGACTGCATGTAAAATAGCATGCCCCCAAATAGAGACGGAAAGTTTTGTTCTCATGAGCAATGGTCTTGCAATTAACTGGAGGCGTTTAATAAATGATTCAGCAAGACCATTATGAGTATGAACATGAGCAACATGATGTTCATTGTTTATCCCAAGTGACATCTAATAATCATTAAATGCTTGAGATGTGTATTCACCAGCATTGTCAAGACGAATAGTCTTGATTTTATGATCTGAAAATTGTGCTCGTAATTTAATAACTTGAGCAAGTAATCTCGCAAACGTCAGGTTGCGAGTTGATAATAAACACACATGTGACCATCTTGTAGATGCATCTATTAAAACCATAAAATATCTAAATGATCCACATGTTGGATGAATAGGCCCACAAATATCTCCTTGAATGCGTTCTAGAAATCTTGGGGATTCAATCCCAATTTTAGCTGGAGATGGTCTAATGACTAATTTACTTTGAGAACAAACAGCACACGAAAATTCCTTAAATTGAAGAATCTCCTAGTTCTTTAATGGATGGTCGTGTGAATTCTCAATAATTATTCGTATCATTATTGATCCAGGATGGCTCAACCGGTCATGCCAAATAATAAAATTATTTGGTTCATTGAACTTCTGGTTCATTATTATATTGACTTCAATTGTACTAATACTTGTGTAGTACAAAGCTGAAGATAAAACGAGTAATTTTTTCAATATTTGTTTTCCAGTAAAGACATTAGATACAATGTAAAGGTATTCTATACCATTGTCATTGACAGTCTCAATATGGTACCCGTTAAGACGTATATCTTTGAAACTCGGCAAATTTCTCCTTGATTTAGTAGAGAACCAAGGATTATCAATAATAAATTTTGTTCCACAAGGAAGCATTATATTGGCTCTTCGAGAGCCTTCTATTAAGTCTGTTGAACATGATATTGTATTCACTTTTGCTTTCATCATTCTTAGATTTGAAAAATATTGTTTATGCCTGAGAATGGTATGCGTCGTTGCACTATCTACTAAACATATATCTTCACCACTAATAATGGTCTCATTTATACGATGATGTAAATCCATATTTTCTTCACGGAAAAGAATAAATATATAATAAGTTCATAATAAGATATTATTATAACACAATCTTTTACATTAAACAAGCCAACATGAAAAGCAGAAAACAAAATACATAAAAATATATTAGCATAAAAGAAACACACTTAAAGGATTGACATAATTCTAAACTAATTATTACAAGAAATATTAACTTTCTCATTATTTTGCTCAAAGAAATCTGCAACGTCAAGGTGCGTCATATCAAACGGGTCAGAACAAATATCATTATTACCTTGATGTGGGTAAGAAAATTTTATTTCTATGTTTGTTCTCCTTTCCGTTCAATAAGGACTGATATAAATTAACAAGATGTTTAGTCGTACGACAGGTACGAGACCAATATCCTTTCATTCCACACCGATAACAAATATTTTCTTCCTTCTTATTATCTTTGTTATATATATTCTTCCCTCTTTCTTGTTTCTCTTTATTCTGTGAAGATTTGTTAGAATTTGACGAATTACGAACATCATAGTTATGGTAATTAAACCGTCTTCGCCCATGGCCACGTCAACGACCTCTATTATGACCACGACCATAATTATTATTATATCTCGTAACATTCACTTCAGGGAATGGAGCTGAACCAGTTGGTTGTGATTCATGATTTTTCATTAAAAGCTCATTATTTTGTTCAGACACAAGGAGACATGAAACCAGTTCAGATTATTTCTTAAAACCTCGTTCTCTATATTACTGTTGCAGGCACATTCGAGGCATGAAAAGTGAAGAATATTTTTTCTAGCATATCTTCATCAGTGATATTATCTCCACATAATTTCAATTTAGAACTGATTTTAAACCTTGCAGAATTATATTCACTTACTGATTTAAAATCCTGGAATCGTAAATGTATCCGCTCATAACGAGCTTTTGGGAGAATAATTGTCTTTTGATGGTCATATCTTTCTTTCAAATTTTTTCAAAGAACAAGAGGATCTTTTATTGTGAGATACTCTAACTTCAACTCCTTATAGAGATGATAGCGTAAGAAAATCATGGATTTTACCTTGTTTTGACTAGATATTTCAGTACCATCTTTAATGGTGTCTCCAAGACCCATGACATCTAAATGAATTTCGGCATCGAGGATCCATGACAAATAATTCTTTCCCGTAATATCAAGTGTCACAAACTCAAGTTGGGCAAGATTTGTCATTGTAACTTCATAAAAATATCAAAAATTATTAGAAATTTAGTTTATTATAATAAATATTGAATAAACATTCAGACAAATATTAAATGATTAGAACGTAGCTAAACAATACTTTAATTGGATGTGCAATTAAACATTCTACTATTTTATTATTATTATTATATAAATATACTGCATACAAATAACAAGTGGTTTTATTTTTTTTAAATAAACTCATCTCTTTAATATCTGTATATATATAAACATACCTTATATTTCTTATCAACAAACCAAATATAATTATCTGCTTTAAGACGAAAATGAGGAGCAAGTCATGTTGATAATGTGTTGTGAAACTTACTTCATTTGAAGCACCTTTCTTCTTATCAACAAACCAAATATAATTATCTGCTTTAAGACGAAAATGAGGAGCAAGTCGTGTTGATAACGTGTTGTGAAACTTATTTCATTTGAAGCACCTTTCTTCTTTTTGAATGAATTAGAGTAGGGATACATCAGATAATCCATCACCTTGGCTAGTACTGAAAAATCAAAGTGAGTTAAAAAAAACTAAATAATATGGCACACAATATGATACCAAGAACAGAAGAGACGAGTGAAGTTTTCAATGAGATGTACAAATGTGAAGCAAATCATATAATAAAAATGATTCACGCAAACTAAATACATAAGAAACAAATTATCAATATGAATTTTAATAAGCTTACATCTTTCATATTATCAAAAAAAAGTTAGGGTTTATAGGGGAAAAAATGTTCACCGATAAATATTTTATCTATTTTAAACTAAAATATTGCCTCAATTACAAATAATAAAAAAAATCACAAAAAACCATAAATACAGTTCATAAATTAAAAGGCTAAATAAGGGATATATATGAATTTGGGGATATATATGAATTTTTTTTTACCTCAAATTGAACCAATCTTGCACTGGATCGCCTTTTTGCAGAGAGAAATTTTAGATGTGAACACTGAATATACCAAGTTAAAGAAAATAATCGAGTTTGATTCTCAAATCATGAAGGAAAAACTGTTAGATCTATTCGGAAGGAGAGAGAGAAAGAGAAAAAGTTGAGGAACAGAGAAACTTACATATGTTCGGAAAGAGAGAGAAAAAAAGAAAAAGTTGAGGAACATGGAGAGTCTAAGCAAAGCAAGAAGGGAATATTAGGTGAGGGCAATTTTGAAAAATAAATTTTGGATTGTTGTTAAATTATTCAACCATGGTTAATGTATGGTTAATGTGGGCGAAAATAACAAAAAAAAGGTGAATTTATCAGTTCCCTATATATAAACATACCTTATGCTTCTTATCAACAAACCAAATATAATTATCTGCTTTAAGACGAAAATAAGAAGCAAGTCATGCTGATAACGTGTTGTGAAACTTACTAAATATACAATAATAAATTTATATAATTATAGTCATACCATATACTTAACAAAGAGAGTAATAAGAACAATAGTAACTAAAGGGAAATAATAGAGCATTCAATATATGTGTGTATGTATTCTCTCCATCATGCTTTTATTTATAGATATGTACATTAATGTTTGGGAGTTCAAAAATCATCATCATGCTTTTATTTATAGATATGTACATCAATGTTTGGGAGCTCAAAAATCATTCCACTAAGTATCATATTGAAAGGTGGAGGAATTCCACTAAGTATCATATTGCACGGTGGAGGAATACATCTTAGACATCCACTATATATGTATCATATTTTATAACAAAATTTAAATAAATTTTGCCCGAAAACATATATACTAAGACCCACGAGCCCGCCCCACCCAATCGACAGTGCACGTGGGTTCAAAACCCAGCTTTGATTAAGTCCTTCCCGCTCCACGAAAGTAAAGTACTACTTAAAATCCAAACTCAAAAGCAATGTAATTGTATATATACACGCTTAATGTTTAGGTTTTAGTCCATTTGGGACTTTTGTTTCCCACAACCATTATTATCATATTCAAGTAATGTCCTTTGGGAGGAAATTTCTCATTCATTATCTCATGGATTTGAGCTTCCAAATATTTGATTTTAATCTACTCATGGAGTAGAACGCATTGATATATGGTTTCATCTCAAATGATTAATGAAATCCACTTTAATTTTAGCTCAAATTCTAACAGTATGTAGATAGGAGAAGGGAGGGGTAATTAACCTCTTGGTCTGTTTAGACTAAATTGGGCCTTTTTCATTTTATTTTTTTAGGTTAGGCAAGTTCTACATTCAGACTGAGTACTGATGAATAAGATTACCAGCTTGTTTGCAACTTTGCATGGACCAAACTGACTATAGTAGTCAATCACATTCAAACTAGGGATTCTTTTTCTTTTTTTCTTTATAAAAAAAAAAATCTTATTGCTGAAAATGTATTCCAAAAGTCTTAGATTAAGATATATTTTACATATCTGACATTACAATCACTGAAAGTTTGCATTGTATTTGCAAAAAACACATTGCACAAGTGCTCCAAATCACTTGTTCTTCAGCTTTTCACTGCCAATTTCCATTTGAAGCTTTAATTTTTTTTCGAAGGAATGACAACACCAACCAATGCACCAGCAAACAACCACATGAACTTGAATCCACTTAACTTATTAAGACAGACGACCGAGAAAGAAATGGTCTACGTGGCATTATAATATAAAAACAAAATATCGACAGTAAGAAAACTGCCAAAATCTATTGGGCATATTTCAATTTTCAGCCCTCACGGAAAACTTTATAAGTACACATAACATTACATTCAAAAATTGAGAATCTTAAAACATACATGGATCATGATATAGTAGCCCACCAAACCAAAGATGGAAACAAATATCTTTCCCAAGTTCTGCTGCTACTATCTAATTTATAAGCTAAATTTTGAGGTACAATATGTTATTGCATAATAAATTTCGAAAAATCCCATAGGATGATTATTCCTCCTGACAATCCTTTTGTTTAAGACATGATCCATTGCTAAGATACCATACCATTCCATTCCATTCCATGTACAGAAATTTGTAGATTAACTTTGCTTGTTTGCAATCATGGACTGTATTATTTTCCCTCAAATGACAGTCCCTTTCAAAAACTTTGATACTGTTGGACCACATGCTTCATGTCAAGCACCTGGTGTGCGCCCATCTATTGCTTAGTTTCTTTCCAGTTGAACTATTTCAGTATCTCTAATAAAATCTCTAAATTTCCTTGAAACTAGGAATTCTTGATCTCAAAACTAGAGAGGAAGTATTCAAATCCTCACTCAAAGTGCCAAAAAAATTTGGACCATTTCTCGATTTGTGCGTGTCATCCTTGCGCAGGGGCCATGCTAATCTTCTCTGTATCGTTCCAATTTTATCGGATGTCCCCGAAGGGACAAATAACATCTCGGTCACATTAGGATTTCAAGAATTGAATGCTTTACAAGTTTAGTGATGTGGGATTCTGTTCTAAAAGACATTACCACCAATTTAGCTTACCCCAATGGCAGGTTTAGCCTTTAGGAGAATGGAAAAGGCAGTTTCAGCTTTACAAGGAGAAACTCGGGGGGAACAAATATACCATTTTAGACGCAGCAAACTCATCGTCAAATACCAGAATTATCAAATCTGATGATCCTCCCCCGGGTTTTCCTCTTCCTTAGTGTAAGAAAATGAAATCCAAGTCTTCACAAAGGAATAACATAGAGATGACATGGAAGAGAAAAGATGAAGTAAATGATTTTCATAGTAAAAGGCAGACATTGTTTGTGAAAAATTCATTCAGGAGATGGACTTGGGACAGATAAAAGATAAAAGTGATTCAGATGAGCAATTTGAAGAAGAAGAATTGATACTTAGGACACATCAAAAGAGTTTTTTCAGAATTTCTTCGGAGCATTTGTGATGTAGGATTTTTATTGTCATTAAGAAAATAAAGTGAGTTATACAATCAAAACTTTTTTTTTGCAACAGAGAAGTAATGAATTTCATGTGTAACAATAGAGATATAAAGACAGTACGGTACAGTTACAACGAAGCAATTCTGAGTTTTTGTTGGGCATGGCACGGGCACAATGATTGAAGGGTGTTGAATGAAGATGGAAGGCAATTTTGATAGAAGGCAATTTTTCCAATACTGAGTTTTAAATTTGCAGGTTACAGCTTTGTTAGTCTTTGGTTTTAGTGGGTTTTTTTGTTGATTTGATTGTGAATTAGGGAGTTGGATTGTATCACTGTATTTTTTTTTTATGCAGTACTTGATTTGAAGAATCAACGCACAAGATGATGACGTATAGTTGCAGAGCATGTAAATTTAAAATTGAATCTAGATCTTGTGGATTTAGTTTTATCTTGCAAAAATAAAAAAGTTTGTTCCATTGCCTTGAAAGTTTGTTCTAGATTGAAAATTGAATCTAGATTTTGTGGATTTAGTTATAACTGTCAAACGTCAACTATGCTAAGGAGAGTGATCAACCATTGCCTTGAAAGTTTGTTCCCTAAACTAAATCCTAATTAGAGCTTAATTTTCAGAGGTGGGATGAACAACTTTTATACGATAAAAAGAAAATGTCATCCAAAACGAAATAAATTATACACAAAAGAAGGGCTCTGACATTTTAATAAAATTGCAATCGGTAAAACTATTGCATCAAAATTGAGGAAAACACAACTAATTCAGAGCCTGCGGAAACAAGTCCCACGCTGTCAAAAATTCTTACACTAAGTTTGGTCAGGGGCTGCGCGAACGCAAGCCCCCGCTGTCACAAATTATGATGTAGGCTCCACCACTTGGGTAGACCTTAGGCGAGCACCCCTCCAAAGTGCAATGGAGGTCACTAACCTAGGCCATGGGCCTTCATGATCACCCATTGACCCCATCCAGGTAAGTATGTTTCAATGCACAATGTACATTCATATTTATACACTTGTCAGGGAGCCTCTTTTTGTGTGCGGTCTATGTGGGACTCGTAGTTTATAGTAGTTTTTGGGTCTCAAGTTCAGCACCAGCAGCACAAGGGGACATACAGCCTAAGTTTTACAATATAATTCAAAATTATAAGAATCGACCACAAGAACAGATATAAACATTTCTAATTGAAAGCTGTAATCTTGATTCAAAATGGAGGATATATGTAATTCAATATATTTAGCTCGTTCTAGAATTTTAACTGAGCTTTCTGAGTACGGATGCTAACTCCTACACCACTTAAATCTTTTCTGTAAGGGAATTATAAAACCAATCAAAAGTAGGAAGTTACCTTGTGAAAGAGATGAAGACCAAAAAGTTATTAGATTTTTTCAAGGCTATTGTCTTACATTCTACCTAGTCTTGAGTTTCCTCTTTATTCTCTTATTTATGTATTGTTAATAATGATTTCATTTTATCAAATAGAGGTTTGTTACAAATCATATTGCTAATCTTTTTTTGCACTTTCTGGAATGGAAGCAATGTGAACGAAAAATACATGATTCGAACCAGATAAATGAGACTCTTATCGTTTCTATCGGCGTTTGCAACTCAGATTCCGTGGAGGCCATAGTTTTTATAGGTTCATCAGTTAGTTTAGGACAATGAAAGTTCATAATAAGCAAATATTTACAAATGAAAATCAAGATTACAAGGATAATCTTCTCCAAATGAGAAATGCAAGTTCTGCATAACCACGGTAAGTTCACTTTATTTTACATTAATTTAGGCTTCATATCCCTCGAAGCAAAATAAGCAATTATGTGCAAATGTATCATAATTAATGAGCTTATATATACTATATTACCTATACAACCTATATATTTGCATTGAAGTTTTTGAATAGAGGCAAGACCATTACATTTCAGTTCAGAATCTTTTTACCCGATTCTAATCCCTGAACTGCTAATTTTGTTACAAAATGGACTCAAAATATGACCCTCATCAAGTCAAAACAATCATTTTACCACCATTTTATATCTGATACCCCCCCCAACCCCAACCCCCCTAAACTGGCAACAACATAAATTGAGCTGAAGAATTGATAGTTATTTTTCGCTTCTAGCTATGTCTTATCAAACTTTGTAGGTTAAATTTGGAAGGGGGCTGCGCGAACGCAAGCCCCCACTATCACAAATTATGATGTAGGCTCCACCACTTGGGTAGACCTTAGGCGAGCGCCCCTCCAAAGTGCAATGGAGGTCACTAACCTAGGCCATGGGCCTTCTTGATCACCCATCGACCCCATCCAGGTAAGTATGTTTTGATGTTTGATCTACATTCGTATTTATACACTTGTCAGGGAACACCTAGTTCACATGCCCTCGATGTGGGTATTAAGGCAAGAATTATTCGCAACTTAGAACTTACGGCAGTTTTTAATAAACTTGCCAAGTTAAATACAATGAGGTCAATTTTTAGTGTGTGTTTTGGTCATTTATTAGCTTAAGTTCAGCTGCAGCAGTAGCACAAGCTCATATTCCTTCCTGCAGCCTATGTTACAATATGATCTAAAATTGTTCATTACTCTCTGTTTCAAAATTAGAGATACAATTTAACTTTTGAGACCAAATGATGGTATATTAAACTTTAAAATTAGAATGACTCATAAAAGTTTAGAATGAAATAAATTTTGTAATTAATAGTTTTTGTTATATACTATAGAATTATAATAATTGTATCAACTAAAATTAAATAAATTCACATCAATTTAAAGTTTAATATGTCGTCATTTGACCTAAAAAATCAAATCTCGTCTTTGGTCTTTAGTATAGGTCTAGAATTATTATATAAATATATAATAAGACAAAACTTAATTTTTTTGGCCTTCGTCTTTGATCTTTGTTCTTTGTCATAGGCCTAGAATTTAGCTAGAAGTAAAACATTTTTTATGCTTTTATATAGTGCTAGGATTAATTTAACTAGAACTAAAACTCTCTTTATGGTCCTACAAACTTTAATATCAACTTATTATTCTGCAACAATTTTATTTTTTATAAGAGTCCTTTAATTACTTAGTATAATAAATTTTAACTTAAAAATCATATTTATGATTTTAATTTAAGTTTCTACTCAACTTTAGTCTCTAAATGATTATATATTAAAAATATTATGAGTACATATAATAATTAATATCAAAATTGTATTATATATATATATATATATATATATAAGAAATATATTAATGCTTGTTTTAGTTACCAATTCTATTACACATAGGAGACTTTTAGTTAATTAATGTTACATAATAATTCTAACTTATTTATTACTCCCTCTATTCTAAAATTAGAGATACTATTTGATTTTTGAGGTCAAATGACGGCATGTTAAAGTTTAAATTGATGTGAATTTATTTAATTTTAGTTGATACAGTTATTATAATTGTATAGTATATAACAAGAATTATTAATCACAAAATTAATTTCATTCTAAATTTTTATGAGTTATACTAATTTTAAAGTTTAATATATCGTCGTTGAACCTTAAAAGTCAAATTGTATCTCTACTTTTGGAACGGATGGGGTAGTTATTAAAATTCAGTTAGCTAGCTTTTAAAACTAAAATCATAATGACAACTCATTATTCTAAAATAATTATATTCTTAAATAACTATATATTAAAAATATAAGAAAAATATTATGAGTAAATAATAATTAATATAAAAAATAGTAATGTATATTACAAAATATATTAACGATTAAAATTTAGTAAACAATTTTATATATGAGACCTTAATTAATGTTTAAAAAAACCTAACTTATATATTACTAATTAAAATTTAATTATTTTTAAAAACTAAAATCATGATCGTAACTTATTATTTTATAACAATTTTATTTTTATATAATTTATTTAGTTAATTAATCATATAATAAAGTATGACTTAAACACTACTTTTAAGTTTTTAAGTTTTCACTCAACTTTGAACTCTAATTAAAAATGCATATATAAATATAAAGGATTGATTATAAAAACTAAATATTAAATTTTCAAACTATATAAAAAAACTTAATATTAAATTAAAAATAACAAAAGAATCATATTGGTAACACTCAATATGTGATCATAATCATTCGTTTTTAAGCAAAATTTATAGTCATTCTAATAATAGTAGTAAGTCAATTTGAAATTCAAAAAATATATTTTATAATCACTATATAAAGTAAATTAAAAATAATTTTATTTAAAAAATAACTCATACTTCGCACGGGGCATTTAGCTAGTTATATCTCTAATTTTGGAACATAAGGAATCTGAAGACTATGTAATAGTAGAAACTAAATACTCCTCCATTTGGAAAGTAAAGTCTGAAATGAATTTAGATTAAAAATTAAGGGAATTGATATTTTCACAAATAAAAATGATAGTCCATAAGTTCTTCCTCAAATGAATAGTAAGTAGGATCCACTCTCATGTGAGAAAAGATCCCAATCTGTCACTTGCTCGTCCCTCTCTCATGAAAGATTGTCTCTCCTCTCTCGGCGGCTTTGACTCATGTTTACAGCCAATTGCTAAGACGATTCCAATTTAAGGTTGTGGAACTAACACTTTCACTTGTGAAAATATTAATTCCCTAAATTAACTATTGTTAGTGATTACTTTTCAAGTTTTCTCTGCACTTCCCTAGTTTATCATAGGTAAGATACAAAAAATTCTCATTGACAATGGTTAAACTGGCGAGGAACCAAATTAAGAAATAACTACATTTACAAACTTGACAAGAATTATTATTAATTTCTTCTTTTATCTAAGACTTGTTTCCTTAAGTCTTGATTGTTTATTAATATTGTAATTGTAATTTTATTCTTGATTATGAGAATTTATTATACTTTACTAGTAGATAAGTTGAGAGGGAGTTTGTGCCTGTACTTGTCTGAATTTGGTGATTAAGGTGATATCTTGTAATGGATTGGTGTAACCCGAGTCTTACATAGCAGCCTTAATATGTCACAAGTATTTTCGTGTAACACTTGTGTTAGATTAAATTTCATAGCATATATGTTTGGTTACTCAGTATTTGGTGCGTTAGAGTGTATACAAATTTAAACGCACTTGAAAATCTTGTTCATCTAATATCAGTTTATTTTAAACATAACTTATTTAACTCACAAACACAATGTTTGAGTTTCAAACGCAACGCACCAAACGCTAGTAGCCCAACAAACCCAATAACTAAAGAGCGCTCATTTCAAAAGGACCCCCTCTCTCTTTTTCTCTTTCTTTTCTAGCCCGAAACTCTAATATTCAAATTTTCTATTTTGAAGACCCTCCCTCAAGTCTCCTTTTCTTTTTATTTTTTTAGCATCGTTCTCTTATATTATCGTTGTTTTTCACTTGTGTGAGTTTATTTTTTTTAATTTATCGAATTTTATTTTCTCTTTACTTGAGATTAGATCTTTCTTTCTTCAATCTTGTAGTAGGAGTCGTTTTTTTCTTTTAGGAGCTCTAATTCCTTCCAAGTAGAGAAGAGTTTTCGTTTGTGGTGATGAATGATTGCAGATATGCTGTCTTCGACAATAATTGTTTCTCGATGATTTATTATTCTTATACTTAGACCATGAAAATTGTAACAAATTTCATTTTTAAATAAAGTAGGTACCTCCCCAACTATATTATACATGTCATTCAAATCCTTCTGATTAAATGAATTTTCCTGATATTTTTCTCAAATTTGTCATTAAAAAAAAACTCCATAATATATCCCTATTTATATCTTAAAATTTGGATTCTCTTTCTCTTGAACTACCACGGTTGATAATAATATTCTTTGTCCTGCAAAGACTGGTTTAGTTTGACTTTATTGATCAAATTGAACCGAACCGAGCAGAATATTGAATTGCTCAAATCTGATTCATAAAATTTATCGAGTATGAAATAAGGTTTGATCGAGACTCGTTTAGTTATCAAGTCGAGTAAGATCTCGAATCGAGCCCGAGCAGTTTGAACTTTTCGAGCGAATATGATCCGAGTATCAAATAGAAAATTATAGTTTGAAAAGGTACGAATAATTTATCGAACTTCAAAATTTTTTCATATTTGAATCGTTTATATTTCGAGTCGAGCGAGTACAAATCAAGTACGAACCAATTGGTTCATTTTACAGCCTTATGATAATTAAGCAAATTTATTTATATTTTTAAATTTTCATAAATAGATATTATAGTAAAATTTTTACAGTTATAATCTCTTTATTTTTATTTAAAAGAAAATGAGATAAATTTTAATTTTAAAATTAATTAATTTGACTTTAAAATTCAAACTAATCCAATTTTACGAGACAGAAGTAGTTCAATCTCGACTAGTTTTTCCCCATTTATCTTTGTTTGAAGTTTCTTTATCTTCACAATTCTCTTTTTTTGTGATGGCGTAATGAAGATGGCAAATAACTGTTAATAATAAAATTATAATTTTTCGTGGTGGTGGTGGTTTGCTCAAGAAAAAGATAATTGAACATTTTATGAGATAAATACGTCAGAGATCATGTGAGTCCAACTTATCTAAGCGGAAAATGTTACAAGTGACGCGATATTATAGTAGAGGTGTTGCACAAGACTCAACTCATAAACCATTTTGTTTAACAAATGTTACTCCCTCCGTTTCAAAATTAACCGATACAATTTGATTTTTAAAATCAAACATCAAAATATTAAATTTTAAAATCGGTATAATTTATAAAAATTTAGAATAAAATAAATTTTATGATTAATAGTTTTTATTATATACTATACAATTATTACATAATTTCTCTTCTCTCTTTTCTCTCTACAAAAAATCTTAATCTCCATATTTTCAGATATAAGAAGAATCTCTGATTTACAATAAAGAGACTATCTCCCAAGTTGTTTTTTTTAAGTTCTTTCGTTTAATTGTTTTTATTTTCTCCTTTTATGAAGTTTTATTTTTCTTAGTTTGGAATTTTTTCAATCTATAAAATCGTTCTTCATTTAATTTGAGATTTTCTCATTTTACGGAGTTTTTTTTTCATGATATCTCCATGAAGAAGGTTTGATTTACATTAATCAATAAAAAGATATCTATTCAGATTTGGGTGTGGGATTATCACGACGATCTCCTTTTCATTGCTTGTGCAAATCTGTATATTTTTGTCTATTTTTTAGAAATATATATGTTCTCAAATTTTGAGTTTTAATTTGGGACGAAAGGAGGTATTACCTCGACTCTAGTATTTTATAATTCAATTCACTTATCAATGATAATTATTCTCTATTCTTATTCCAGGGTTTTGTTAAAAAAAATTTATATTAACTAAAATTAAATAAATTTAGACTAAGTTAAAATTTAATATGTCATCGTTTGACCTCAAAAGTTAAATTTCACCTCTAATTTTGAAACGAAGAGAGTACTAAATTTTTAATAATCGATATGCATAAAATATTTAAATGACAATATTTTTCTTTTTGACTCTCAAAACTGTTATTTTTGATCATGTTTGTTTGGTAATTATTTAGTCTCATCATAATGATATTGAATGGACTTTGAAAATTTATTTATATAATCATATTAATTATCTAAAGTACAATAATTTCAAATATGGTAAAATAATTATCTAAACTACATTAATTTCAAAAATAATATTATTCTATTTCAAAATATAAAACTAAAATGTGTTTTAATGTATATATAGCAAGTTATGGTAATTTATGCCTCAAGATGATAAGAAAAAAAATCTTAATATTTTTTAGTAAAATAATCTTTAATATTTTTAACAATCAGAATAGCAAAAATATTCAAAGTTAATAAATTTTAAACATATTAATAATTATTTAAAGTACATTTATTGTAAATATAATGATATCATGATTCAAACACACAATTGATATTACTCATCAATTTCACATAAACAACTTGATTTGTTTTTCTTATTTCATAAAAAGAGTTCTCCTTTTATTGATAGTATTTTATTATAAAATGACACAATACTCTTAAATTTATCATCATAATTTCATTATTATGTCACCACTATTAAATTAACAATTTATTAAATATTGAATAAAAGACATCCTTATGCTACATTTGGATTGAAAGAATGATGGTGAAAATGGAATGACAATCCCTATGGAATGAAAAAAATCGTGTTTGACTGTCAAATTTGTGAATTTTATTATTTTGGGGTGTGCACATAATGACTGGTTTTTAAATGGAATGGAATGAATCATTCTCCTCTTCATTTCATTCTCTTTTCTATTCTATTATTTCACTGATTCTATTTATTCGATCTAAACGTAATATTAATATTTATAAATGTGACTCTTTTTATAAAATAAAAAAATTATCATAAATATATTTTACCATACGTGGGCAGACTCTCCAACTTATTACTCTCATTGACTTGTGAATTGGTCCCAAAAGTATTACAATCAATAGTATTATAATCATAAAGACATAATGTTTTATTGGCTCATAGCGTTGTGCGTTGCTTTTTACATAGAAAAGGATAGGAAGAATCGGAGAGGGAAAAAAGTTGGCTCGAATGTAATATAGCTGACCCAAAAAGCCAGACTTATTAGAATATATGTGCAAGTCAAATAAAATTTGAATATTTTAGAAAAAATAATATATATTACGAAAATTTATATATTTACGTCGATTATTTGATTGTCAGTTAAGTGGATAAATATTAATAATAACTTTTTTAAATAAATGTATAATAAGTGAAATTCACCTATAATTCCTATTAATTTTATATATCGATAAATTTTACAATTATAATTCAACGTAAATTTATCGCAATACATAATAAGACTTATATTTTAATCTATAAAATATGACGTAGCAAGTGAAATTAAGTAAAGAGTGTATTGGATATCCTTAGGGATGAAGGAGATGTATGCGGTGATGTTATTGATGACAATATGTCTAGGGGCGACCGTAGGGTAGTGACCGGTTCAATTTTTTTTTACTCCCAAATAATTTATAATATTTATTGTCTACAGCTCTATTTTTAATATGTATTCAAATTACACTTAAATTATTAAATTTTATAAAAATTTAAGTTACAATAAATATTATAAATTATTTGGAACTAAACAAAAAAAATTGGACCGGTCGCTCGCCCATTCCCTGCCGCGGTAGAAGGATTGGATGACAATAAGTCTAGGTGGTAGTCAAAAAAACCCATGGTGGTGGTAGTCAAAAAAACCCATGTTCAAACTGGCCAGCACATGAGCTTTCTCACTGACCCCACAATCTCTTATCCAAGTAAAAAGTTCTTATTTTAGAATTTTAGTATGCAAAATATACTAGTAAATTGGATAAATTTTGGAAGGATATATATAAAGTCTACAAAATACAGCAAGTTCTCATAATTTATATGTATTACCAAATCGGTGATGTTTTTTTCATTTCATTATCAATCAACAAGTCTTACTTCTCCTTCTCTACCATAAAAAGAAGTGCCCTATATTTGTTGCTCACTTTGTCCAGTTTTATTTATCTTAATTAATTTTTTATAATTAAATTGACTTTATTTTTTATTTAAAATTATTTTTAAATTTATTAGATATAGACACAAAATTGCTATCTTATAAAAAATACATCAAATTTACTATCAAAATCAACTTATTTGATTTTAAATTTTTTGATACATTTATTTAATTATTAATCTTAAAATTAGTCAATTTGACCATAAAAAATAATTATGACAAATAAAACCGGATGAATGAAGTATTTTTTTTATAATGAATTGTAATAACATATCTATCTGTTTCAAATTATAAATTTATTATTAACCTTTGAAAGTCAATGTGAACATATTTGAACTCATAATTGTAATAATTTATTAAAAATTATAAAAAAAATAAACTTACCAATGAATAATACTTTTTAGATAGTTGATAATATTCATTATTGTATTGGTTAAAATTAAAAAGATTCTTGATAACTTTAAATATAAAAATTATTTTAAATTAATTTTTAAAAATTAATAATAATTTTATTATTTGGGAATTTAAAAAATGAGAAATTAAATTGTAATGATATAGGTTAAAAAAAATATATAAAAAAAAGGATGAGAAGACAAGTAATTTGGGAATAGCTGACGAGTTCCCAACGTATTATCGACTTATGGTAGACAAGAACAGGGCGGGTCCACCTTATCCCATGATTCAACGTAAGCCCAGCGCGTGGCTTCAACACACACTGACAGCAATTCAGTCAGATAGAATTAAACCGAGAACGAGAAAAGTTGAAAATCTCACGAGATTATCTCTTTTTATTAAATGCGGACGAAAGCGACAGTCCGCACGCACGACTAATACGTAACCGAACGCGAATATTCAACTAGATTTGAATCCTCATTTTCAAATCCGCTACTCTCTCTCTCCCACACTTTATCTCACTTCACGCAATGATAAGTAGACGTCTACTTATCACTCATGGCTTATCACTATACTATTTTTATTCCTTAAAAAAAACACTTGGACAAAATTTTAATTTTAAAATTTATAATTTGCTAATACTCGCACTGCAAAGGGCACCAATATAAAATATTGGGAATTATTTGAATGTCGGCCACTTGATGAGTGTTTGTCATCTATGATTATATTAATTAATTGCTAATGGATAAATTTACATTATACTCCTTACGTCTCTAAAATAATAATTAAATGTATAAATGTTTTATTTTTAAAAAAATGAGATAAAATATATAAAGTAAAAAATAATTTAGTCATTTAGTGAGATTCATTAGTATAAAAAATAAAAATATTTATCACTTTATGTAATATTATGAGACTATTAAGGATAAATATAATTTTTTTTATTTTTTTTATTCATCCTTTTGAAGACGGAAGAAGTATATGTCACAAACATTAAAAAAGAGAAATCAAAATTGAATGAGAGAATATTGTTATACATGTAACTAATTTGTTATTTTATGTAATTTTGTCACGAGCATTTTCACAAAAAAGTTACAGCTAATCACGTACTTTTTTATATTATTATTAAAAAAGACTGAGATATTATACATACATATATACATGTCATTTATTGATTAAAATAATTCACCACGTATAAACAAGTGTGCACAAATATTATTAAATAGTAAAAAATTACTCTTATCATTTTATATGTCCAAATTATACACAAACAATATTGTCCTGTATTTAAAACTGTAAAAAAAATTATGTAAAAAGTTAATAAATTTTATCAATAATTTAATTAATAGGACTAATATACTATTTTTTTTTCTCTATGTTATTGTACAATTTTTTTGTACATAGTTTGTGTAAAAATAATTACTTAAAAATTAATAAAACTTTATCAATAATTTAAGTGGTAGGACTCATGGATTATTTTTATTTTATATACACAACTATTAATGTATAATTTGTACACATAAAATTACTTACTCCATTGATTAATTAATGATAATGCATAAAATAGTTACAATATTATTGTCCCGTTGCAACATACATTTGCGTTATTGTAATATTTTTTAAAATCTATCATAAAATTCATTTTTCTCTCTCCTGCCCGCCTCTTTATTCAAAGAATATTTTATAGTTTCTTAACACACTTATTTCACTTAAATTATATATTCATTTTTGACATGATGTTCTTCTTATTTTAATTAGGGTAATTAATTAGGATTCTTATTAGCTGTAATTGTAAATTGTAATTCTTATAAATAAAATTAGATATTTTTAAAATATTGCAGTGGCATTAATAGGATCTCATTTATTATTAATAAATCTTATCAATAATTTAATTGGTACGTGGGATTCGCATATTATTTTTTTTTTTTATTTTTGTACAATTGTTTTTACATAGTTTGTGCATATTTTTTTAATCAAACAATTCAAAAGATTAAATATATTAAAATTATAAGCTGTTACAAAAAGATTACAATAAAAATATCAAATAATTTGTGTATATTAACAACACAAAACATAATAAATCTTATCGATAATTTAAGTAATAAGAACGACGTACTACTTTTTTCTCTACTAGGTTGTAAATTATTCGCAAAGGATATTGGGTTGAATTGCATTATTTTGGTAAGTGATAACAAAAGAATCATTAATGGAATTTGTTCCCCTCATAGTGACTTTTCATACTTATCTGCTTTGATAGATGATTGCTTGAATGTTTGATGTGATTTTGAGGTCATTCGCTTTGCCCATGTACACCGTTCTAATTTGGTTGCACATGGTCATGCTAAATTGGCACAGAAATTTGATTTTTCTTTTTCTACGTATTGATCGGAAGAAGTTCATTCTTGTATTCTTCCGCTGGTTGTACGTGATTTTTTGACTTAATAAATTTCAGTCTCATGACCGTTCTTAAAAAAGATGGTAATCACATAAAATAATTACAATATTAATGTCTCCTTAGAATACACATTTGTGTTGTTATGATGTTTTTATAATTTGTCATATATTTCGGTTATCTCTTATCAGTCTCTATTTGTTCAATGTATATTTTGAGTTTCTTAAAACAGATGTTTCACTTAAATTATAGATTCATTTTTGACATTTTTCTTCTTATTTTAATTAGAAAATTGTTATTTTCATAAATAAAATTAAATATTTTAAAAAAAATCTCACTCACATTAATACATATCTCATTTACTATTACCAAATCTTTTCAATAATTTAATCGGTAAGATCCACATATTACTCATTCTCTCTCCCTCTCTCTCTCTCTCTATATATATATATATATATATATATATATAACTGTTTTATAGAACTAGTCAATAATTAATAAATCTTATCAACAATTTAAATGGTAGGTCACACATACAATTTTTTTTTCTCCATGTGTATAACTGTTTGTATATAATTTGTGCATATAAAACTACTAAAAAATTATTAATGATGATCACATAGAGTAATTACAATATTAATGCTATAGTTTCGTAAAACATATGTTTAAGTATGTTTTACTTAAATTATAGCTTCTTTTTTTTTTGATATGTTTCATCTTATTCTAATTAGGGAATTGTTACTTTCATAAAATTAAAAAAAAATATCACTTGCATAATATGGATCTTATTTATTATTAATTAATAAACCTTATCAAAAATTTAATTGGTAGGACCTACATGTTACCTTTTCTCTATCCCGTTTGTGTATAACTACTTGTATATGTTTACACATGATATGGATTTATTCATTATTAATTAATAAATCTCATTAAAAATTTAATTGATAGGACCTACATATTACTTTTTCTCTCTATTTATGTACAATTACTCATATATGTTTATGCATATAGAACCTCTCAAATATTAATAAATTTTATTAGTAATTTAAATGATACGACCTTACTGTTTGTTTAAGAAAAAAACATTGGAGCTTATCTAAGATATTAAAGAGGTTGCTAAGCAGTGTGACTTTGTGAGTTATATTTGTGTATTTGTAATTTTTTAAATAGTACACGATACCAAATAATTAGATTACCATTTTATTGGTCAAAGATTGTTCAATTCCTGTTATCTCAAGTGAAATTTATAATAATAAAGTATTATTACAAAAAAAAAAAACATTTTCACACTAAATGTGTTTATTGTCAACCGTAATATATATAATATATATTTGAATATTGTACTATATATAGTATAAATTTGAACGTTGTAGTACTAAAAATTGTTGTTTTCGTTTAAAATTATAATATTACTATTGATTTTTAAAAGTCACCTTAAAATGGTTATAAATTTAAAATTGATAGAATTTATTAAAAATTAAGAAACAATAAATACTATAATTAATAACAGGTTTCCGATAATTTATAATATTTCTTATTATGCTGGCTAACATTAAATGTATTTATGACAACTTTAAATTTAAAAATATCATAAAATTTATTTTAAAAAATCAATAATAATTTTATATTTTGAAGAATGATGAGATATTATTAATTACATTGACATAATTTTTCAACACTTAAAATAAGAAATTGATATTTTCACATAAAAATATGATATTTCATATGAAACTCTCTTGCATAAATATGGGTCATACACAATATTATCATGTGAAAATATCAATATCTCTTAAAATATCAATATCCATTTAAGGGTTGCTTGTTTAGGACTGAATACATTTGAATGGTTGAATCGGTCAACCATTAAGTGTGTTTGTTTTGGATAAAAATCGTTTGAATGGCTGAATCGGTCAGATAATTGAGCTGAATGGCTAAGTCAGATTTTTTTGACTGAATAGCTGAATGAGTAGCTGAATGAAATAAAAAAAAAAAAAATTTTTTAAAAAATATTAACTATTATATTAAGTAATATTAAATAAATTTATAACAAATTTGAATTTTTTCAGAGGGATAAAATAATAAAATTATGTCATTCAGATATTTCAGACATATCAATTATTAAATAACTTTTTTCATTCAGTATTTAATAATTCAACTCATTCAAATTATTTAATCATTCAAAACTTTTTATTCAATTTTTATCGCATACCTCCTTAAATTTGAGGAATAACTCTATTTAGGCGGGGTGGATATAAGAAATGGTTTTCAAGACTATACGCGTCCCGTTGTCAAGCCTAAGAAATACTATAACGGAAAAACAAAAAAAGGAAAATAGTGAAACGCATTATCCCTCACTTCAAGCAATGATAACCGGAAACTACACTTATCACTTATAAGTTATTTATATCATATAAGTCGAAGGACTTATCGACTGATAGGTTCAGTATAAAAAGGATAGAGAGGACTCCTGCCAAACGCATCGAAGATAGCGAGACCAAGTCCTCCCCCACCACCATCTCTTTTTCTGAACTTTCTCTCTCTTAATTTTCTTCGTCTTTCTCTCTCCTCTTTATCTCTCTCTCCTCTTCGCAGCCTTTGCAATCAAGCTTTCTTCAGCAGGAACCCTAGAATTTTATTTTCCGTTTCGATCTGTTTGTTACTTGATTTTGTTTTTGCAAAGTACTTTTGTTTAATTTGTTGTTTTTTCGCGTTTCGATTTGGGAAAAAATGTCATCTCTGAGCAGAGAATTGGTGTTTCTCATACTCCAATTCCTGGAGGAGGAGAAATTCAAAGAGTCTGTTCACAGGTAACTTTCTCTCTCTGTATCTAAATATATGTCGTATCTATATATGTATGTATGTGTTAGTATTTGTATTTCATATTCTAAATTAGAGAAGTGAAGATTAGAAATTAGTTTTTGATCTAAACTAATTGATTAATTTTTGCTGGGTTTTGGTTGGTGGGAGGTCGTTTTCCTTTTCGTTTATGTTACTTTTGTTTTGTATTGTCGTAATTGAGTTGCAGTAGCATTTGAACTATTAATGATGTTTTATACTAAATTAGTTGTTAATTAATTGAATTTGAAATAAATGAGGGGTTTTTATGTTCTTTTTATAATAATTGAAATTGTAATAATGTTTTAAGTGTGCTTGTGATATTAATTTAGGTATGTAAAATGGTTTGTTTATACTGACCAGCTGATTGATTTAGTCTGTGTGTTTTAATGATATTCTCAAGTGGAGAGCTAAATTCCAATTTGTTAGTTGGCTCAGTTGTGTGGAACTTTTGATTCATTATTAAAGTCTTTGTAGTAATAGAAAATATAGATGTGTTTGCGTGCGCGTCTGTGTTTTCTCCAAATTAAGGATTATGGTTTGCCTAATACGTTTGATTTTACTGAATATGGAATAACCTTTTCTATAGGCTCGAACAAGAATCAGGGTTTTTCTTCAATATGAAGTACTTTGAGGAAAAAGTTCATGCTGGTGAATGGGATGAAGTTGAGAAGTACCTCTCTGGATATACTAAAGTGGACGACAACAGATACTCCATGAAGATATTTTTTGAAATCAGGAAACAGAAGTATCTTGAAGCTCTTGATAGGTGCATTAACTATCTTTGTCTCAATATTTGGAAAGATTTCATCTTTGCTTACAAATGATTTTGATTTTACTAACCTTGTTTGGATTTGTACTTCAAATTATTAGGCAAGACAAGGCCAAAGCCGTTGAGATACTCGTGAATGATTTGAAAGTGTTCTCTACGTTCAATGAAGATTTGTATAGAGAAATCACTCAGTTGCTAACACTTGCCAATTTCAGGTAACATTTTCTTTTGTTTTGAAAGTATACTGTGCAGTAGCACATTATATTTCCGAGTTGTCCTTCTCTCTTTTACGTGGTCAGAAAAACTAGAGAAGGCCACTTCGGATCTCTAAAATTGTCATTTTTCGGGTCCTGAAGCTGTTAATTTGTTATTGTCTGCTCCTGAAGCTTGAAATTGTCATAATCTGAAAAATTCATAACCGAAAAATTCAGCCAACTAATCTATTTAATACATTGATTTGGCCTAGTTGAGGTAATTTTTTTTTCCTCGAGTCAAGGTATTTAATTCTGGCAAATACTGCAATCTGCATATCATGAAATTTCTAATACTAGTGGTGCCAATTGGCTCTCGGAGAGATAACGAGAAACTAATATACTTGAAAAAGCTTATAAAATGAGAAATTTGAGATTTGTTTTGTTATGATGTTATATTCAATAACCAAATCAACTTTGCATTTCCCAATTTTTCTATATGCTGATGTGTTGCATTAGTTATAAGAATTTGACTCGATTTAAATCATACTCTTTGTGGTAATGCTTCTCATCATTTATAATAACTTTATTTAGTTAAAGTTGTTCAGATTTTTTGAAGTAATCTATGTTCTGTGCTGTCAGGGAAAATGAGCAACTATCTAAGTATGGTGACACAAAAACAGCTCGTGGTATAATGCTGGTAGAGCTTAAGAAACTAATTGAAGCAAATCCTCTTTTCCGCGAGAAGCTTGTGTTTCCTACGCTAAAGTCATCAAGACTGCGTACTCTAATTAACCAAAGGTATGCTTGCTGGTTACTAGAGAAATAAGCAATATATAGTTATCTAGGTCTTACAGTTGCCCTATTTAAGTAAGTTGTAACTGCTCCATAATTTTTTTCTTCTTTTATGCTCTTTATCCTTTTTGTTTCTCTTTGCTTAAAATTGTGACTCCGTTAGCTTTTCCTGAAACTATCCACTAAGTGCTTTGGAGCTGTTTTACTATTTCCGAATTTTGTTTGCAAGATTTACATTATTTTCATAAGAGACGAGTGGAAGATTTTATTATTATATATCCTGCTATCTCTAATTGCAATCCTATAGTAATTGATAGTTTCGTTTCAAATCCACACATGCCTTGTAATTCTTGACAGAAAATCATATTTAGACATACAAATGGGTGTTAACATTCAGTGTGCATGAATTCTGGCAACCGGCTGTTTGCTGGTCTTTTTGCTTGTTATCTCACATATAATCCCATTGATTAGTTTAGGACTGTGTTACCTGTAATTTTTTATTTATTTAGAATTGTGTTTGTTATGCCTGTTGGACTTCAGAATTATGATTTTATGGTCTGTATACAGTTTGAATTGGCAGCACCAACTATGCAAAAATCCAAGGCCGAATCCAGACATAAAGACCTTATTCACAGACCATACATGTGCACCTGCAAATGGTGCTCTTGCACCTACACCTGTCAATCTTCCAGCTGCTGCAGTCGCAAAGCCTACTGCTTATACACCCCTTGGAGCTCATGGTGTATGACTCATTTAATCCTGAATTTTTTTTTCGTACTTCCTTTTCCTTTTCCAAGTTAGTTACATGTCCATGTAAAAGCGATAAAACGTTTGTTTTCATCGTCATGTGCAGCCCTTTCCGCCTGCTGCTGCAGCTGCCAATGCTAATGCTTTAGCGGGTTGGATGGCAAATGCCGCTGCTTCTTCATCTGTTCAAGCAGCTGTTGTTACTGCCTCGACTTTACCTATTCTTCAGAATCAAGGTCAGGGTTTTCACTTTTAACTGGATCTGGAATCATAACTGTTGCAATTTCTTGAATGACAGATCATTCAATTGACTTGACTTCTGTGATAAACATTTAAAGTTTTCTTCATATGGTACAACATTTGGTGTTTGTGTTTTCCTATAGCCAATAAATTCCTATGAATCACATCTTCCACAATTACTTATTTTCCTTATAAGTTATCATCTAATTATACCTTTTCATGTTCTTTTTTTTTTTGGTGGGTTTTGGGGGGTGGGGGGGGGGGGGGTTGGTGAGGTTATGATTTTGGAAACTTCTTGGCAACCTTATATGTTTACTTATTCCCCTCTCCTGCAATTAATAGAACAAGTTTAGATTTAGAGAAATCTTGACCATCAAGGAAAATGATGCTAATTTGGGAGTCTAGTTTATTATTTCTCCGTCCTGCAATACTTGACAAGTACCATTGAACGGTGCGACTAGTACATTTTTTGTCTGTATGATATTTATTTGGTTGTCAAGTTTGTTGTTCATTCTGATGAGCGAGATATTGTTTGCAGTTCATTCAACACGTATCTTGTTGAATCTGTGTTGATTTTTGATGTTGTTCACTTGTCCTTGTGTGTTTTCTTCCTTTTCTACCTAGTTTCAAGTTTGAAACGCCCAATTACACCTCCTGCTACCTTGGGTATGCTCGAGTATCAGAATGCTGATCATGAGCACTTGATGAAACGCTTGCGCCCTGCACAGTCTGTTGAGGAGGTAATAGTGAATAATTTTTATTTTTTGAATTCTATTCAGCATGTGTCATTAACTGCTTGCATTGTGCTTCTGAGCTACTTGTAGATTAGATAATCATCTTACTCTGCTAAAATTTAATACTATTGTTGGTTGACTCCTGTTTTCTATCATATTCAGGTTACATATCCGACAGCACGACAACAAGCTTCCTGGTCCCTGGATGACTTGCCTAGGACAGTAGCTTTTACCATGCATCAGGGGTCATCATCTGTAACAAGCATGGATTTTCATCCATCACACCATACATTACTTCTTGGTATGATAGTATGAAAACGTTCTGTCTATCTGTAATGGTTCTAATAGTTGAGATGGTACCCTTATCCGCCAATGCTAGTTAAAAGTATTTCTATATTCAGCATCTGACTTGGAGCTTCTTTTATGCAGTTGGCTATGGTAATGGTGAAATCACACTGTGGGAAGTCGGGATGCGTGAGAAGTTGGTTTCAAAGTTATTCAAGATATGGGATATGGCAGCTTGTTCATTGGCATTTCAGGTTCTTACCATTCTTATTTCTCTTCGAATTGTGCTTCCATCGCTCGTACTATTCTTTTTAAAAAATGTATATCTCTATATAGATATATATTTGAATACTTGTGTAGGAAGAACTTAGATTTAGTGCCTTGTGTTACTTGTGATGGTTTCAGTACTGTAAATGACTATAACTTTCATGCGATGAGATTGCTGAGATCCTGACTGTGAACGTTGTTCCAAGAATTACGATATATGTTGGCTTACATTGGATGTCTTTCACTATAATGCTTGATTAGTTGATCAAAGTTTTTCTGAAAGTTAGTGCATTAAACAGGCTTCTGTTGGCAAGGATGCTCCAATATCAGTGAGCCGTGTGACCTGGAGCCCCGATGGAAATTATTTGGGTATGAACACTTCAGCACTTGACTAGGTTTTAAAGATTCACCATTATTTACTCACCAATTATAGAAAAAGAAAAAGAACAAACAGCTAACTAGGTTCTGGCGGTGCCTATGAGTATTTATTACTTTTTGATGCTGTAGGGGCTGCATTTACTAAGCATTTAATTCATTTGTACACGTATGCTGGCCCAAATGATCTAAGCCAGCATCTAGAGGTGAGTTGAGATATTTTTGTTTGTTCAACAGGGTTAAAATTGTAGCTACTACTTGATAGCTTGACTTGCGTCTGTTTATACTTGCAGATTGATGCACATGTTGGAGGTGTAAATGACCTAGCTTTTGCTCATCCAAACAAGCAGTTGTGTGTCGTAACTTGTGGGGATGATAAGGCAATAAAGGTGAGGATTTTAAAAAAAAAGATATTTAGGTTTATTTGAGTTAGTTAGCCCCCTATTTCGTGCACTTTCTTACCCATAAACCTAACTGAATGATATATATATATATATATATATATATATATATATATATATATATATATCAGGTGTGGGATCTGTCAGGGCGAAAGTTATTTAACTTTGAAGGGCATGAATCACCCGTATATTCTATATGTCCTCATCAGAAAGAGAATATTCAGGTATACTACATAACTGAGATGGTTTTCAAGTTAGTTATCAATATGCCAAGTGCCAATGCATCTTCTTGGAAAGGATGGTTTCTTATGAATTATATCGAATTTAATATAATCTAGGAAACAATTTATACTCCTTTGATAATGAATTATCTATATCAGATATGTCTTGGATACTGATACTTCATATGAATATTTGTGGATAAGTTTTCAGACATTTTCGTAATATTTATATAAACTAAAAATAGTTCTCAAGTTACAGAAAGTAATAATAATACATAATGGACTTTCTTTCCAGAAATTAGACCCGGCAAATGGGCGGGTGTGGGCGGACATAAGTGGGTTTAGGTTTATATGGGTTGGGTTTATTTGAGTTGAAAATTTAGTGGGTTGTATATGGGCGGTCATAAATGGATATGGGCTAGCCCATATATCAAATTTGAGCATAAATATAGATTAATGTATATATGAATTCCTCATATTCTCTATAACAAAAATTCTTTTTTTAGTTTCTATCTCCAAAATTTTATAAAATATAGTGGAGTATCCAAAATTCAATTAATGGTGCTGAAAAAAAATAAAATTATACGTACATCGCTGCATCAAGAACTTGATACAGTATCGTTGAGCCAAATTTGTCTGATCTGTATGTAACAATAAAAATTACCAGCCTTTTCATATATATTCCTAGACAAAATAAGTAATTTCATGAACTATGTATTTGAGAAGTGGAAATAAGACAATACAGGCATGTAACGGTTTTATTTTGTCCAACTCTTTAATATATATAGTCATAACATAAGCATTTTATGATTCGAATAAGCTACTAGTTCCGACTTTCTGTAACTTTGTAAGTAGTATAGGTTGGTTTATGTTTGTCTTTCTATTCATGCAGGTTCCTAGATACTGCTACTACATGTTTAGAATCAACCCTCAATTCTTTTTTGTTTGTAACATATAATTTGGAAAAGGGGAATAAAATAAATTTTGAAATAAACTAAAAATTTTAAAGATAAGTATATAATTGGGGAGGACGGATCTAAAGCATACCTCTTAAATAACATATCTCTCTTAAATAGCATACCTTTATTAAAACTACGTCGTTTTGGAGATTCTTTTAAAAAAATAAAATAATATTAAAAGAGAGTGGTCCCACTTGCTTTCCTTTTATTTACAAAAATGCCACCCGCGACCCCACTTGTTTTTTAAAAGAATCTCCAAAACGACGTAGTTTTAATAAATGTATGCTATTTAAGAGAGGTATGCTATTTAAGAAATATGCTTTAGATCCACCCTCTATAATTGGGGCCCAATGAGCAGCTCACATCCACTCACTTATTATGTGGTTTAATGTGGGCAAAGACCATTTATAACTTTCATTTAATACCTATCAACCGAAACCCATTTAATGTGGGTGGATATGGGCCACCGATTGGGTTTGCACTCATTTTGCCAGGTCTACCAGAAACCTTATTTTAACAATAATTCACTCCATCTTACCCTGAAAAGTCCACGCATGCATGCATGCAGGGGTGAGCTACATATGTAATATGGTAAGGGAAGTAATCCTCCTCATGACTTGAGAAATTTCTTATTTTTTAATGTGTTATTTGTAATATTTATTGGATAAAAGAGAATTCAAAGTGTTTCAATATTTAACTTTGCATCTCTTACTCCTTATCATAGATTTTCATTATTTAAATGTTTATTTAACTTTTGACACGCAGTCAGTATTTATACACACAGAGACACATATACACACATATTATATGTATATATACATATATATATATATTATGTGTGTGTGTGTGTGTATATATATATATATAATATAATATGTATATACTCAAAAAGAAGGCACCAAAATCACTCCTTCCGAAATGAAAACCTTAAATATTCGGAAAAATATGGTGCCTTTTTGGTATTAAAGCATGTCATAATATATTCAGTCTATGAAAACACTTGCAATATTATGGCATTTAATTAGTAAGAACCATTATGTAAGAAAGAGATTTTATATCATTTCATGTCCTATAAATTGAAAATGTTTTTGTTAAAGGTGAGAATATGAAAAGATGCATGCTAAGTAAGTCTAATATATGTTTAATTTGAAACATACATCATCATATTAGTAACACAAGTTTAAACTTATGGTGTATTGAAATAGTTACTATGGGGACAGCTTGGCGGGAGCAAAACCCATTAGGTTATAAGCTGATCCCTGACCTCCAAGTTCTTAGTGGTAAAAAAACTAATTAAAGACGCTTTGTTAAACTAAAACCTTCAAATTTTCCCCTCTTAAATAAAATCATGGCTCCGCTCTTTTATACATCCCCTTGCATCAACTAGAAATTCTGAATTTATGGTGACCGCCCCTTAATAGAGTTACATTACTATATGAGAAACTTTCAGATCATGTAATGTTTTTACTCCGATAATTATAGCCTTGTAATACTCATTTTGAGTCCAACTGTCGTTATCTAAAGTGAGATTTCTATACTCTCTTCATTATTTACTAGGCTAGAGCGTTATTTTACTACATTTGTATGTTTTTAGATCCCTTTAATCTAAAATCATTTTTTGCCAACCTTTTCCATTGTTAGACTTAGTTCTCATAACATACACAAGAGTTTGATTTAAGGAAATAAGTATTGACCAAGTAAAGAAAGATAAAGAACATGCACAAGTGTGTCATATATTTCATGTGTAATATTCAATATTTTTCTTATTAACTTTCAACCTGATAAGTTTGGATGGTTTTTCCAGTAGAGAAATGTACATAAATACGAGCAATCTTTATTATTGACTTTTTTGCTTACTAAATTTGCTATCATAAAATGCAAACCCTTATACATCTCTCATATAAATAGTTATTTGTTCTACCAGGCTAACTTTTCATTTACACGTTTCTTACCAAATTTATAGTACTGTAACTAAGTTTCTCTCCCCTAAACTCGCCTAATGTCACCATCCTGCTTTCCTCTCGTAATTTTGCAGTTTATATTTTCAACTGCAAGTGATGGGAAGATTAAAGCCTGGCTCTATGACAATATGGGATCAAGAGTTGACTATGATGCTCCTGGCCGATGGTGTACTACTATGCTTTACAGTGCCGACGGAAGTAGGTCAGTAGAATTTCAAAAATTAAATTACATGCAGGCAGTCCTTATATTTCATTCATTTTTAAATCTGTAAATCTCATTTTCTTATGCAGTTCAGTAAACGAAAATTTGGCTTTGCAAATCTCCAATGATTTGTGAATTAATTTTGTAATTTAATATCTTTCTTTTATTCATCATTCTGATACTTGTTTTTTTACAGACTTGACATTATATCTGATTTTCTTTCAGACTTATCATTATATCTGATTCATTCTTTCAGATTGTTCTCTTGTGGAACGAGCAAAGATGGAGACTCTTTTCTGGTTGAATGGAATGAAAGTGAAGGAGCGGTAAAGAGATCATATACTGGTTTTAGAAAGAAATCAGTTGGTGGTGTTGTGCAGTTCGACACAACTCAAAACCACTTTTTGGCTGCTGGTGAAGATAACCATATAAAGTTTTGGGATATGGATAATACCAACATTCTCACAAGTACAGATGCAGATGGTGGACTCCCGGTTAGTATCAGTTTGTCTTTCGCAGTTTCTCAAAGCCCAAACACACAGCACACTCTTGCACAGCTTATAAAATGGGCAACAAATAACATAATGAATCAGGTACTTAACTAAGTGCATTGTTTTCCCTTAGAATCTTCCTCGCTTGAGATTCAACAAGGAAGGAAATCTTCTTGCTGTTACTACTGTGGAGAATGGAATCAAGATACTTGCAAATACTGTCGGTCTCAGATCCTTAAGAACAGTTGAAGCCCCACCCTTTGAAGCATTAAGATCACCCCCAGAACCAGCTTCAATCAAGGTATTATTTCTTTTAATTTTTAAGATCGTTTATGATAATATGATGTTCTATTTATGGAGATTTTTATGTTCATTTATTAGATGCCTGGCTCTTCCGCTATTCCAAATGTCAATCCAGTCAATTGCAAAGTGGAAAGAAGCTCCCCAGTCAGGCCGTCTGCCATTCATGTTAGTCAGCTAACCGTTCTTTTGAAATTTTCCTCATTTATTTCTTTGTTTTCATCAGTTTATTTTAGTTTATAAATATCAACTTTTTTTTCTTTTTGAACTCGTCTTCCTTATTTCTTTTATTTCCTATAAATAATATCTAGATACAAGTTACATCAGTAATTCCATATATGCATGTATGAGTGTCGGTGCTGTATTAAATTCATTCAGAGTAGATAGTGTTTGAATACAAGTTACATCAGTAATTCCATATATGTGTGAGGGTGGATCCTGTTTTTAAATTCAGTATGTAGTTCTTGAATACATTGATGTTTCTTTTACTATTTTCCACAAACTTTTCGGAAATGATTAGGGTCACACGTGACGTCCCAGCTTACTGGTCTTAGTCACTGTGTCTATATGTTTGAAATGGAAGTGTTGTGCATACAATTTTTCTGCTAAAATGGTAAGGATCTTTCTTTGGGGAAATGAGTCTATGAGCAGCAGCAACATAGTGGTTGTAACTAGCAAGCCTGCGACAAATATTATTTCTATGTTATGAATGGTAGCACTCTTAAGTCTTTTATAAAATTTTCTGCTATTGCAACTTACTGAAGTCCTCTGTGTAAATGAACTTATTGTAATTGTTGATTTCCTCTTGTAGAATGGAGTTGATTCTATGGCTAGGAGCATGGAAAAGCCAAGGCCTGTGGATGATGTAATTGATAAAACCAAACCATGGCAGTTGACCGAAATTATAGATCCTGTTCAGTGTCGGCTGGTTACCATGCCGGACAGCACAGATGCTACCAACAAGGTGTGCACAAAATTACACTAGCATTTTACGCATAATATATCTGTCATATTATCATATGATTCTTTTGCTGACACGTTTATATCCAGGTTGCTCGACTTCTATATACAAATTCTGGTGTTGGCATCTTGGCACTCGGGTCAAATGGAACTCAAAAGCTATGGAAGTGGACCCGCAACGAACAAAATCCAAGTGGAAAGGTAATGGAAATATGCTAATAATTCCTTTTTCTTCAACTCCTTTTGCTTTTTTATTTAATATTTCTGGGGGGACTTCTAACGTCTGTGGGGTTTAAAGGCCACTGCTAATGTTGTTCCACAGCATTGGCAACCAAACAGTGGTCTTCTTATGACTAATGATGTCTCAGGTGTCAACCTTGAGGAAGCATTTCCATGCATAGCACTCTCAAAGAATGATTCTTATGTAATGTCTGCTTCTGGTGGAAAGGTTTCATTGTTCAACATGATGACATTCAAGGTATGTTCACACTTAAACAATTTAGTCATTTTGTCAAGATTAGCATGATTAATGGATGGCTGACATATCTACAATATATGATATGTAGGTTATGACAACATTCATGCCGCCTCCACCATCTTCAACCTTTCTAGCATTTCATCCTCAAGATAATAACATCATAGCCATTGGAATGGAGGATTCAACCATCCATATATACAACGTTAGGGTTGATGAGGTAATATCATATTTTATATTTGCTTTTGTTGCCTATGACCAGAATTAATGAAAGTAACTTTGTGTTCCATAGGTGAAATCAAAATTGAAGGGTCATCAGAAGCGAGTGACTGGTTTAGCGTTTTCCACCAATCTTCATATACTGATTTCATCAGGAGCTGATGCTCAGGTAAGTTAAAGTTTTGGGCTTCGAAAAGTGCTGTACATATTTTTGATGGTTTTCTTTGAATGCAGGATATTGTTTTTTGTATCAATAAGAAAAAGAATCGTTTTTGTCTTGCTTTGTTATAGATCCGGTCCTCCTTTCAGAGGACACATAAACTGTATGAATTTGGTGCATATGATAAGATGGAATGTGAAAATGGAAGGTTACATTTTAGTACAAGTTTTACCACAATAATTGCATAGGTTAATCAATTTTCAGATCTTCCTTTAACATGCTTTTTCTTTTCTCCTCTTCCGAGCAATTATGGTTTGAAGGGTGTTTATTTGGAAAAATATCTTGAAAAATGTCATACTAAATATGACTTTGAACAAGACTACATTGCATGCCAATGCCTTCCCACTTGAGCTCCATTTTTTCTTTAAAATTCTTCGTACATCTGATGGTAAACATCTTTGAGATTTCATGCTGCTGTCATTACTTCAGACCTTTGCTTTGTTTATCCTTTTTTGATAGTGAATATATGAAATCGAGAAATCATGGGATATTTAGTTCCTGCACTGGCATGATAGATTGTTCTTTCTTTGTTGGTACTAATATAGTCACCTTACTCGTCAGCTTTGTGTTTGGAGCATTGATACTTGGGAGAAAAGGAAATCAATTCCAATACAACTGCCTGCTGGTAAGACGTATACTGGTGATACACGCGTACAATTCCACTCAGATCAAATCCGTTTGCTGGTATCCCACGAAACACAATTAGCATTATATGATGCCTCCAAGATGGAACGTATCCGGCAGGTAGAAACCACCCCTAAACATCTGGCATTAATAAGACCTCTTGCAACAAAAGCTAAATCTTTTGTGCATTTTTCCATTGCAGTGGATCCCTCAAGATGTCCTTTCCGCACCTATATCTTATGCAGCGTACTCGTGCAACAGTCAACTAGTTTATGCTACCTTTTGTGATGGTAACATTGGTGTCTTCGACGCAGATAGCCTGAAACTAAGATGTCGTATTGGCCCTTCTGTGTACTTGTCACAGGCAGTTGCAAACGGGTAAGAACATCAACAGTGTTCCCAAAAATTACAATAGTAATATGTTGATCATGATCTATAAGCTTATTCATGTGGTTTGTTGGTACTTTTAACATCCCAACTTCCTAGTAATGTTTTATGAGATTTAGTTTTTGGCTTTTACATGATTAAGTGAAATTAGCAACTTCCAGTCTACATTATGGTTTAATTTACATTTATTAAATTAGACTGTAGAATATACTTTTTAATCAGCTAAGAACTACATGTGTATTTATACATATTTCTGGGATAATTTCACATTGCTATGGTTCCTTAAAACTTATCTCTTCTTCATCAGATCCAAATCCCCTTTGGTCCTTTCATAATGCTTGAAGGGGTTGTTAAGATCTTGACAAAATCAAATAAAGAAAATGTTATATGTATATCCGAGGATGCTCAAACGGCATGTACTTTCTTTCTAAAACATGTTTTTGTTAAAATAAAAACATTCTTTTATAGTGTGTAGTTGCAAGCATTCAGTATTTTGTTATCTGTAAATCTGACCAGTTGTGTACTATTTATGCAGAAGCCAAGCTGTGCACCCGCTAGTCGTTGCGGCACATCCGCAGGATCCGAACCAATTTGCAGTCGGGTTAACAGATGGATCTGTTAAAGTCATAGAACCCTCAGAGTCAGAAGGGAAGTGGGGGGTAACTCCGCCTGTTGATAATGGTATGATGCTAAATGGTAGGAATGCATCGTCATCCACAAACAACCATGCAGCTGAACCGAATCAAAGATGACATTTCTTGTGTTTTACCCCCCACCAACACCCACCACACACCAGACACAGGCGTTCTGTGTGATTTGGTGGTCTAGATTTTAGATTACTATTTAATCCCCCGTTCTGTGTGATTTGGTGGTCTAGAATTTAGTTTACTATTTACTCCCTTTGTGTCCGTTATCAAAGGTAAGATAGGAGACAAGATGTTTAGAGAGATTCATATTGTGTAATTGGTTTTTTTTCTAGCTGATTAACATTTAGGAGTATATCATTGTTCCGGTGACCAATTCTTTTTTATCAGTTGAATCTTTTTATCTTCTAATTATGAGAAATCCATCAATTGATCAAGACACCCTACTCTTGCTTTTGTTGTCGAAGAAAGTGATGGGGATAATACAAGCGTCAAGCAGTTACGCTTTATCTTCCCCTTGAAGCCTAAATACTCTTGGGACTCCCAAGTCCCAAGCTCTAGCACGGTAAGGCGAGAAGCCCTCAAGCTCCCAGTACGTGCTTAAAATATTCATGTTCTTTTGCATCGAGGTGTGTGCAGGGTTCAGCTTTTTGTTTTGTGCATATTTTGAGTGGTACAGCATGGCAAACTTAGAGCGTTGCTCCTTGGTCCTTAGCTTGCCTTTTTATTTTATTTTATTTTATTTTTAATGTTTCGGTCTTGTACTGCGAGGTATATCTGATCCTGGAGTATAGTTTAAGCTGTTCATTCCTTCCCTTATCCTTGGAGAGAACTTTCATTATTGTTTATAAGGATTATAATTCCGGTATTATAATCTGTGAGATTATAATTCCAATACTATTAATTCTACGATTAAACTGTCTTAGTTACATATTTGTTTTTTATGGGATTATTTATGGGATAACTTAAAATAATCTCATGTTATGTTTGTTTTTTTTAGAATTAATTAAAAGATTGAATAAAAAAATATTGTTTGGACTATTATACTCTTATCAATAATAACATATTTTAAACTATAATTTAAACTTGTTTATACATTAAAAAATAATGAACAATTAATTATTAACTTTTAAATATTGTTGAAATAAGTTAGTGAGTTTAAAGTGCTTCACCATACTCTTTCTATGTGAAATATTTGAGAATCAAATTATCATAAATTAACAAATAAATAGTGCAAAATACATGAGATGTAAAATATTAAAATTTCATTAGAAATCACCAAAACTAAAATTAGAAGAAAGATTGGGATTAGCTATTTTACTAGACCACCAAAATTTTAAACTCAAAATTTACATGAATTCATGTAATTTATGTCAATACAAATATGAAATGTTTTTAAATTAATTTTTAAAATTAATTTAAATTGATTTTTAAATTTGAAAATATTTTAAATTGATTTTAAACTACTACATGTTTTGGCAAAGATTATTTAATTTTGAGAAATTCTAAAATTAAAAATTGATATGATATTATTTAATTTTGATTAATATAATTGTTAAAATAAATTAAATAACAATTTAAAGTTTAGAGTTTTATAAATTAACTAAGATTAAAGTCAAATGTTACTATTTTTGTGAAGGCAGGAGTATTAGTTACATAATACTTAAAATCTCCAAGCAATTACTAAAGCAAAATCAAAATGTGATTCGTAGAGAGATATTAGGCCTTATGTAGCTGTGATGAAACTAATTATTTGTACAAGTTAAGTTGTCAGTTCTTCTATCTTCTTCTTATCTTGAAAAAGTGGTCAGATTAACCACTAAATCAATGAATCTCTAATTTCGACCGTTAGATGCATGCGTGTAAATTTAGATCATAACAAAACAAAACAGTTGAATTGCGATATTTTGATCATTTTAGAAAAAAGTTGAGGTTAATTTTGTCTAAACATTTTTAATCCCAAATAGTAGGGATTATAATTATAATACCTGGCTGAATATGATATTAAATAATTATCATATTAAGTCATTTTATAATCCCTAGACTAATAGTTCCAAGTTTAAATTTAAAAACAAACAAGACACTTAGAATTAATAGTCTTATCCTAAATATAATCCTTACAAAAAAACATAACTTTGAGTTATATGTTTAGAACTGTGCCATGTATTTGCTTGAACAAAGTGGCAGTGAAATGGAAAATGTGAACCTTGCTGTTCGAACTCTGAAGTTTAGGTTTTGCGGTTTCTCTCTCTTCCCTAACCAATAGAAGCTTTTTCCAGTTTATGCAGGTATGAACCTATACTGCAAATGCAATTATTTCAACTTACATTTCTCGATTGGTAACCTCCCAGGCTCATCATCTCTTCTTGTTAACCTAGAGAATTTTTTTTAGGAAATCGAGTATCAAGTTATTGTTGACATCAGACATTATGTCGGACGGTATTTTATACTGTATGTCCAACTATTGAATAAAATCGTCCGACATGTATGCCAGATGTTGACTAATAATTAATATTTGTTATGGATCATGTCTCATATATGTATATCTAATATGTATGTATGTAGTATGTGTTTGTGGAGAGTCGTAGAAAGAGCGAGTCAAAAGCTATTTGATATGTGAAAACCAAATATGAAAACTTTGTTCCATGTCCCCTTCATTTGCAAACACACAAGTTTGCACTTGTATGAGGTTGAGTACTATTCCTTTTGTTCTAAAATTAAATATATTTTTATTTTTATTTTATAAAGTGACGCGAAGTTTCTAACATGTGATTACTATATTCTATATAGATTGAATATTATTATATCACTATTTCTATAATTTAGTAGTATTATATTTAAAAAAGGAAAATGATAGATATTACAATGTTTAAGTTTTGATTGTAAGTTACATGAATGAGTATTAGTGATAACATTTTTAGAGAGATATGTAACAAGTGAGGTCACTTTATAATTTTATCCAATTGCATGTATTGATATTTATAATTTAATCCAACTGTATGTATTAATATGTTTTGCGATTATAATTCGGTATAAATTTGTCACAATACATAATAAGACTCTTAAAAAATAAATAAATTATATTTAAGTAGCGTTTAAGTATTACTTTTACGCTTTAGCATTAAAAGGTAGGGAGTATTACTTTTACGCTTTGGCTAAGAACTCAATACAGAGTTAATCGTGATTCACACATATAGTAACATATTTCTTTACATAGTTACATGGAATATAGCTAAAGAATATTGTACAATTGTTAGCAATAACACAAGTTTTGAGAATTCAAACTAGCTTGTTAGTTAGATTTTTTTATATATATTTTTTTGGCAAATTTGGGAGAGGAGATTTGAACTTAAGATTTCTTGCTTAGCAAGAGGCCTAAAATACCATTTGAGTCAAAGGCTCTCCGTTAGCTTGTTATTATTCAATTTTCATCGCGAGTTGCTATATTTTAGACCGTTCTTCCACAATTGCTGTCAATAATATTCGAACCCTCAACTTATATATCAATAAAAGTGAGTCATACTAGTAGATTAATCTGAAAAAGCCAATAGCTTATAGTCTAGACACAAAACCAGCCAAATTATGGTCCTTCAAAAAGTTCTTGCATGCACAAAAACAAATACCACCCCTCCTTAAATGAGAGTTTATTTGAACTTTGACAATATTTTCAGGTTATTATTTTCTTAACGACAATAGTTAGTTTAAAATTTTAATATTAATAATATGACAAACCTTAATATGCATAAAGAAAAGTAAAAAATAAATGAAATGTGATTTCTCATTTTGGTATAATGGATGGAGTACTAGATACATATTACATGGTGCATTCCACATAACTGAGAGGAAGAGTAATGATATTACAAATTACAAATTAAAAGCTTGTTAATCTCAATATTAATAAGTACTACTATCTTTGATTGAAGTTAGGTAACAACTATTACAAGTTAGAGAGCTCATTAAATTCGAAATTAATATTATCTTCTAAGTTTAATAACCGTTATGAGGTCAAGAGTTCATTAAACTCAATATTAATAATACCTTTTAAGATTATTAATAACCGTTACGAGGTTAAGAACTCATTAAACTTAGTAAATTCGATGTTAATAATACCTTTTTAATTTAATAACCGCTAATTAAACTCTATTAATATTACAAGCAATTTTTGATTGTTTATTCCTTAAGAATACAAACATGTCTATGATCCGAGGAACAATTTTTGTTTGCCTGATTTTGGCTTTAACCCAAGTTGTCCGGGCCACTAGAACAATCGGTTATGGGTCTATGTCACGAGATGGGTATAAATGCAACCAACGGCGGCAGTTTAGTGGTCCTCTAGGTTGTCTCCCACCTCCATCAAACCCTTACAATAGAGGCTGCAGCGCTATTGACCGCTGCCGACACGGTAAACCAGCGGTCGGCGGCGATGTGGAGGAGGTGGCAGTATCACCGGTGGGAAGGTAGACCGGAACAACTAGGCAAGAGAGGAAATAATAGGGGTGTCCTGTTTGTTTAAACTCTTTTTACGTTCATCTTGGAAAATAAAATAAAATAGAATATTATACCTCATGTTATAAAATGACAGTCTGATTTGACTTGTTGACTCTTACTTTCGGTAAAATATTAAGAGAACACGAGCTTATTGGGAAATGAAATGTTTTGAACTTCTATTAGATCAAATTTTAACATGAAAACTTATTGAATCGAATTTATAAGATATTGTCACATTCAAATATAGTTAGATGTAGTGCTTGTTTTTCTAGGGTGCGTTTGGTGCATTTAGTATGTTTCGAGCATTTGAAAGTTTAAGTGCATCATAAAATCTTGTCGGCTTTCAAATATAACTTGTTTAATTCATAAATATAGTGTTTAAACTTCAAACGCACGACATCAAAAATAATACGGTGAGTTACTGTATTTAGAAACTAAACACACAAAATACTATCACTGTAAAAGTTGCAAATGTTATTTAACGAAACAAACTCGTACTAATGTAACTGTGCCGAATTGTCCTGTAATTTAGATAAAATAAAGCAACATCATATACTAACATAACCATTAAAATCAAAGAGGGATGAACAAAAGTGGATGTCCTTCATCTACAAGCAAATCACAAAATGTGACATTCTTTTCGGGACACATGGAGTTATAAATAATGCTGCTACAGTTAAAACAATAAACACAAAAATATATAGGAAAATGAAAATGCCAAATTAAACACAATTGAGGAAAAAGAAGAAAAAAAACTAGTTAACATCTATGGAAGCACATCTTCTGGTAACAAAATCCCATCTTGATCATAATGAAGAACACCAGATACATTCAAAGGCCTACATTTCCCTCCCATTAATATCCTCTTCTTGCACAATTCTTCATCCTTTTTAGTTTCCTTTTCCTTTTCATTTCCTCCCTCTTTTCCTCCCCCTGTTTCCAATTTCCCTTCACTCTGTTTCACTCTGTTTTTCACAGACCTCACTCTTTTAACTTTTCTACAATTCACCCCCATTACTTTCAAAGATTGCTTATTTTCATCCCTCAAAAGCTGCAAACTCTTTGCACAACAAGTTTTCTCTCTCTTCTTTTCATTATCTTCAATCTCCAAGATTTCCTTCAAAGAATGAGATTTCAAGATTTTGGGCTCTGCTGATTTCTGTTTCCCAAACACATGACAAATAATTGAACCCATTTTCTTTGGGAAAAGATTTCTGGGTAATCTTCCCCATCTTTTCTTCTTGTTCTTGATCTTGTCAGCTTCAAAATCCTCTGTATTGCTCTTCTGATTCCTTTTTTGCATGGATTTGACTAGTAGAATTTTGGGTATTTTGAGACCTTGAGAATTTGAACGGATGAGAGATTTACTACTACTACTACTAGTACTTGCTTTCTGTTCTTTCATTTTCTTTTGCTGGGAATTTTCCATTGTTTGGCTTCAAGAAATTAAATGGGCATGAAATTAAGCATTTGATATTTATGTAAAAATGGTTGATGAGATAGTGGGGGAGAGAGAAATGGAGACGTGGGAATTGAGGGTTCTTTTTTCCCCCTACACTTTTGGCATTTTGAATGTTAGTTTTTCTTCCTAAAATGTTCTTAGTTTCTTAAGTTTAGAGATAATGTTGGTTATTATTTGGAAGTAATTGTTGGGCACTTTCTATGAAGACCATTTCCAATTTTTATCCAACCGTTGGACTTTTTGTAGCAAATGAGCTCACATGCAATATAGACTATAATTTTATTTTATTTTTTATTTTAAAAAATGAGGTCCAAAAGCTTTATTTATTTATTTATTTTCGTATTTTTGTATTTTTGAAGTTACAAATAATGAAAATAAAGGATGTGGCATTGTGGAATTGTTTTTGATTAATTTTAGTAATAAAATAGTATTAGAGTATTATTTGGGATACTATTTGCTTATAAATTAATAAATTAGGGTATTAATTTGGTTATAAAATAAGAGATTTTTTATAATTCAGTACATAATCACAGTAACAATATAAATGAACTCACATTAATAATGAAAAATTATACTAATCAAATCAAATCTCGTATAAAGGAAGACAAACTTCACATAAAAGAAAAAAACAAATGTATAAATATGAGATTTGAACTAAAGAATTAGACTACAATAAAACTCTATTTTAAAAGAAAAAAAGAGATTAATATCATCATGCTAAAATCTCATTGCCTTGTAACTATATATGTAGTCATTTGTCCTAAAATTTGATTGCAATAAAAATTCTCTCTTAAAAAGAAAAAAGAGATTAACCGGAAAATGAATTAAAGAAACAAAAAGTGACAATTATATAAAAAATAAACCAATCAAATAATAAAACTATTAAAGTGCATGTGTGAAAGATTATAATAAAAGATAAAAAGACACTATTAAAGTGCGACAAAAATTCAAATAAATTTGATTAGAAATAAAACTCTAACTTAAATTGAAAAAGAGTGATTAACTGTCAATACATAAGAATTAGGCTAGAAAAATTGTTATTTACGAATCCCCTTTTTCTCGTCAATCTTTGATTTAGAATCTGATTAAAAATAAAATATAAGTTAAACACGAAATAAAAAAATAAAAAATAAAGAATAAATGTTTACCAAATACAGTTAGAATACATTCATGTTTTTTTAATCTTAATAGAACGGTACTAGAGCTGGCAAAATATAAGTTTGGTTTGGTTTTGGTTTACATAAAATGATTATGGGTCTAAATAAGAACCAAAACCACATTATCCATTTTTAATATGAGTTGTATAGTTTGAACCCAAATGGTTATAGTTTTAATATAGGTCGACCCATATTTTACTTTTTGAGATTTATGTACTTTCTTTCTTTTCATCTTCCTTTAATTAATTATCTTTCTCTAATTTTTCTCATACATTATCTTTTTAAAAAAAATTAATATATTTATACACTTTATTAGCTCTCTCTGAAAATTTTTTTATACACTTTCTCTTTCTAAAAATTCTTATGTTTCTCTCTCTAAAAATTTTGTACACTTTCTCTCTCTATAAATTCTTGTGTTTCTCTCTAGAAATTTTGTATACTTTCTCTCTCTAAAAATTATTTTGTTTCTCACTAGAAATTTTGTACACTTTCTCTCTCTAGAAATTTTATATACTTTCTCTCTCTAGAAATTTTGTACACTTTCTCTCTCTAAAAATTATTGTGTTTCTCTCTCTAAAAATTTTATACTCAAAATTCTTTTTTTTCTCTCTAAAAATTTTGTGCACTTTCTCTCTAGAATTTTTGTCTCTCTCTCTCTCTAAAAATTTTGTATACTTTCTCTATAGAAATTTTGTACACTTTTTCTCTCTAAAACTTCTTGTTTCTCTCTAAAAATTTTATACACTTTCTCTCCCTAGAAATTTTGTACACTCTCTCTCTAAATTTTTTGTGTTTCTCTCTCTAAAAATTTTGTGTACTTTCTCTCTCTAAAATTTTTGTACACATTATCTCTCTAGAAATTTTGTATAATTTCTCTCTAAAAATTCCGTACACTTTCTCTCTCTAAAAATTCTTGTGTTTCTCTCTTTAGAAATTTTGTACACTTTCTCTCTCTTTTATACTTTATTTCTCTAGAAATTTTGTACACTTTCTCTTTCTAAAAATTCTTATGTTTCTCTCTCTAGAAATTTTGTACCCTTTTTCTCTCTAAAAATTCTTGTGTTTCTCTCTCTAGAAATTTTGTGTGCTTTCTCTCTTTATAAATTTTGTATACTTTCTCTCTCTATAAATTTTGTATACTTTCTCTCTAGAAATTTTTAGAAATAATTTGAGATAAGTTTTAGAAAAAAAAATGAAGATACAAACTAAATCATAGTTGAATTTGTTATATATGGGTCAAAAGTAGTTAACTAGTTTAAACTCATATCTATTATTTATAATATGGTTCTAAAACCAACCCAACCCATAACTTATAAAGTAGTTATCCAACCCATTAAATTTAAGTGGTTATGGTTAACCCAATGGTTTTAGAACTATATTGACAGCTCTAAACGGTACCTTTATACTGTGTTTGTAAGTTTTTATTTGGGAAGAAGGGAAGGAAATATATGAGAAAATAATTAAAATCCCTCAAAATCTCATGTTTGTGAGTTTTTTTAGGGGGGGAGGGAAGGGATTTGGAGGTAAAATTGATTCAATTTTTGGCTCAAAATTTTTCCCTCAAAAGTGAGAGGATTTTGAGGGATGGGAAAATGAAATATTTTACATTACCAAAAATAACTTTTCAAAATAAATAATATGACAATCTTGTCTCTAATTATTATAACTCCAAATTTTTGAAAATATAATTTTTTAATGTTTTCCGACGCCTCCCCGTCCCCCCCCCCCCCCCCCCTCCCACGCCACCCCACCCCACCCCACTCCAGGCATTCAGTAATTATTACGTAAGAAGATGGACGAAGGTCAATGTCAATCCATCCCTTTCTAAGCTTAGATTTCAGACCTAATGTAATGGTCTTCTTACAGTGGCGTAATCGTCACTTTGAGGAATAGAATGCATGTCAGATCTGGTCAGTAAGAAAAAATATTAGGTAAGAAGATGGACTAGAAAATACAATATACTAGTTTTACATATATTTTTTTATCATGAAACGACTAGATTAAGTAGTTTATTATTAAAAATAATTAATTAACACGTATTTGTATTTATTTGTTAAAGTATGTACGAAGGTTGATTTTTTTTAATTAAATTTTTCATAATAAGAAAATAAAAATAAATTGTATATATTATTATTATTATTATAATAATAACAATATAGGTATATAATAATAATAAATTAGAGTTAATATATATACATATATATGAACATAAAAAAAGACTGAACAAAATAATTCAATAGCTAGACATTGTTAAATCATACATTTATTATATTTATATATAAGGGTAATATAGTAATAGTATAGTTTAAAAATAAAATTATTTTCCCTTCCCTTTCCTCCTTTTAAACTCACAAACAAGAAAAATATAATAATCATCCCATCTCTTCTCTTCCTTTTTAAAACTCACATACATGACAAAGAAAAATTATAATCCATTCTCATCCCTTCCCTTCCTATACTTTCCCTTTCCATCCATTCCCTCCAAACTCACAAACGCATCATTATTGAATTTATTATTTAGTAATTATTTAATACAAATGTTTTTACTGTAATTATTTACAGTAGAAACATTTGTCATTTTTTGAGTAACAATATTTGTCATTTTTACTGTAATTATTTACTAAACATAAGTCACACTTAAGCGTAATTATTTACAGTAAAAATGACAAATGTTGTTACTCAAAAAAAAAAATATATTGAAAGAGAAATCTTTTTACAAGATAGATGTAGTAATACTTATTATCATATTTTCTTTTATTTAACATTGCACAAAAACAATACAAACAATATACTAAGAAATATAATCAAAATTATAAACATTCCAAATTTTGACATATACTCAAAAAAATTTAACATATAAAAATCATAATATGAAACTAAGAATTAAAATAATAATTTTTGTTATTGAACACCAAAAACTAAACTATCAACATACTAAATCACTCTAATTAGAATAGCGTCATTAATAATTTAATTTAAAATTATCCAAAAATAAGTGTTAATTAAACTAAATTAATTTTTTTTATAAGTTACCAACAATTTAAATGAGATAGTCTTAATTACAAATAAAACTATAATTAAAATGTATTGTATTAAAAAAGAATAATTAAACATATATATCATTTATGAATTAAAATTTGATAACATATAAGGGTAAATATATAACTTTATTTATTTAATCAACCCTAAAAACTTGACTGTTACTTAAAAAATTAAAGAAGAGATAAGTGTTATTATGATTATCTAGAGAGGTGTCATTGTATTTTACTCTAAAAAATAGCAGTAAAAAATAAGACTATCATTTCATACTAAGCTAGAATTAGGGGTCCCATAAATGCTTTAATTGCTTTGTTAGAATGGGAAAATGTTTAGTTTGGTAATTTAACGCATTATACCATTCACAATCACCCAAACATTGCCTTGAAAGTGGAGAGAGAACATGAACATTGATAGATAAATAATTATTAAATTAGCTTGCAAAAATAGGTTAAACATATAATCAGGAAAACGCATCTTAGGTGATCTGTTTTGCGACTCAATTTTAGATGAAAAAATTAGTTATATGCTATTATTATAAATAAATCCATAAGTATATTCAGATAATTATAATTATAAAATTAATTATGTATAATCGAGATTACCCAAAGTACACACGCACATAGATATAAGGGTTCTTTACATAAGTATACAACATTTAGATAGTATTATCAAAAACAGTACAACCCCAAAATAATTACCAAAATAACGCCAAACACAACTCACGTCAGATTTTTTAGTTAAAATTGTAAATTTTAAATTGCTGAAATTAAGGAGCAGTTACCAAAATAATTTATCAAATCCAACAACCGCAAATCAACCCAATCAGTCAATATTGCGAAACACAAACGAATTAGAAAAACAGAATTGAAACAACAATTAATCATAAACTGGATTATTAAACGAAATCTTGAAGAATTTCGAAACCAACAACGACGGTAAAGTTGAAGTTTCTGATACATCCATTGACGCCGATTTCGAAGGAATACAAATCAGTCAGTAACGAGAAGCTTGATTCATAATCTGGTAAAAATCACATAATATGGATTTCTGATAATGTTGACTTATCTTCATATAAATGATCGTTTACTTCTTCTTCTTTTTTTCATTCGGATATTAGCAATTCGTTTCATGGGTGAAACTGTTTACCTCGGCATCGGTTAATTACTAGTACTAATTTGGTTACTGTGCACAAAAGGTTTGATCACATTGTTTCCTGTTTGTAGGTATTATTTTGTAAGCACTTTAGTCTAAACCTTGAATCGAAATTTTTATTTTTTAGTAGAATTATTTTGGTTACTATATAAAAATTATAAGGTTACTTTAATCACTTTGTTCGGTTACTTTCACATACACATACAGTATGTGTATAGTAAACATATTAGTTAAGTTTATATGTATGATTTGTCACTTCATGGTTGGTTACTTAATACTATTAATTTGGTTACATAACACACTATATTTTGCCACCAATGTTTGATGCCTCTGTTTCGTTACTGTTATATGGTTACTTTCATAACTTTGTTTGGTTAAATTTCACATACACATACAGTATATGTATAATAAACATATTTGTTTACGTGTATATGTTTGTTTTGTCACTTCATGGTTGGTTACTTAATAGTATTAACTCGGTTACATAACACACTATATTTGGTCACCAATGTTTGATATTTGTATTAGTTTAACTAATAACCATATTGGTTGAAAATTTGTTTCAGAATAATGATTTTTTATAAAAATTAATCTGGTAACTATAAATGTGTTATTTTGGTTATCTTCATATGTTTGTTTGGTAACATCATATACAAAAATACAATTTATGTTTATTTAACCATTAGTAGGCTTTCATATGTTTGTTTGGTTACTTATTATCACTAATTTTGTTACATAACACATTACATTTTGCCACCTTTGTTTGATGATTGTACTTGTTTAGTTTGAAAGCAAATTATTTGAACATTTGTTTCAGATTAGTCATTTATTTACCCAATTACTTTGGTAATTAATTGGATGTTAAATGCTTATAATATATGTTTGTTTGTTTACTTCATATACATGATACAATATATATATATATATATAATAAACAAATGGGTGACATACAAATGTTTGTTTGGTTACTTAATTGTTGATTACTTTAAAGTACTATGTTGGTTACTGAAAACAATACATTTGGCCATCATTATTTGATGATTTAACTTGATTAGTTTATAACCAGAATGATTGAACTTTTGTTTCTGATTGATGATTTCTTAATTCAAAACTTTTGTTACTGTAATTAAGTAAAATTGTTACCATCATATGTTTGTTTAGTTACCTTAACAGACACAAAATAGTTTATTCATAACATACGGATTTGTGAGCTGCATATGTTTGTTACTTTACCTCATGTTTATCATATATTGCTCATATTATAATATTTGACATTAACACATTATTTTTAATGTCTCAGTTATCACAGAATGGAGATGATTTCGATTCTACTTTATTTTAACGGAATGTGGTCTGACAGTAGCCAATATGACAATTTTGAAGTTACCGGCATACTAGTCCCAGCAACTTGTAGTTTTGCAGAATTACAGGACTTGATATGCAGTGCATTAAGGATAGACACCAACACAACAACATTGGTAATCAAATTTCTTATTAAAAGCAGCATTCCACCAATCACTATATCAGACGAATCAACCGTTAGATCCTTTATGGAAGTGGTTAGAAAATCAGATGAACAGGGAAAGTTTCCACTTATTATAGAAAAGTTCTACATCAATACACGCAGTACAAGCTTACAGCGATTGAGGAATGTAGAAGAAAACAGTAACCAAGACGAAAGTCCAATACGATCAACACAAATGAATTCACAGCTAATACCACTATCTAATCACCAAATTGGAAACCAGTATGTGGAGCATCTTGCAATAGAAGCTATTGATCAAGGACAAAGCAGTCAACGAGACATAGCATATTATGAAGATCAATCTGATGAGGTCATATCCGATCCGAATGGAGTTGATGTGAAAGTACATCAAACGTACAAATACAAAAAAATATTGTCACAAGCAATAAAACTATATTCCATCAGGCAAAATCGACAACACAAGGTTGATAGGAGTAGCAATAGAGACTATGTCCTGGTCTGCATAAAAAATGAAAGTTGCAATTGGAAGTTGAGGGCATCAAAACTTCGAAAGAGCAGTATGTTCAAGGTAAGATACTTTAATGATACACACACGTGTTCGTCCGACATACTTATGGGAGATCACAGACAAGCTAACAGTGACTTGGTTAGTCAATGCATCATGCATAGATTAACAGATCCGAAGAAGATATACACACCAACGGATATTAGAGAAGACATGATGACAGAATATAACGTGTTTATATCTTACCAAAAAGCTTGGAGGTCAAAGGAGAAAGCTTTGGAAAAAGTAAGAGGAAATCCATATGACTACTCTTTGATCCCATCATGGTTGTACACGTTAGAGAAAACAAATCCAGGTAATTTTATTTTTTGGTACTTGTTTGGTAACCCAAAAAAACTGAATTGGTTACCTTTCTATTAAGTGTTGGTTACCAACTGAAATGTAACAAAACTATATCCACTGTTTTTAGCTGCTAATCATCATCTATGTAAACTTGATATCAGGTTCAGTAACAGCCCTTGAGTTGGAAACTAATGGACGTTTCAAGTATCTATTCTTTGCCATAGGAGCATCAATTGAAGCATGACATCATTGCTTTCCGATTATTGTGGTTGATGGGACATTCATACAATCAACCTACGGTGGAACACTCCTCATAGCAAGCACACAAGATGCAAATAGAAACATTGTTCCAATTGCATTTGCAGTGGTTGACAGTGAAAATGAACTATCGTGGAGATGGTTTTTCGTCAACTTAAGAAAGGTTTGTGGAGTTAGGGAAGGACAATGCATTGTTTCAGATAGGCATGAAGCCATTATACAGGGACTGAACTTTGTGTTCCCTGATGCCATGCATGGTTCATGTACATATCATGTACTGAAGAATATTAACAACAGATTCAAAAAAAGTGGAGAAGAAGTCAAAAAAGCATACAACGGGGCTTGTAGAGCATACACTATTGAGGAATTCAACAGAAACATGGTTGATCTTGATGCAATTGATGTTAGAATAAGAACATATTTGGAGAAAGAGGTTACGTTGGAGAAATGCACAAGGCTTCATGGGGCTGTAAGTAGGTACTCAACAATGACTTCGAACACTGCAGAATCTATAAACAATGCAATCAAGGGAATCAGGGGACTTCCAATTACCACAATGATCGAATGCCTACGTTGTATGGTACAGAGATGGTATTTCACACACAAACAAGAAGCCATATCAACATTCACGACCCTGTCTACAACAGCAGAAAGAATACTACAATCTAACATCATGGAATCAAAAAAACATAATGTGACTAATACTACTTTTAACTTATTACATCAGTATCTATTAAAAGTTTCAACTGTAGTTTGAAGTCAAAATATTGTATTGTAATTATGTTGCATAACACATTTTATTTGGTCACCAATGTTTGATGATTGTACTTATTTAATTAATAACCATATTGATTGAAAATTTGATTCATATTAATGAATTCTTGTTAAATTTTCTCTAGTTAATATATATATGTTATTTGGTTATGTTCATATGTTTGTTTGGTAACCTTCACATACAAAGATACAACTTATGTTTATTAAACAGTTTAGTGGCCTTCATAAGTTTGTTTGCTAACTTCATAATTGATTACTTAATATTACTAATCTTGTTACATAATACCTTACATTTGGCCACCAAATACAGATTGTTTGATGATTGTACATGTTGAGGATATAAACAGATTGTTTAAACCTTTGATTTATATTTGATGATTCCTTAATAAAAAAATCTATGGTGAGTGTACACATGTTTATATGGATACCATCATTTGTTTGTTTGGTTACCATAACAAACACATCACATTTTATGTATAAAAATACAGATTTGGGGTCTGAATATGGTTATCATTATATGTTTGTTTGGTTACTTCAAATACACGATACATTTTATGTACAATAAACATATGGTTGACATACAAATATTTGTTTAGTTACTTAATTATTGATTAATTTGAAGTACTATTATGGTTACTGAATACATTACAGTTGGACACCATTATTTGAGGATTGAACTTGTTTAGTTTATAAACAGAATGATTGAAATTTTGTTTTAGAGTGATGATTTCTTAATACAAAAACTTTGGTTACTGTATACATGTTATGCGGTTACCGTCATATGTTTGTTTGGTTACCATAACAAACACATCACAGTTTATGCAAACAATACAAATTTGTGGCCTGAATATATTTGTTAGTTTACCTCATATTTTTCATTTATATCTCATTTTATAACCTCTTGCAATAACAAATTATTACTTTCCAATAAATTTTTAAAATTAGGGATCTTGTAGGCATATATATATATATATATATATATATATATATATATACCTTTGAAACCAACAATGCATATGCATTTCATTAGATGATTTAACATAACTTAATAACTACAACCATGCTTTTTGCTGCAGGTTGAGACGTCTAACCTTGTGATTTTCACCGTTTACGATGCTACCAAACAGTATATTGTGGACATGGAACGAAAGACATGTACATGTAATAAATTCCAGTACCACGAGATGCCATGTCCACACGCTGCTGCTGTTATAAGCAAAAGGAATTTGAGCTGTTATGATTATTGCTCAAAATATTACTCAAAAACAACTTTGGTAGACACGTATTCAACTTCTATCTTCCCATTAGATGACAAGGATAACTGGGACGTCCCAGAAGAAATAAGAAAAATATGTGTCAACCCACCAAATACAAGAAGACCAGCGGGAAGATCGAAGATAGGAAGGTACAAGCATGGATCAGAAATCAAAATTCAAAACAGTTGTAGTAGGTGTCAAGAAAAAGGACACAATAGGAAAACATGTAAAAATCCAACAATTTTACGACCAAAAAATGGTCTGAAGTAGTACATGAGCAACAAAAGTGTATGATTATAAACAAAGTACTTTGTACCTAATATTAATGTTTGAAATGAAAACTGGTTACACTCAACACAAAGTATGGTTACTTGTGAATGAATGTTTGGTTACCAATATTACGTAATTGAAAAAAATGATGATTGTCAATCACACTCATTGAATGTTAACAAAACTATTGATATTTAATTTGCTAAACCATTATTGAAACCAAAATATTATATAACTCATTTCGTATATTACACATTGGATAAACAAACAATATACCAATAAAGGATATATTAAGAAAACAAATACAGTTAACTTCTGTTAATTGTATTTAATTGTTGTAAAGGATATCTGATTACCCACATAACATATATTGGATACATGTGTACAACTATTTGTTTACCAAATGTCTACAATATAAAATAGTTAACAAAATCGTATGTGAATTAAACACATTATTTGGATACTTAATTAACATAGATTAGTTACCTTCGTATAACTGTTTTGCACACAAAAAACTATTACTTTGCACAAAAACAGTAAGTTTTAATGTAAGTGACAAAAGCAGAAGAAAATATTAGCATTAACAATATAAGCTAACCTTGCTTTATTTCTCAAAACCTCATTAAATTACATGGACTATGAATACATATATGGAAACTTATTCATTGAGATAAGGTATCCACTGTTGGCTTACACAATTTTGAAGTTAAAAAAATAAATTACAATTAACACTTAGAATTTGGAGAAAAATCCTAAAAATTTAAATGGTTACCCAGAAATACTAGTCCGGATACCATGAAGTAATAATTTGGAAAACACTAAAAAAATATAGCCAAAAAAAATTATTTTCTTATTTTTTAGTATACCTGCCATTGCAGCCATAATCAATGTAATAAATAAATATGCACCATCAAAACAATATATAAAATAAAATTATATCATTATATATAAATCAAATGAAAGTAAAACATTCATAACATAAATACTTTTATGGAAATCATCATACAACTGTTTGGAAACAATTAGAAAATATAACCAAAGTTTAAGAAATTACAAGAAAAAACATAGAAATCTAGTCATCCTTTCCAAATCTCCCTGGATATTCTGTATCAGACTCATAACCCTCAATTTGCTTGTTCCTAGCATGCATATAGAGGTTTACACACAATTTCTTCCTGTATTGCGAAATAGGAAATGGCTTTGGAATTTCGCTAAACTTTTGGTGAAGAACATATTCCGCAAAACAAATTGTGAACATCCCACAATCACTGTAAAAAAGTAAACAAAATAAAAAAAAAACAAGTCAGACCAGCAAGCATTGCACATGGAATAATTAAGTAGTTCAAAACAGAATAAACCTTACCCCTCGACTTGTTCAGGCATCCCTTCCGCAAATTCAAGTTCAATAAGATCATTCTCCCCCTTTTGACTATATTGTTTACTTGATAAATCAATATCTGTCCTAGCCTTCCAAAAACCACATTTTGTTAACATCATAGGTAGCAAAAAGATGTAAGCCTCACAAGCGTCAGAAATATTTTCCCGCATTAATGACCTGGTCGGTTGAAGTGAATTGTAAACAACTAGACGTCTACGATGAACATCGAATACCAACAAAAACCAATGATCAGGACCACTTATATGAATGAGGAACAAAACGTAATCAACGTTACTCCATGGTGTGTTCACATCCATAATAAATCCATGAATGTATTCCGTAACATCACCATCCGCAGACAATATATCTGGATCTTGATTATGTCTATGAAATTTAGCAAATAAAGCTTTAAACTTCATATGAAACCAACTATCCGTGGTAGTAGCTCTGATCTGAATATTTTTAGAGTGTTTAGCCAATTTTCTGAGATAGTAAAAGCATATGTCGATATGCTACAAAAAAAATACCCAAACAAACTGCATTAGATATATATATACAACAACCAAAAAATAATTATGTTATGAGTAACCAACAATTTCAATTTGGTTAAACACACACATGTAAAAAAAGTTTCCTAAATATAATTAGTTATAAACATAGATTGAAAACCCTGCTAACATCAAATGGTAACAATTATTACTCATAAAAACTGACTAGTAACCATCACTAACAATAGTGATAACCAATACTAATAATTATGTTAACACTACCTTTGCAACAGTCAATATACAATTGAAAGCAAAAACAAACAGCTGGGAATTAAAATGTTGTTTGAAAGAAATAACTATGCTAATATGACCAATGTAAAACTGATAACCAACAATGACAACAATGTTTACTAATAATTACAGCACTGGTAACCAACAAGAATAATAATACTAACCAAACAATAAAACTAAATTGGGTAGATATCCAACTGGTGCCTATAAAATGCAACGATACAGTAAATATAAGATAGACTAATGACAACATCAAATTCAGGAAAGAGTACATGATATTTAAAGCCTATCAAAATTCAAAAGCAGAGATACTGCATTCAACTCTATATTAGAACTGTACTGAGTTAATATGGAACATCAAAAGTACGCAAAGTGCTCAGTTTCAATATTGACATGACCCTTTACTTCATATATAAAGAAATAAAATGAAAAATGATATAGAAAGCAAACAATCAAAGACCACCTGCTAGGCCCCCTATTATGCTGCCAAACCTAAGTAATTATTCTATTGGGATTCAGTGAAGGATTATCGGCATTAATAGAATTCTTATCTGGTCCAATGAACCATTAAGAAATTAATACATGCATATATATTTGACAACTCCAAATCAATAGAACAAAGAAAACACTGACATTTCAGTTATATTTCCACAACAATAAAATTATCAACTTGATATTGGACCACCAAATAAAACAGCATTACAATCAACTATGCTCATATTTTTCTTCTAGAAAAATAAGTAATATCTCAACTATGCCACAGTCAATAAAAATTCAATGTATAAAATCAAAATCCCTGACAACATTACTAACCAAAAAGGGAAACATTAGTAACCAACATCATCAAACTGGGTAATCAAAACATTTAAATGAAATTACATACATATAATTATTTATTACCACAAAATGTCATCACTGGTAATATCAAATAAATAAACAGTTAACCAACAATAACAATATGGCACCCAACATTTCTATTACTGGTAACGAACATAAATAACTATGTTAATACAACAATATAAACAAATGTAACCGATAATATTAATACTAGTAACCAACAATTACAAAACTAGTAACTAACAAGGGCAATCCTGTTAATTAACAATGACAACATTGATAATCCAACAATTGCAACACTGCTAACTAAGAAATTAAAACACTGGTAACCAACAAGGAAAACATTATTAACCAAAAAAGTTAAATATGGTAACCAATCCAAAATATAGAGAGAAAGTACCCAAGACATAAGTCATAAATAATTTAGTTCTATATATTATTAAATTAAAATGCAATATACTCACATCATTATCCAGCCACTGTCCCGGAGTCTTAAGTTTGTAAAACCACATCTTAGATGATATTACAATAGATCCGAAACTGAATGAGGGCTCGATCTTATCATGTGCTCCAGAAAATTTATCAAACCTTCAATATTAGTAAAATAAATCACATTATTATCTTTTAAAAAAAATATATATTACTCAACAATTAGAAATAACATACCTTTTTCTGTTATTCATACCAATCTTGAACCACTGATCAAACAGTGAATCTTCAGACTTGGATGGCATTCCCATGCAAACATTGGAAAATGCAGAAACAGCTCTGCGTACTTGAGAATGACCAGCAACAGAAGAAGATGAAGCAGAAGAACCAAACTTCGTCGTGTATGGAGACCTCATAGCAGCACCCATCACATGAACACGAGCCGGTCTTCCACGAGCTTTAACAGCAGTCCTTTCCACTTCAATACATTGAAAAATATCCTGAGTTGTAAGAATCATCTCATCAATCGCCGAGTCGTTCTTTACCTCCATGTTACCAACCTTAAGCAATTTACAAAAAAATAAAAACAATCATAATTCCAATTACAAACTACAAAATTACTGACAATAACTAAAAACTTATAAGGAATAGAACAGTCCAACGTAGAAAGGTAACTTAGTTCAACAAACAAGACAAACCTTAATAGGAGTATAAACAACAACTTCTTTCCCCGTAATATCGCTTAAATTGTCCAAATTTGTTTCCTCATTGTACTTGCGATCCTGAAAAAATAAATACAATTAATACTCAAAAAAACAAAAACATATAAAAAAAAAAGTGTTCAACCTTGTCATCCTGTACATCATTGTGAAAACCACTTATACCACCATCCCCAACACAACCATCATCACCATCATCATGTCTGATATTACCACCAACATCGTCATCAACTCCATATTCATCACCATCATCAACATCATCACCATGCCTATCATCATCCTCATTTTCACCCTCACCGACATGAGTTTGGACACCACAATGCTTTGCCAACATTGACCTAATGTCATTACAAATCTCAGAACGAAAGACTTCCAAATCATTTTTCAAATCAACCCTAAGCTTCTCAACATCTTTCTTAACTTCAAGCACCTTTTCTTCAACAAATTTTTTAATATCATCAAGCGTAAAACAACCATCTCCACCCATTTTGGTTTCACCCCCTTTAACGACATCAATTTTAACAGCACTAAAATTCACAGAGTGAAAATGAAATCCATCCAAGTTCAATTGCTCCTTCTCAGAATCCGTAGGGCTGATAATTTGAATCATCAACTGAAACAAATACAAAACATTAAATAAGGCATCTATAAAAACATTGAACATTTAAAAAAAAAAGCTAGAGCAATAATAAAAAATAAATATAAGTAACCAACAGTATTTATACAGGTAACTAAATATAATGCAATAGGTAACCAACTTACATGGGGTGAACCAAAAACCAAATCATGCAGATTGCCCTTATTGGGAGCATTCACCAACTCATTCCATCTGAATAACCTAACATCTGAGGGCCTATTATCGATGCAGAAACCCTTAACCTTCAGAGTAGGAATGGTTTCAAACAAGAAAACTTGGAACACATATGGCACTCCGTTCAACTTATACAATTTACAATAATTGTCCTTGAAATAATTATATACAACACTCCCCTTACTACCCTTACTTAACTGCCCCTTCAAAGCAATGGATAATGACCTCTTTGTCATCTCATATGCAAATTTCCCCCAGGGATAACTGTTGAGGTCACCATAAGAAATGTAGTTGAGCAATACCTCGTCCACATGATTTTTCGAAACAGATGCTAGGAGAAAATTGAAAACCAACAATATGGCAGACATCATCGTCGCCTCCTCATCGTCATCAAACACAGCTGCCCGGTACACCCTCCCGATACTACTGCGGGTCACTACCTCACCCCCAAAAAACTTTTCAACCAACTGATTCTCCCTCCCCCTAAATACTGATATATCTTCATCCCCTTGACCACGCAGACCAGAAATCAAACAAAACTCGGGTAACCCAAATCTTACCTGTGTCTCACCAAACATAAACCACATCTCCCCCTTCTCGGTTTGGTAAACCTCCCTCACCAATGCCTGATGTATTAATTGAGAAAACATCATTGGTTCCCCAAGATTTAAAAAGTTTCCAAAACACGACGACTTAAACATCTCCATTTGAGATGCGGTCAATTTCTGCATGATCAGATTGGGCACCTCCATATCGGACCAATAAACAATTTTTCCGTTGAAATTTCGATGACGCTCGTCGTAGAATAAATCCCAAACCTTCAAAATACAAATCATTACCAAAAAAATAAGCAATAATGACCAAAAAACAAAAACTATAATATTATAAATAAAAAAAAATAACTAACAACAAATAAAGTTACCAAACTTTTAAAAACAATCAAAAAAATACACCTTCATATACTTTTGACTTCTAAAAATATTATTCGAAGAAGTATTTGCCTTATAATCTTGAACTTCTTTACCAACTTTAACTGGCTCAACTTCGAAATCAGATTCTGAAACAATCAATTCCTTACTCCTTTTTAAGAAATGTCTCCTCCTTGAAGGTTTAACCGAAGAATCAGCCTCCCTATTTCTTTTACGTGTTTTAACCTTCCCAGCAATCTTCTTTTCACCGACCATCACAATGCTATTTCTTATAGAAACCATCCTATACAAAATCAAACAAAATAATAAAAGAACACAAATTCAAAATAAACAAATTTTCATGAATATTATAACATGATAAATGCAAAAAAAAAAGAATTGAAATATGTAGTCAATTACTAACCTGAAATAAAAATCAACGACTGCCAAAAAAACCACTTCTAATCACAACCAACGACAACAACAACAACAAATAGTTTGCTAACAATGGCAACAATATTAACCAAAAAGGCAAACATTAGTAACCAACGTTATCAAACTGGGTAATCAAAACATGTAAATGAAATTACCTACATATAATTATTAATTACCACACAATGTCATCACTGGTAATAACAAATGAATACACAGTTAAACAACATTAACAATATGGTAAACAACATTTCTAACAGTGATAACCAACACAAATAAATATGTTAATACAACAATATAAACAGTTGTAACCAATAATATTAATACTAGTAACCAACAATGGCAAAACTAGTAACTAACAAGAGCAATCCTGATAACTAACAATGACAACAATGATAATCCAAACATTGCAACAGTGCTAACAAAGAAATTAAAACACTGGTAACCAACAAGGGGAACATTATTAACCAAAAAAGGTAAATATGGTAAACAATCCAAAATATAGAGAGAAAGTAGAATGTGAATATGAATTTAACAGATGAACCACACTTAAACTTGGTATAAAATCAAATATATGTTTTTAAAATAAAAGATTGAACAAGACGTATACATCTATAACATCAAGGAGCGTATTAACATAGTTGGAGACTCCAACTTCACCAATAACCAAACAATAACACTTGTTCTGGAACAATCATAATATTATAGAAACTATTATATATAAATAACAACTTTTACATTTACATAAAGTGAATTGATTGATGTACTATATGTTTTATGTTAAATGACATTGCTCTAATGCTACAGTTATTGGTAGTTTACAATAAGTTTTTTATATGACACTGTTATCCTCTAATTCATTCAAACTGAGATGCATGGGTCATCTACCAGTGCTCATATGCAGCACCTATAAACAAATGAGAAAAGGGTCTCTTCACTAACATCTATTCGACAAAATTGCAGAAACTCATGAAGACAAACAATATCCAAAAGGCAGATAAAAAAAAATACATCAAACTATTTACAATACTAAATTAAAAAAGCAAACCTTTGAAACAATAGTTCCACAATCTGACTCAACTTGTCGAAAATTTGGGGTATTAGGAAACGAACAAACCAGTAGGGTGCAGTTTGAAATCGAGTAAGCTTGATACTTTGCGCCCAATTTCAAAACCTGAGAACGCAATACATTAATTTCTCGATCAAAACCAACGACGGAAACAAAAAAGAATAAACGAAGACGACAACAGGAAAAAGGAATGAAAACGATGCCGAATCCAAACTATAATGGGCAAACACAGATCTGGAGTATTCGATTGAAGACCAAAATCGAATGCGAAATCTGGAGAATATTTTACCTTCAATGTACCAAATGCACAAAACGAGGGTTTCCAACTAAACGATTTTCGGTAAACAAAATAACTACAAAAAGACGAGAATAAAGATAATACAATACAAAATTCAAATTTCCACAAAATAAGCAACTAAGCGCTAATAAGGGAACTTATTAAATCACGAAGCTAAATTAAAGGAACAACTGCTGCATTACTTTTATAAATAAAACATTAAATTATAACATTTTTGTAAATATTTTTGAATTGTACTTTTATTGTAATTATTTCTAAAAAAGTACTACAAAGTGTAAATGTCCCTAGATATAACACCTTACATGCCCATTGCTATATGTATGGCCGCCCAACCCATAGTTAGCTAGTAGGCTAAATAGTGATATGGGTCACTTCCATTCCATTTGGGTTGGGTTGCCTTGCTAAGATAGGGCCCAGCCCACATGGAAGTTAGAGGGTTTTGGGCATGTCGGATAAGTGTTGAGCAGAGCTAGGTTTAAGGGTTACAACTTTGAAGAGAGAGGGAAGAGAGTTCGATCGAAATCTTGTAGAGGAACAACAGAGGTTTGATTTTTAATGTTTTCTGTTTAGATTTGGATAAGGAGATTCTGTTATTTCTTCGCACATTAAGGTTTACTTTTATTAAGGTTTTGATGTTTTTCCGCGTTCAATTGTTTCCGATTAAGATCTCAGGATTCAGAGCATAGGATTTTCGATTCCATTAGTTCACATGGCTACTTTTGCCAAACCAGAAAATGCTCTGAAACGCGCTGAAGGTAAGTTTTGTCGCAAATTTTCTTTTTTTATGTGTGTATAGGTATTTGATTTGGATTAGTGAATCAAAAAAATAAAGAGGAAAAGCATAAGGGTTGCTCAGTTTTTATTGTAATTTTAGTCCATGTATTATACTGATTTTTTATTTTTTTTTGGAATAATGAATGGGTACAGAGTTGATTAATGTGGGTCATAAGCAAGATGCCTTGCAAGCTCTCCATGATTTAATCACCTCGAAGAGGTATCGGGCATGGCAGAAGACCCACGAAAAGATCATGTTCAAGTATATTGAGCTTTGTGTGGACATGAGAAGAGGAAGGTTTGCAAAAGATGGGTTGATTCAGTACCGAATAATTTGTCAGCAAGTAAATGTTAATTCGTTGGAGGAGGTCATCAAGCACTTCATGGACCTTTCCACCAAGAGAGCTGAGTCCGCCCGTAGTCAGGCGCAGGCGTTGGAAGACGCTCTGAATGTTGATGACCTAGAAGCTGATAATAGGCCTGAAGATCTTATGCTTAGTTATGTCAGTGGTGAGAAAGGAAAGGAGAGATCTGATCGCGAGCTTGTCACACCTTGGTTCAAATTCTTGTGGGAGACATATAGAACAGTTCTTGAAATATTGAGGAATAACTCAAAGTTAATGGCACTTTATGCGGTAATTCCTTTCCTCCTTTGAGCATTACTCTTTTCAAAACCGGAGTAATTTCATTGTTGGCTTATCTAATTTCTTATTTCTGTAAGCATGGCATAATGGCACTTTATGCACATATTCGCCTATCATGAATGATCTTACTGAGTTTAAAATTTTGTATGTAGGATACTGCACACCGTGCTTTCCAGTTCTGCAAGCAATACAAGCGCACTACGGAATTTCGCAGGCTGTGTGAGATAATCAGAAATCACCTGGCCAATCTTAACAAATATAGAGACCAGAGGGACAGGCCTGACCTTTCTGCTCCTGAGATCATGCAGTTCTATCTTGATACAAGATTTGAGCAGTTAAAGATTGCTACTGAACTTGAACTCTGGCAGGTTGGTATTTTTTATTTTAGTCAGCGAGATATGCACGGTTGCAGACTGATAGTAATTTTTTGAACTGTGGTTATGCATCATTGTTTATATTATTAATCATTCTTTGGCCCTGTATTGTTCCCTGCAGGAAGCTTTCCGTACCGTGGAAGATATCTATGGATTAACATGCATGGTGAAAAAAATGCCAAAAACATCATTGATGGTTGTTTATTATGCTAAACTGACAGAGATATTCTGGATCTCCTCCAGTCATCTTTATCATGCATATGCATGGTTTAAGCTCTTCCAACTTCAAAAAAGCTTCAATAAGAACCTTAATCAAAAGGACTTGCAGCTAATAGCATCCTCTGTTCTTTTGGCTGCACTGTCAGTTCCCCCCTATGATCACACACGTAGGGCATCTCATGTGGAACTTGAACATGAGAAAGAGCGCAACTTGAGGATGTCTAATCTTATTGGATTCAATCTTGACGCTAAGCTTGAGGGTAGAGACATGGTATTTTCAGTCACTCATTGGGATCATCCTCGTGTTATTTTTATTTAACAATTTCCTCATTCTAAGATTGTTCTTTCTTTTCTTTTCTACAGCTCTCACGGTCCTCTCTTCTTACAGAACTGGTAAGATAAGAGTACCACTTTCAAGTCTCTAGAATGTGGTTTATCTATCTGTTTTGTTGTATGAGACGCTAAATCGGGAGTATTATTCTCGGCTTCTCTGATTATATTATGTTTCTTACAGGTTTCGAAAGGTGTAATGACCTACGTTACACAGGAAGTAAAAGATCTTTACCATCTTTTGGAGCATGAATTTCTGCCTCTAGATCTGGCATCAAAAGTTCAACCTTTGTTAACAAAGATCTCAAAAGTTGGGGGAAAGATTTCATCAGCATCGTCTGTACCAGAAGTTCAACTGTCTCAGTATGTTCCTGCATTGGAGAAGCTAGCCACTTTAAGATTGCTCCAGCAGGTAAACTTTTTTTTTTGGTTCCCTATTGTAGTTATTACTAATTAGATAGTATTAGTACTGCTCATTTTCATTCCAAAATTATATTCTGCTCGACTATTATTGTTGTTTTTTTGCTTTTTAATTTTCAGGTATCTCAGGTTTATCAGACAATGAAGATTGAGAGTTTATCTAAGATGGTACCTTTTTTCAAATTCTCTGCTGTTGAGAAACTCTCTGTTGATGCTGTCAAACAAAATTTTGTTGCAATGAAAGTTGACCATTTGAATGGTGCTGTTATATTTGGTAATTTGGTAAGTCAATATTAATATAGTTAATTAGTCATGTGCTGAACTGGCAATAAAGCCATAGCTAATGTTCTATATTCTATCGATGCATATAAAATTCTTGGTACTTCACTTCCTTGTCTAGCCCTACATTCAGTATTTACCAAATTCTATTTACTTTTTAGGCGTAATTGGTTTATTTATTTATTAATTTTTTATGTGGAGTCGGGGGAGCAGAGGATGGTTTGATGCTGATTCTGCTTTATGACAATATTTTTGGCATTTGATATCAAGAATCTTTGGGGAAATTAAGTTGCTGAAAGAAACTTGCCTGATTGTTTTCTTATTCTGGTTTAGTGGAAAACTATCTTTTTATAGGTAGTATAGTTTTTGAGGACTGCAGAATTGCATAATATCAAATAATTTTTTTGCTTTTCCAATAATTCAAACCTGTCTCTATTCTTCACCTTCCAATTGAAATATCAATTTGGGTAAAATTGGTTCCAAATAATAACACTTTGAGTTGGTTTTTTTTGGCTTTATTTAAGAGGGATATTTCCTACAGGCATGACTTTATGATTACAATTATGGTTTTTGGACCTGCTTTAATATATTTATATCATATGTTCTTTCCATTGTCTCGCAGTTTCCTTTCTCACATGTTTGGACATAAATCCACCGGATGCTTGTCCAATCCTTAGTTGTTGATATAATAAATTATTTTGAGCTGCTCTGCTGCATCAATTTTGATTTCTTCCTGGTAAAAGTGTATGCGCATGTGTATTGGCTGGACGTAATATTTTGTATTTCAATAAGTGGTTTTGCCCTCTTCTGTCTGGGTCATATTCCTGGCTAGATTCACTTGAGCAATTCACTTGAGCATATTGCTTTGTTTATGTAATAATTTAATGCCCCAGGCTTTGTTATCTAAGATTTTTACTGCCTCAGCTGGATCTTTGTTGCCAGGTTACTGATGGTATTTTACTTTCAGGGTCTCGAATCTGATGGTTTGCGTGATCACCTATCCTTGTTTGCTGAATCCTTAAATAAATCAAGGGCTATGATATGCCCTTCTGAACGCAAAATATCAAAACTAGGTGAGATGCTGCCAAATTTAGCAGAGGTTGTCGATAAGGAACACAAACGGCTTCTTGCTCGGAAATCAATTATAGAGAAGCGAAAGGAAGAACAAGAACGTCATCTACTGGAAATGGTATTGCTGGTGCAAACTATCTTTAGTGGGTTATCTGCCAATTAATAGTTTTCTGAAACAAAATTTCTTACATATTGTATTGGCTCTTTTTTTTTTCTTCAAGGAACGGGAGGAAGAATCAAAAAGGCTAAAGCTACAGAAATTAACAGAAGAGGCGGAACAGAAAAGGCTTGCATCTGAGTATGAACAGAGGAAGCACCAACGGATTCTTAGGGAAATAGAAGAGCGGGAGCTTGAAGAAGCACAAGTTTTACTTCAAGAGGCTGAAAAACGTAGCAAAAAGAAGGGGAAAAAACCTATCATTGAGGGAGTAAGAAAATTTTAGTTTAGTCTAATCTTTTGATGGAAGCCAGGGGAGCACAGACTTGACATTTTGCTAGTGTATTTCAGGAAAAGGTGACAAAGGAATCTTTGATGGAGCTGGCTTTCAATGAACAACTGAGAGAAAGGCAGGAAATGGAGAAAAGATTGCAAAAACTAGGTAAAACAATGGATCATCTGGAAAGAGCAAAAAGAGAGGACGCAGCTCCTTTGATTGAAGCCGCATTTCAGCGCCGTCTGGCAGAAGAAAAGGTGCTTCATGAGCATGAGCAACAGGTATGGTTGAGATCTTCTAGATTCCTTCTTCTCTTGGGAATCCTACTTATTAAAAAAATGTTTCTCTTTGGAATCGTTCTTAATCAAGTTCTTTAAATGCTTGGCAACAAACAACTTATGTTTATATATTTTCTTTGTTCATTTTGTTATCTGACGCCACCTTGGAGCAATTATCAGAATTTCTTTCCACATGATATTTTATTATTAGCACCTTGTAATTACTTTCTGGTGTTATATATGCTATTTTGCAGCAAGAGATCGAGCTGAGCAGGCAGCGTCATGATGGAGATCTTAAAGAGAAGAATAGGCTGACAAGGATCTTGGACAATAAGGTTGTTACAGTTCACATTGTGTTTAATGTATACATAATTAAATAGTTTTGTGAACATGGATTGCTTGAACCAGACATGATAAAAATTTTATGTCGCCTTGTTGATTTTATTTCCTTGCCAAATTTGTGCTGAAATTATCTGATGATTGCAGACAATTTAACTCTGCCTGCTTCTGTAGGCAAAAATGTGTTTGTTGTCCTGATTGAATAACTCATTATGTTGTATTTGTGGTTTTTTTCCGCAGAAGCAATTTCAGGACAAAATTATGAACAGTCGCAATGCAGAGTATGCCAGGTTGAGAGTGGAAAGGGATGAGCGTATTAACCAAATCCTTCAGGCGCGGAGGGAGGAGAGGAAAGTCAAGAGGAAAATGTTGTTTTATTTGAGGGTCGAGGAGGAAAGGCTGAAAAGGGTGCGTGAAGAGGAAGAAGCTCGCAAGCTTGAAGGTAAATTCTTTGATCGAACAACTTGTTAATTTATATGGTTTCTGAGCCTCTTTCCGTGAATAAAATTCATACCAAATAGGAATATTGAACTCGACTTTGTAAGCTCCCCCACCCCCCCCCAAGAAAAAAACCCACACAGAGAAAATCCTAACTTAGAAAAAGAAAGATAAAATAGCGTTATATATAACTTGGGTCATCTCAAATATATTAATTACTTGGCTGTTTTCGGAATATATCCATTTCCCAAATCCAAAACTTATTGAATCTCTGGTGCCTTATTCGTTGGGTTGATTCTATACTCGGATATTTTGTGAAATGCAGAGGCTGAAAGGCGCAAGAAAGAAGAAGCCGAGCGCAAGGCAAAGTTGGATGAAATTGCAGAGAAACAGAGGCGAAAAGAGCAGGAAATAGAAGAAAGGAGGAGAGCAAGTGAAGGAGTTGCGAGACCTGCTGATGGATCTCGTTCATCGGCTGCGGCTGTTGCTGCTCCAGCAGCAGCAGCAGCTGTTGCTACAGCACCAACCCCTGGAAAGTATGTGCCCAAGTTTCGGCGAGGTGGAGGGGAGGCTCCACCGCCAGCAGAGCCCCAACCCAGTAATGACAGGTGGCGCAATGATGATCGTCGACCTTTTGGTGGTACTGCTCCTAGATGGTCGTCATCCAGGATTCCTCAACGGGGTGGTTGAACTTGCAGAAGTTTCATCGGGTTTAATATTTTTTGTCAAATAGCGAGTGGATTGTAAGGAAATATTGCATTTTTTTCTTTGGAGTACTTCATCGGGTTTTCCTGTTCTGTTTTTACCTCTTTTAAGTGCCTGTTACATTTGTTGTTACCGAGGCTCTGAGCAATTTTTGTAAGGTTTATCTGTTTATCTTATGATAAAACATTTTAAAATAAGATTTGGAAAATTTTAATATATTACAAGTGATCCCTCTCTTTGGTAAATTCTGTATATGATTTTTAAAGCAATGTTGAGGCATTTCAGTGGGATAGTTTTGCTAATAATGGCTATGGATGGAAATTGTACATTTGGTTTATTACATTTGGCTTTGTTTTGGAACTTAAATGAAACCATTAATAATGACCTACAATCCTAAATTATATGAAAATTTTTACATGTTTTTGTAATTTTGCAAGTTCTTTGCATCAGTATGTTTGGATTGAATATGTATAGATTGTTAAGCAAGATCAAATTTACTTCATACTGATATACAAAATACTAATATAGTTTACTTGGTCATATTTTTTAATGTCAAAATGAGTTGCATATATATATATATGTGTGCGCGTGTGTGTGTGTGTGTGTGAAAATGATGTATACCTCAAATTTTTATGTCTTAATTTTATAATTTCCTACTCTCTTCTTCTTTCAGGATATCTTAATTTCTACTTGGAATTTTTTGCGAGAATTTTTTTATTTTATCATTAATAGATGTTTTCCACTTTTCTTTCCATATCCTTAATTTATTACATTTTCTTTTATCATTTTTATTGTGTTTTAAAAATATTTCATCATATATCTACTCCTAAAGTAAGATAATAACATTTATTAAGTGTTTTTTCAATAACTAGACTTACATGTAAACATATACATACTTGTATATATTGAAAAGACAAGGTAACCTATCTTTCATCTTAATTTTCCCTAATTCATTCAAATCAATTTTCTTAGATAACCTTATTATATTATTTTTCTTCTCTTACCTTCCTCTGTCATATTATTTGTGTATTAGATATTTTAAAACAACATAAATAATTAATAGGAGAATTAATACCTTAAATATTGTTGTTTTTTAAGCTTTTTATGTACTACTTACTGCGCCACCTTTTCCTTTTGTCATATAAATTTATTCTAAATTTAGTTTATATTATTAACATATACAAATCATATGTTTTTATTATTTTATTTTTTCAAGAAGTTGAGATGATCATGAGAATAGAAGTTACACAACTTATCGGAGGTGAAAAGTTATAAATGGCCACATCTTAGTCATAAAAGACAAACTCTTCATCAACAAACAACTGAACAAATGTGACAACCCGATAATTCGTGTACTCTATTATTTGGGTTTATGAATATGAATATCTAATAAAATGAGTTTTTATTGATATTATTACGCGTAAATGTGATTGTATACGTTTAAAGATCGTATTATGACCTAGATTGTGTTTACGTGTTAGAATTACGAACTAGGGTTTCGTATAATGAAATAAAAAATTTCTAGAAAAAAGACAAAAAAATACTATTCACGCTAAAAACGCCTTTTACGTTTTTTCGATTTTTCGAAGAATGCCATAACGTTTATATACGTAATTTCTAATAAAATTCAAAAACGGAAAACGCGATTTTTCGGCTTATCGAACGAATTTCGAAAGTCAACCGAGAATAATACGAGTAGAATACGAAAATGATACGAGTATAATATGAAAATTATATGGTAAGAATACGAAAAGTCAAAGTCAACAATTGCGGCTAGCTAACTAACTAGTTGGGTTAACCAAACTAGGATAAGAAAACTTAGTTAACCTAACTCAATCCAAGTGAAATTAAATGGACCAATGGGAGGGGAGAGCTTCCTAAGTAAGCTTGTCATCCCATCCCCCCACCAATTAACCATGGTTAGTTAGATGGTTAAGTTAGCTTATGGGAAAAACTAAGGAGAAGTTTAGGGGAGAAGCTAAGGAGGGGGTTTAAAAGACTAATTACCCCAACTCTTGTCAAGCCTATAAATAGAAGCCTCTTTCTCTTTATTTCTCACCAATTCACAAAATCTTAGAGGGAAAACTATAAAGAAATTGAGAGAGGAAGAGAGAGCTCAGTTGGAGGGGCAAATAAGGAAGAAGAGTAAGCAAGATAGCAAGCTCTAGTAAGGAAGATGAAGAACCAAAAAAAGAACGTTCGAATGACGAATTAGCTTAAAGTTGTAAGCAGCGCTTAAAACAAGTTTTCTAACCTGTACAACTTTATATTATGCAAGTTTTAAATCTTATACAAGTTTTACTTGTAGTAAGTTTCTTAGACCTTGGTTCAGATTATTGTTCTGTACAAAATTTTTGTTTATGTGCAAATATTTTATGTTTGTACAATATGTTTAGCTGTTGATTGTGCTATATGCAAATATCTACACTTATGTGCTATTGAGCTGAACTGTTTTGTTATTGAACTATTCAATATGTTAAAGTTCTGTTATTCACGAGCTGTTTACAGAAAGTGTCGATGCCAATTGTTTTCGGCTAGACAAGTATAAATGTGAGTCATTAAAGTTAAGAAGAACTGGTGTAAATATGAAAGTAGAACCTTATATGGGTAAGTTAAGAATCACGAGATGAACTAGATATAGATTGTGTCATGATAATGTAGTAGACATAGATAATGTCAAAACTAAAAGAGATCAGAGAGAAAGTTAAAGTCTTGAGGAATAGTCGGTATATCGTTTCGAAAGTGTTAAGCAAAAGGAAACTGTTGTTCCTATTCATTTGAATCAGCTTCACAACTATTGTTCAATTGTTAAAGATTTCTGAGAATATGTTGATATTCATTTTATTCTTGATTGTTTATTCAACTGTTATACTTGCTGAGCAATTGAATGTTCACTCTTGCTTTAAATAAAAATATTTTCAGCAAATCTAGAACGAACCGAAGAATCCGGTGAAGATTAAGGAAGAGATCAAGTATTTGATTTGTCGATTACTTATAATTTTTATATGTATCTGTTGTGACGGATTAAAATCATAAATGGAATATATCAAAGTCATAAAACTCGTAAATCACATAGATTGATTAGAATTCTAATCATGGACACAGTTATGCCACATGCACTACAAAAACTGAATTACCTAAATAGCCTATCGAAGTATATGCAGAGATATGCAAAGATTGGTGTGCTGCTCTTTTCTCTCTCTCCCTCCCCTCCCTTTCTCTTTTGCTTGTAATCTCTTTCTTCTTATAAAAATTCTTTAGCTATCTTAAAAAAAATAAAAAGTAAATAAAATAAACTTTGGGTTTAATGTTTTCAAGATCATAACAGAAGGTATTTCGAATCTATCATGTGGAATTTTAAATTTGAGACAAATATATAGTTAAGTGAACATCCTAGTAAGTGATTCTGTGTGTTGCCGTTACAGGGAGGATTCGCCTTATAAAAGCAGGAGACAACGACAACAATATTTCTTTGGATGAATTGCGTACGTTTTCAACTGTATAAAATATATATATATATATATATATATATATATATATATATATATGCACAACAAGTTGTTTGTACATATGTCATTACAGTACATAAGATCAACCTAACAAGTCTGATCTTCTTCTATTCTATTCTAAGTCCTTTTACATTACATTCAATCAAGGACTTTTACACAACCTAATCTTACAAACATGCTCTGATCAGATAGATATTCATTTAGCTTAGATCAACCTAATATATTTGATCTTCTAAGTCCTTGTACATATATTTCATTAAGGACTTTACAAGGCTTTAACAACATGAATGTTTTTATTATCATTTTGTCATCAATCAAATCATATATACAGAATAATGGTAATCTCATGCAGATCTTATAACATTCTCCCTCTATGATGATGGACTAGATGATCGCATGCAGATTCCCAACACTTTTATTAGTTTTATGTCTATTCTGTTACAATTGCAGCATGATTTAAAATGTAGTACAATTGCAGCATGATTAGTTACCAACTTTTTATGAACATACAGAAAGCAACAAAAGACCAAACTTTTACCTTTATATCTCATGCATTTTTCCAATATTACTATTAAGTTTGTTCCATACTACAGTGTATCCGCCATCAGCACAGGCAAATGGTTAAATCAGCATAACAGATACTGTTTTGACCAATAATTGATGCCACAATCACATTAACAATTTTAGGATTGGTAAAATTCATCAAATATACAAACTTGAATAATGGAAAACAATTTTAAAAGCAAACATATTTACAATGAGGGTCACAAAATGGTTAAAGCAAACATATTTACAATGAGGGTCACAAACAATTTTCACCATCGCTAATTCGCTGGGGTCGTTAGCATTCGTTGGATGAGTTATTACAGTTAAACGCTCGGATGTGTCCATTTGCAACCTCCCTTGATAATGCAACGCTCGAACATATTTGTCACACCAACTGATGAAGTTACTACATTGCTGCATATTTTGAGACACAATAAATTTATTCACTTATGTAAAATGACCAAATATACAAATATTACAATAAATAAATTAATAAATACCGCTATTCTTGGGCAAGAATAATAGTGTCTACCCGGATTCTTTTTCGACATTGAAAGTTTGACTACATAAGGGCCTGTACCACAATGACATATGAATGGATGTCATACGGACGTACCAGTAGACGAATTCGATGACATATTATCTTGAGCTTTTGACCAGCAAATGAAATTTTTCTGAGCATTCATCAATATAAACCCAAAATCAAACTAAAGAAACAATAAAACACTTAACCCCAAAATCAAACTAAATGTAACACTAATATGTAGTCAGCTGGCTAATTAAGATTAACATTTTCCCCAATTTTACGTGTTAGATTTTTATCAATGTTAATTTTAATAGGGCGGGGTATGATTTTTAAATTTATTATCTTTTCTACGAAGTATGGTGTCATGTAATTCATTTATCACTTGGGGTTTAAATAAAATTTATACTCGGGAATTATAAGAGGATATTGGTAACTTGGTTTTATTTTGAAGTTCATATCTTCGGTTTTTCATTTTAGGAAATTTTATTTTTTAATTTATGTAAATAATTTCATGAACTATACTATAAAGTACAAAATTGATTTTACATCTTCAAGCAAAAAAGAATATGAAAAAGCAAATATATGAACATTCAAGTATTTAACAATAATGATGTTGAAACTTGAACATATGATATATGCTCTTTACAGTAAGTCGTACTCACAATTCTAACTCCTATTCACATAAACAAAAGCTTGAAAAAAATTATACCTAAATATATGCTTGAATGATGTAAGAGAGAGGGATAAAAAGGTACCCGAACGATTTCTGTTCAATTTCTGCTCTGTTCAATTTCTGCTCCGCTCAATTTCTTTGCCTTCCGATCGTTGAGAGAGAGAGAGAGACGGCAGAGGTATAGAGAGGGCTTTTCAATTTCTTTTAGGTTTTTGCTTAATTTCATGGGTCAATAGTTTTTATAGTTGACCCGAATTCGGGTCCGCATTAAATATCCAGGTCAGCCTATTCCGTGTTTCTTATGAGATTTCCGTGTTTCTTATGTTGATTCGCTTTTGGTCCATAAATATTGGTCTGTTGGAGAAAGAAACTATATATATATTGCTGTAATCCCTTTATTACCACATTTGAAATGAGAAACAATGGCTTTTAGAGACAAAAATACAGTAGAGCAGTTGTATTTGAGTGGTTTTTTTTCTTCTTAAGTTAATTTTGCTACCAATGCTCTCATATTTTGTTGGCAGGAGAGGGGTTGCTCTAGTGTAAAGCTAAATTGACACAAATTATCGACTGTTCTGACTCTCGAAAAGAATTGAGTAGCTGAAGAAAGAATGGTTCTTTATAATTATACGTTTTGATCCATTTAGGTTGATTTGTGAGCAGAGTAACAAAAAAATTGCTTTCTGTAACTCAAATACTTGGTTAGCAGCTTGCAATATTGTTAGTTTTCTCCTAACATATTGCAAGCAAAATGTAACATATTGCAATATGTTTTCTCCTAACATATTGCAAGCAAAATGTAACAAGAGCGTATGGGGTTTGGGGGGGGGGGGGGGGGGGGGGGGGGGGATGTACTTGTATTTTACTGCATGCCAAATGTAAATATTTCGGCTAGCATCAAAACGTAACTGTATCATCCACTTTAGAGTTATATACGAGTCGATTTGAGTTTTGACTTGACGAGTTCGAGCTCGTGAAAAAAGTTATACGAGTCAAGTTGAATCGAGTTTCAAGATGTGGTGTTCGAACTCAACTCATTTAATAAACAAGTTGTTTGTGAGTTTTGCTTATTAAGTCGAGTCGAGCTCAACTTTTCTAGTTTATGATAAAAAAAATATTATTTGAATTTTTATAATTACATAATAACAATATTAAAATTATAATAAATATTATTAAACAAGTCGAGTTTATGCGAGTCGAGCTCAAATTGAACAAGGCATAACTCGAACTTGCCTCATTTATGTTTACAAACAAAAAATATTGTTTGAGTTTGACGCGTAAAACAAACTCGAGTCGAGTTTTGTTCGCAACAGCCCTAATGCACTGTAAGCATGTCAGATATGTTCTTATAAGCAGAAGGCATGTGGAGATCTTTGTTGCATTGTTGGTAGCTTCACATTTCAACAAATTTCTATCAGCGGCCTGATTTTTCATTCTTTTGTAATTAGCTTTTAGCTGCAGATTTGTTTACTTACTTTTTATTATTATTTTCTTGTGTTTTCAGCTAACCCCAACTAATTTAGAATAAACATCATTGAATTAAGCGTGGCTTTGAAACCAATAAGTTGTTCCTACGTATCATGTTATAGTTGTTTAAGGTGAAGCATGATACATAAAATTTTGGTGAGCTAAAACATATCAATCCAGCACGACACCTAATTAAATTTTAATTTAAAAACTCGATGAGTTAATTTAATTAGTACATAAATTTATTTATTCACAAATTTTAAATTCAGCAAGTAGACTCGGTCAGTGCGTGAATTCATTCATTAATTTATTTTCCTGAAAAATGTAAAATTAATTACTTTTCTCGATATTAGGTGATAATAATTCAAATGTGTAAACATTCTCTTGATTGATTATACGTGTGTGTAATTCGAGATAAAGAATGAACCGTAAATGAGAGTAAAAAAGTAAAATTATGGAAGGAAATGATTAGTTAGTTAGAATCAAGGGGACAATTATACATGTGTGTAATTCGAGATAAAGAATAAACTGTAAATGAGAAGGTAAAAAAGTAAAATTATGGAAGGAAATGATTAGTTAGTTAGAATCAAGGGGACAAAAGTATCCTACAAACACAATTAAACTCTCTTTTTCGGTATGCACTCATCAAATAATGTAAATCATCATTCTATTTGACAAAATTATTAAATAATGTAAATTATCATTCTATTTGACAAAATTCTACCGTCTACTATAAAGCAAAAATAAACAGGAAATGTTTCCATTTATATAATCATTCACCATAATCATATATTTGGAACGAAAATGTTTGTTACCTTTGCTCATCAGGACAGTTGAATCACATTCATAAACCGTACATTTTTTTACGATTTGTTCTGGTAGTGAAGTTGGTGGTAAATCATCAAAATTTTCTTAGCATATATACCAAGTTTACATCACCCCGTCTTATTATTTTTCCCAAGGTAAAATATACTGTTTACCGATGAAAATGGAACAACTGAACCTATAAACATATGTTCATGTAGAAAATAAAAATGGTATGCAGTACATATAGTCCAATATAAACTCCGCAACAAATCAAAGAAAGAGAAGATGGAGATGAATTTTATTTGAACCAGAAAATCACCTACCCAAATAATCTACCAAGTTAAAAACCACAGCATGTCATTCTTCATTAAGTAGAGCCACACAAATAAATACATGTGTGCATATATAACCTTCTGCTTTTAACTATATGACACAGAAACTTGAAAATGGTAAGAAACCAATATCAACAAAATAGAAACTACAAGATTTGGGTGGCGGAAGCGACCTTTTCATACAACAGTGGACCGTTACTCAGAAAAATATATCAAGTATACTGAACTTCTATACATGCCCTATCAGAAGACAATATCAAAATGTCAAAAACCGATATCATTCTAGTAAAATATTTATAACACCTGTGACCTGTCAAATATAATGGTTATTATGTTTCAAGAATTAAGTGATGGAGCAAATGGCAGCTTCATCAAATAAGCTGTAGCGATGAAAGCAAATATCAAACACTAGCAGATATCACTTAACAATTTCTAATATTTACTCACATATTCAAGCTGTTAGCAATAAAACTATCACAATCGTATGTATCAGATAGCACATCTGTTCTTGGTCAGTAAGTCCCAACAGCCGAGCACAAACCAGAATTAATATAAACTTGCCAATATCCAAACACCCACCAACTCTCCCTATCACTATTTCATTTCTTTCACACATCTATAACAATAACCACCGCAAATGTAAATCAAACGTGCTCACACTGCCAGAGAAAAAATATATCAATATTTACTATATTACCGGATTATGCGGTCACCATGTGTCTGGTCCCGCTTTTTCCTTCCATGGCATCTTTCTTTTTTCGACAATTTGTGCACAGAAAGGGGCCTTCCCATGGTTTCGAAGCAGGTGAGAAGAAGGGCCCAGAGTTAACAGACAAACCATCACTTGGTGGCTGATCCACTTGGCAAATTGCACATCTGAAAATCCCAGAGTTCGAGTTCAAAGGGAAGTCCTTACCCAGCCTGCAGTTCAAATTAAAAGAAATTTAGAACCACAGCCAAGAAGACAGAACTGCAAACTGTCCATTCCTTCTATAGGAGCAGATACCAGATCATATACCCACAAAGTATCAAACAACATCACACACTACTTGATGATGACAGTGGTGGTGGTTGTGATGATTACGACTAGTATAGCAACAGCTAGAAGAAATTCTAATTTTTTTTATCTACTTTTGTCAACCCCCAACTATACTATGACCGAAAAGTATTCAATCAGAATGGTCTGCTCGTCTTAAAAGCTATATTTTCCAACCTAGTTTAAGTGCCACAGGTATCCATCTTATGCAATTAAGTTACTCTCTCCGACCCCAAAAGGATGAACAAAGTACAATTTGCACACATATAAAAAAAAAGTACGAGTAGAGGAAAGAGAGTAAAAACTTAGTGACCCCGCAAGATTATATAAAGTGATGAGTAATGTTAGTTTTTTATACTAATGGACCCCACTAAATGAGATATTTACCCTTCATTTTATGTATTTTATCTCATCTTTTTGGGACAAAATTTTTTGTACATTTAGTCATCCTTTTGGAGACGGAGGGAGTATCAACTGAGTAAAGAGGATAACAAATTTAATATTCATACTTCTAGAAAGAGCAATACTCCTACTCTCCTAGTTTCATATCTTCTGAGCTGTCCTAGAATACTAGCAATAGTGAGATAAATTTTTCAATAAATTGTACATTTAGTGATTGCAAGCTTGAGCTTGATGCTTTTAAGCGCGAACACAATTAAAACTACTCTTCATCCAAAGGCCAATAGAATAGAATTAATTAAGTTCCTACAAATTATTGAGATGGTCTTCATGAAATTTGTCGTTCTTATAATTCCTTAGCCAACAGCATATGATAAATAACAGCCCTAAAAGATCTATACTTGAGCATTTCTGCTTAGGACATCTGCCACCTAACAGCATTGGTTATCTAGACCAATCTGAATGAGGGAACAAATAAGTAATGAAATCATTCCGATCCAACACCAAATAGCATGTATTGCAAGGAGGCCCATAGGCTAGTTCCCTGGAGAAACTGTTGGAGAGGGGGGCACCTCAGAAGGTAGTTTTCTTCTCTTGATGGCGCCTTTAGGTGCGATAACCACTCAAGACAATTTGACAAATAGATACAAATGGATAGCAAATCGGCATGCTATGTGTGGTTGTGAAGAGAAGATGGGGTTTGATCATTTGCTCTTACATTGTGAGGCAGCAAGGAGCCTTTGGACTGGTGTTTTCGAGCTGTGTGGTATAGCTTGGATGATGTAAAGGTTGGTGAGAGATATTTATCAGGTTTGGTCTGGGACGGAGGTGAGGCCTTAGTGTAGGGATGGGACTTGGTGTTCATGCTATTTGGTGGACAAAGGCTGAGGCAAACAGAACTTGGAGGAATACAGAAATCTTTCACTCAAATTGATTTGAAGCAATCAGTTCCGACTGAATACTCAGCAAGCGTCATTAAATCAATCAAAACTTAACATGACAAGTATCAATAATAACATAAAAAGAACAAAAGGTGAGAATCTAAAACATTAAAGTAGGACTCTGAGTACACACAGACTCGGGACTTGCATGGACGAGAAACCCCATTCAACTAATGGAAATGATTCATGGTAGAAATGTTTAACAATGCTGCTGTAATCTATTAAACTTAAAAAAGATGACATACCTTTCCGCAAGCATTGCAGAACCCTCTTCAAACAACTCTTCCACAACCCCAACAGCAGAAAGTTTATTTGTTGATTTGTTCATTGAATTCAGGGATTTCTTCCCGAAAATAAATGAAGTAAGCAAATTTTGTTTCTTTTTAGGTGTTGGGGGTAAGACGGGGTGATCATACGGAATAATATCAACAACCAGGCAGGTGGTGTCATCTTTCAGGCCTCTTGACCTGAGAGCCTCCTAAAAGGTGAAGATAAAAATAAGTTTAAAAAAACAAGAAACATTAGAAGCCATAAAGAGAATAAGCAAGAAGTTCATGCTAGTCCCCACCTTAACAACCATCTTTGCAGCAAGCTCTGCAGGTAATCCTCGGCAAGCTTGCGCAGCAATATCAGATGACAAGGTGTCCCAGATACCATCTGAAGCAATTATAAGTCTTCCCCCGGCATTTGAAAGCTAGATCAATCAACAGAATTAATGTTTGTTTAGACTTTATTATCACAATAGTCAAGAAACCTAGTTCAACCAAGATATACACACCTTCACTTGCTTAACATGAGGTACTGGGACAATGTACTCGCCAACATCTGTGTCACCTATTGACCTTGAAAGGCACAATCCACCAGGCCAGCAGCGTAGTGGACCGACCTATATGCCAGTAGCACATCATTTACTCACCAAGTTTTAACAATAATTTTTTTCCCCTAATCATCTAAGGTAATTTGTTCATGCCGATACAGTTAATTTAACTCAACTTGATTAATTTGTGGGCCCACTTTAGTAATTTATGACATTGTCGCATCATTTATTCATTTCACTGGTACTAATTTGTTACCATAGCATTATTCACGAAAGATATAAGCCTTTAAGCTTCTCTTTTGCTTGGAGTACACAGGTGAAAGAAAGTATTACCTCATTTCCACCAAAAACATTAAGCCGTCCTACTTCACCTCCGCTTGCGGTGACACGCTCCCTCTCTTCTAAATTCTCTTCCAGCCTATGGTCAACTGTCAACAGAGAAACTACACCACCTTGTGTATCCAATATGCATCGAGAATCACCAACGGACGCAACAGTTACGGTCCAACCATCAATCACCACAAATGTAACTGTCGTGCCAGATGTCTCTCCTATCATTTATATCAAAGAACCCTGATAAGGACATGTAATACAGATAAAAAAAAATCCTCAACAAGGAAAACATAGCGGTGCTAACAGACAAAATAGGTACATGCCTTTCTGCTGAAACTCTATGTCAGTCCTCACAAATCCAGCAACTAATGCACGCGGAAGAGCTTGCAGCCACTCTTCTCTACCAATTCCTTGAGGAATTGCGCTCAACACATTGTTCAACAAATTTTCCTTTGCAAATATAGCAGCTGATATACCATTATGCCCATCAAAAATCTACAAACAAGAAGCCAAATTCAGCACTCCCATTATTACTACAATCAATGCAGCTATCACAATTCATACAAAACTTAGAACAAGCTCAAACAACCAACTAAAAGAGTTGAATTACCGCAAAAACCGAGAATGATGTCGACTGATTGCCCGAAATCCTCTGACAGTCAGGCTTAATCAAAAAATAATCTTCCCCTTTCTTCGCCAGAGCTGCCTGTCCATACTTAATAGTGGGGTTCTCCACATTATCGTTCCTCAACTCACGACCAATCAAAGTCCCCAGTGGAACAAGAGGCAGTTTTGTTCTCATATTTGAAGAAACTTCAGTCTGACTCATTTTACTCTATTATGTCTCATCATCTCCTTAAAATTAATTTACCTAAATTCCCACATAAACAAACAAAAAACACATCAATTTCTCATTCTTTAAACAAATTTCGCAATTGATCTAAATCTTTCTTCACCAAATCTACACTTCACTACAATGAATAATCACATACAGTGGCAAAATGACTGAACAAATTAAAGAACAGTTAAGAAAAAGAATCTAAAATACAAAAATAATACAAATTCTTATACACATTGAGAATACCCTACTTACAGTGCAGGCATTGAAAGACATTGTTAGATCGAGAACTGCTAGTAGTGCATTGAACAAAGCTAAAAACTTTACAATGGGTTCTTCACCTTTTTGCTAGAAATTAAGCTCGATTGATCGATAAAACCCCAGAGAGAGAGAGATTTACGAAATCGGAGCTGTTTTTTCTCTGAGATTTGGGAGGAAAATCTAGAGAGAGAAAAAGGAGATTAAGACAGAAACGCGGGGAGATAAATGCGGGGTTTCGGCCCAAGTCTTCTATAATGGCATTTATGTCCTAAATTATCTTTGTAATACAAGAATGGAAATGGCTGTGTAATGACGGAAAAGTCCTTGAAAGAGATTTTCTTTTTCTTTTTCCATTTTCTTTTTATCATTTTAGTAAACAACATAGGAGGTCTATCATTTGTGTAAAAGTATATGAATCCAACGGCTAAAAAAATTCATGATATCACCAATATATGTGTTTGAAATGTTCCTAAATATGGAAACATAAGTTTAGTTTGAGAAAATTTTCATGGTAATTTGATAAATATATGATCATGATTAATTAAATTGTGCACGCTGTTTGTAACTTTGAAGATGTTTGTTCAGCTAACGTTTTTTCTATTAATTTAGTAATTAAATAAATTTTGTTTAATTTAAGGCAAATTTTCCCTTAGTAGGAAGATGGTTATTATGTTTATGTTCGTAAAATATAGTAACAATGAAAAATAATGCTAATATGGTATGGATTTAACAAATTATATGTATTTATAATTGGATAATTGTTAAATTGCAGGTGAGATAACAAGTCGTGTATATTTTATCGTTATAAAGTGAAAACTAAATAATATTAACTTCACGAGCATTATTAAAAGCATAGTTGTATTAGAATAAATTAATTGGAAATCAATTTTCACATTTTATATAGATTCATAAGGAGATAAAAACATGAGAGAAAAAACTATAATTAACTTTTGTAACTTTTGCAGGATAAATATGACAAAATGCATATGCTGCATTCTAGAGAACCATTCCTCCTTTGAGTATCTTTAATTAAAGGGTTATGTAGGTAAGCAAAAATTAGGTGAGTTATGAGATTAAACAATTTGGATATCAATTTTGACAAAGTAAAGCCAACCATTAGTTGTCTTTATTAATTAATTTAAATCAAGTTAAGGTCAGAGGGTAACAAGTGGAATTAGGAATAAAAAATGAAACAAACAACCGGCCAAATCATTGTTTAAAATTAAATTCCTTGCATTTGTCTTGATACAAGGCTCTTGCATCAGAGCCTCAAATCTACAAAACATTTATTTGGAAAAGATATGTATAAAAATACGTAGAGCGATCAAAATACAACTGATATTGTCAAAATAATAAATATTATTTAAAATATTAAATATCAATAAAATAATTATAAAATTATCATCAAATATATATTTACTTTGACAAAATCGTCTTCCTCATAAAATAACAATTGTCTAATCAAAATTATTCGTATAATATTGCTAGTAAAATAGTGTAGATTTGGTGATTGATTACTATCATGTAATCTAGCTATGAACTCATTGAATAAAAATATTAGTATAAAATATTAAGTTTAGTTTTTCATTAAATATAAACTTAAAATATTCTTTGTACCTTTTGATTTAACTTTTAAAAAGGTAGCCTCTTATTTTAGAAAAGACAGAATGCTATCATTTAAATCAGTAATTGATCATGTCAACTGTCGGCCTTACTTGATAAATACATAATCATTTTATCCAAGACTTTGTCAATATTATTAATAAATAAAGATATATACTCACGTTTCTTCTTAAATGGAATGTCAAGTAATTATTAATAAAGCAAAGTTATTGCATTATCTTAATACCAAATCATTAATTGAGGGCAGGTTGTACATAAAAGTTTGAAATGTTCCAATGAAGGTTTTACTATATTTGAATTTGGAAAATTTAATGAATGAAAAGAAAACAAAATAAATTCTAATAATTTATTGTAGCTTTCTTAATAGTTTATTACACTATTTTTTATAGTTATTTTTTATTTATTTTCCTTCTCCTTTTCTTTTTCTCTACATTTTTAAATTTTCAAACGTGTCGTGAAAGAAGTATTATTGTAATTCATCGAAAAACAAACTAATATTATTAAAACTTCAAAATTGATTGTAAATATGAATTTATTTCGTGTAATATAACATTCTTTACATGATATATTAATATTTATTATGTACTTTAATTTGAAATGTTAAAACCAAAATGGAATTGAGACACTTGTGTTATAATATATATACCCTTAGGATTCATAAGATCGTATTGATTTACATTGATTTCAAAGGTTATAATTTGAAATCATATATATTGATTTAGATTGCTTTCAAAGATTGTATAATTTCAAATTGTATTGATTTAGTCAAGGTCAAATGTCATGGTTAATGATGAGATCTTAACTTAGTGATTGATATATATTGAATTTCTGTGATCATAAAATCTTTTTACGTTTGATTGTTGATATTTCTGTTGACGTTTTGATTACCAGTTATATAAATAAGTATGAATGATAGTTATTTTAGAGAGATGTATAATAAGTGGAACTCTCTTATAATTATATTCAATCTCATGTACTGATATCTTTCATAATTGTAATTCGACACAAATTTATCGCAACACATAGTATGACTCTAAATTATAATCAAAATTAATTATTAGAAGAAATCTTACGATAAACGACACTCCATCAAATATACCCCCACAAGGGACCTACTATTGAGCATATATAATTTTGTCACTTGCTATAATCATCAACCCTAACAAATGGCAAACTAATTAGGCATGCATGTCATTCATCAATTGTGGAAGTTTTCTTTATGTGTTTGGTTAAAAATTTAAAGAAAAAATAATAATAAATAAATAAATAAGTTGCTTGCTAATAAGAATAATGAGTGATGTCCCCTTTCCAATATATTGTTGTGTCTGAAAAAGAGAGATAATACATTGACATTCTCTCTGATGAGTGATTAATCACGATTGTATATTGATCATGAAAGGTTTTAACTTTACAGATTATGAGATTGATTTGTCTAGTGTAATTTATAAAAACAAGTAAATATATAAATTCTTAATCCAATTTAATATAAACTTCATTTGATGGATAGGTGTTGTGGATCAAGAGCACTTTTAATTAATTTTTTTGATGTTGATCCTTCCAAAATATTTTAGTGAATAAATTTTTTGATTTCAAAACACTTTTATTTTTTTTAGAATAAATTATATAAAGATAGCCTATAAAATTAGCATTTCACACCTAATAACTGTTAGGATTTTGAGCCAAAAGTAATTATGGATTTCATTAATTATTTAATAAATTCATATATCAATGTGTTCTACTCCATGAGTAGATTAAATTAAGTATTTGGAAGCTCAAATCCATGGAGTAATGAATGAGAAATTAACTCCTAAAAATTACCCTTGAAAATGATAATAAATACTTGTGGGAAGGAAAGTCCCACATCGGTTAAGAACTAAAATATTAATTGGTTTATATACAAGAAAGTTGCTCTTGGGTTTGGGCCCCAAGGGGCACCCCACTTTTGTGGAAGGGAGAGGACCTAGCCAAAGCTTGGTTTGAACCCACACGCGCCGCCAACCGACCGGTCGGGCCGGGCTCGTGGTTCGTGGGTCTGGGGTCTGGGTCCTTGTATATATTCTTTTTAGACAAAATTTATTTGAATTTTGTTTAATTTTATTTTAATTCTATTATCAAAACTGTGTCGTTTTGATAAATGTTATTTATTATCAAACCTGCGAAGCGTTATCTGTAGAACGGACACAAAAACTACGTCGTTTTGGGAAGTGTCTATCTAAACAGATGCGCTCATTCTGTTAACATTCAAAACTACGTCGTTTTGACTGAACAGATGCCATGAACGGACGCGCCCTTTCTTCCCCGAACTGACATGCCTCTTCTGCCATGGCCGAACAGATGTATCTCACATCCTTTCAATGGGTTGTGTCCCATCAGATGGGTCACGAATCCTTCCTATAAATAGAGAAGGAGGGTCGGCCATTTCATTCATTCATTTTTAACAGAGCATTAACCATTCTAAGTATAAATAGTTCATAGTTATTTCAGAGAGAGAGTCCGACCATTTCTTTGGTTCGCTGATTGTGTTATTTGTAGTGTTGCTATAACACAAGTTGTCATTGTATCCTGGGAGACAAGTGCCGCTAACTCGAAGCACCAATAAGGAGGGCATAATTGTCTTAAGAACATAGTATTCAATACTAGCCTTGACATATTCATATTTTAGAAGTTCGGTATATCAGATAAGTTTATATATATATTAATTATTTTATATATATATATATATATATATATCAGTTCAATTATTATTAATTTGTAAGTTACAAATATATATTATTAAATATATATCTTCCTAACAATAACAACATATCATATATGTACATTAAGAAAAAATTAAGGATTTGAAATTCACTGTAATTAATTAAATAATTTTATCATAATAAATAACAATCACACAATGTGTTATTGAATATGAAATCCCCTGAGTTTCACCTAAATTTACCTATATGTCACATTGTTGTTGAATGATATAAAGCAACATTAGTTTTACATGTCATTCTTATATAATTTTTGAATTTCTTATCAATTTGGTAACTAATACTAGTTGCCTATGAGATCTTATTTTGATGGCTAAGTTGATTATAACTTTTAATTTTTAAGTTTAGTCATTACCTTTTTGTGGATTTTTTTTCATTTACAATTGGTTTGTTTACTCCTCTTTGTTTTTTTTGAACGATAAAGGTAATTTCTGACAAGTTAATGCGTCAACTTAGACTAAATATTTTTTCAGACGATCTTAAAGGTACCTACATCGACCTGCATTTAAGAGAATTCTCCTGACTTTGGTAATAACGTCCCAAAACCGAGGCTTTAAGAAAAAAACAATAATATTTAATTTTCTTTTCAAAATATTCCAAAAACTCTATCATTAATAATATTTTATCTCATCATATCACATTGCCATGTTCTACCAAATGGACAATTTATTAATCCAAATTTCCAAACTAAAGTAGACACAGATTCGTAGCCAGTTTTGGCAGTCAAGTAGGCACCTGAAAAAATCTGTGTGCAGAAAAGTGGATAAATTTGTAAAATTTCTAATTTTAATATAAAGTCAAAAAACAAAATAAATAAATAAATAAATAAGAAATACCATATATTAATATGAGCAATTTAGAAAATAAAATATTTATATCCCTAAGGAATTTAGCATAGTTGCGCCTGTTGCGGGCAAGATTGCGAAATGTGGGGTCGGCTTTACGAGTTCCAAGGAATCGGTATTTGCTGATATGGCCATGTGTTTAGTGGGACCCGGAGGGCACTGGCTTGGCCACCCGTTTGTAATGGGTCTATCCAGCTGGAAAGTTGACATGGACACGTATTAGTGGTATTTAGCTGGAGAAAGGTTTAGCTAAAACCACTGTCTAGTGTATATAACAGAAACACACAGGCTTGCCCCTAATTGACACCTGTCTAATCACGGTAAAAACACATTGACACCTGTCTAATCACGGTAAAACACCCAAACTAGCCCTTCCAAAAAAAAAGAAGAAAAAATGTGTTTTTATTACATGATTATTACTCCTAAAATAATAAGTTGTTTTTATAAATAATAAATAATGTTGCATGATAACAATATTATATATTATGATAATAAATTTAAGAAAAGTGTGATCTTTTATTTTGTGAAACAAACTTTTTATGCAAATGGGAGTATTCTTATGGTAAAAAGAGAATATAATTTAACGAGAGATAAATAGATCAAAAGTGACAATCTAATAACAGAGTCGATTTTTTTATTACGAGTGATCATAAGTTTGAGTCTATATCCCAATTAAAATTCAGATACATTTCATGACAAAGGTTTTTTTCTTTTTGGGTTTGGGTGGGTGGGTGGGGGGGTTAATAGTGAGAACCATATTAAATATAAATCAAATATTCAACTTTGATAGCAAGAGAGTTAGCTTGCTTAGAGGTTAACATGAGAATGGTTTTTTATTTTTTATGTAAACAACATAAGAAAGGTTAGTTTGTTTATAATTTCCCTTTTTCAGGCTCCTACTATTAAATTTAGTACTAATAAAAGTTTTCAAATTAGAAAAAGAAAAAAAGAAAAAAAAGAAGAAGAAGAAGGGGAGAGAGAGAGAGAGAGAGAGAAAATATGATAGATGACACCAACTTTGGGGGGGGGGGGGGCACAGACTGGGTTTAACAAGTAAGTGGAGGTGGGCCTAGTTCCAGCCATTGCAGGCCCAAACTCATCAAAGCAAATTAAATTTGTTAGCTGAGGTCCCAAAGAAGTTTGTTGGCCATCTTTTGGATAGGATAATGCTTTATTTAAATGTTTGTATGCATCCAAGAGGAACAAGATCATTAGCTTACTAAACGTAGCAAACTCATGATTCCATATCATTAGCATCAAAAAGGAACAAGATCATTAGCTTACTAAACTCGACCTTCGCAAGCTTATTGATTGCATATCATTTTGGCTTAGCATCTAAACCAAATATCAACAACCTTAGCAAGCTCATGATTATCATTTATGAGATCGCGTGCTGAATGCATTTAAAGGAAAAAAGAAGAAGGTGAAAAGCTTACAAAGGTCTCGTGCACTTGAGATCACGTGGCATATAATACAAGCCTTGTCATAAGGGAACATTGTTCCATCAAACATGATTTTTGTAGTGTACTATCCAAATCCCACGTCAAAACATGTGGCATATAATACATAAGATTTAAAGTTAATATAAGAGTACCAACGTAATGACTTTTAGGTGGACCCGTGGCAGGTCAAGATGACCTAAAGGTACTCTTCGGACAATAAATTTAAGCCTTGATCCGAACTTCTGGTGGATTCGAACAATTACATAGAGAGACATGGATGCTCATTTATACAATTGACATGCCTTGGAACACCATCATATGAAGATGTTGAGTTATCAATTCTTTCTTAACACACTTTCCTTTTCCATTTGCTTTACAAAAAATTTAAACGATAGAATATAAGTAGCAAATTATTACACCTTATAAACAATGGACACTCATCAGTGGACACCAGATATAGCAGCATCAACACTGGACAATATTGGCAAGTGGAAACTAAAATTATTGCCACTTCCATTTGTGAGAACCTCTCTTTCTCTCCTACCTAAAGAAAAGCCAAAAAAATCACTTCCTTCAACAGAAACTGGATTCTATGCCAGCATTTTCTCACTTCCCACTCCCTGTTTTTCTCTTCCCATCAACAGAAACAGGTTGCCTTCCAGTCTTGGAACCAGCCCCATTGGACAGTCTCCGCGGTGAAGGTTGTGGAATTAAACTCCTGATAACCAGAAAAATTGTAAAATAAAAATAAAAAAATTTAAATGTAAAGTACTATGAACCAACAAGCAAATGCTTTGATATGACATAAAAAAACATGGCTAATGAAAACCAATGCACGTATCGAGAAAACACACACACACTATGAAATAGAGAAGTGAAAGCCAGATATATCAACATGGTACCTTATTTCTGGACTCTTTGCATGCCTTGGACTAGGTCTCTTAAGTTTTGATCCCGTCATATTTGGAATATTGGTAGCTTTGGGAACATTAAGTTGCCAAAGTAAATCTGGCTCAGAAGAGTCACTCGCTGCAGCCTGATCATCAGATTCATCGGTGGTAGTAGCCTCGTATCTACTCCTATTCATTTCATGGTCTGGGCTGTCATTTTTGTTGGCAAAAACTTTGTTAACAGGCTGTTCCGGGTATATCTTTGCAGGGTCGCGGGTATATCTTTGAGGAGACATCTCGGGCGACTGTCCAACTTTGCCCCATTGTTTACCTGAGGGGATTTCATCCCTGCGTACAACATTTTGCTTGTTAACCAAGAGTTTATCGACCCACTTTCCAGAACCTGCTTCTTTGCCATTCAAATGAGGACTACTAATGGGAGTTGTTCGCCATGGAGATGAGGGCATTAAATTGTCTGGAAGTTCTAAGCCCTGTTGTCTCTGCTTTGGTTTGGAGTTGTTACTATCCTGCAAGCCACAGATTATAAAATGTAACTCTCTATGCAATCATCTTTACGGTTGACATTCAGGTATCACTTTCACATGCATTTGCGTCAAGTCATTTTTCCACCATAAAAGAATCGAGGCAACTCTTACCCATCTTTAAAATTTCAGGAAGTAATATCTTTCTAAATTCAATTCTTCTTTTTTTTTTTCCTTTTCGTTTTCACAATTTTTTTTCTTCATAATGCTGTGATGGCTCCACTCTTTTCTTCAATTTGTGCAAATCAATTGTCGTATATGCAACCAATATAAATGGCAGTTATGAGCTGATAAAATTGCGAATACAAAATTAAAGTCTCTGAGCATAGTTTTTATTACTGGAATTCGTACTTTAACATACAGATCAGCGTCTCACATATCCAACCTTTAGCCCAAACAAGTAAACAAAGAATGTGCCTAGATGGATAGTATACATACCTTTACATCATCAACATCCTCCACGGGTTCCCTGCTATAGCTTGACGAATCCCCTATACTCTCCCAACTGGGAGTAGGACTTGGAAATGAAGACCCAACAGACATCATTCTGACCAACTTGGATTGCTGAAGGTTTTCTTCCTCTTTCTTTGCCAAGGCTGCTTTAAGATTAGCAATCTAAAGCACAAAGGCAAAATGGTTATTTTCAGCCCGGAAGAAAATTAACATACACAATTGAAAAAGGGGCGTTTAAGAAACTTAAGGTTGATAAAACAGTTCAATAATGAAAGCAACTAAATAGCCTTCAGACAAGCGCTCTCAATGAACTTATAGTAAGTACCTCCATCCCTTATAGTTTGTCCTCTTGAAAAGAGTATTGTTGGCAAAGATTCTAAATCACGTGAATAACATACATAAAGAATTAAAGATTAACAAAGATGTGATTTTTTTGCACAATAATATTTAACATTTAGAGTGACATTTTAAGGTAAAAATAAATAAATATACCATTAATATTTTAACGTACCAACAGTGCGTCATAAAATCCAACACAAGTTGATTTGACAGTGGACATGTAAATTGGGATGAGAGGAAGTGTATATGTGTTTTATCTGTCTAAGATATATACACCTGAGTTCGGAGTGCTTCTTATCTCATGCCAAACATTTAGGGTGAAGAGTGTAATAAATAACCTGTTCTTTTAACTCCTTGACATCACCACTATCTTTGTTTGCTCGAGCAGCACCAAGCTCAATAGTAGAAACCCGTTCAGCAAATTTAAGTGTGCTAATTGTTTCTCCTATAGCATCATTCTCCGGGCTGATGTGAACAAACATAAGGGTCTTGGCTTGCCCTCCTGATAATAGTGATGATGAAAGACTTGACTAGAGCGAGAAGAAAGAGAAAAGATTTTTTAGCAGGCTAAAAGATGGAAACAATACCAAGAGAATCTTGGAGCAACTGTGTGAGTTTACTGTTCCTATAGGGAACATGTGCATTTTTTTGGGCAAGAGAAGCTATCACATCTCCGAGAGCAGATAGAGATTTGTTGATATGTTGTGCCTCCTTCAATCTATCTCCCACGGCCTCAGATTTGTCAGCTCTTTCACTTCCTGCCAGGTCGACCAGATGCATACAACCGCGAAGAACTGCCCCAGATGTCAGGTCTCTTCCTTGAACATGAACAGTCAGGCAACTGCAAAAATGTATGTCATTTAAGACAAGACATTATAAAACTATAATTCCTTACAATCATTATGCAGAATACAAGAAAAAGGTTGTATAAAATCGCGAAAAGTAGATACTTTGGTGTTTCTGTAAAAGTTTGAGCATGACCCAACGCGAAGGAATGGTTAGAATTAAGGCTCTAATGCAAACATAAGATAATCCTTGAATCACAAAGAAGAAAACAGTATATTTTCAAAGACAATGAAATTGCATAAAATTATCAAAGTCGTATTGAAAACCCTCCTAAGAAAGCATATAAATATTCTTACACAACTTTCCAACAGCAAATATGAAAAGGGAAAACAAAATCACGAAAATTAACAAACTTTCTAAGTTTGAAAACTTTGACCACCAGTAATTATACTTTAAACAGTTTTTTTTTTTCCGCAAACTTCAAATGACATATGTTACTTCAGTTTTGAGACTTGTAGACCTTGTTACTAGCTTCGTTTTGATATATTACATTGGATCAAAAGTTACTTCAGTTTGAAGTTTCACTAGCCCAAAAGCTCTAAAGTCCTATTCGCCTCTGCAACGGAGCGAGTGAAAGATATATCTAGGTGTAAATTAAGAAAAAAAAACTTATCATAATACTCCCTCGGTTTCACAAAAAGTTTCATTTGCATAATTTACAAAGTTTATATTTTTCTTCAATGTTTATGCCTAATATAAATTATAATGACTGTTTAATTTAGTAGTGGTGGCATGGTAGTGAATTGTGTTGTTAAGCTTGAGGACATTATTTTATTTTATAATATCATCAATATAAAGACAACTCTTTTGTGGAACAATTTTTATTTTTATTTTTTATTTTTTTAACAAATGGAACTCTTTGTGGAATGTATGGAGTATTATACTAAGTAACGATACGAAAATAAATAAAGAATATGAAATACCTATGAGAACGACTACTACGATCATTCATGGCTGTAGAACCAACTGCACGATTTTTTTGTCCAAGGTTCATTAAATTTATAACATCAGATGTAGATGCAACTTGTACAAGGTTTGCATCTGGTACATTTATCCCCTTCTGTGAGCTGTTACGAATTTCTAATGTATTAAGGAGTTAAGGAAACGAAGTGTTTGAATTAGACTAGTCTCTAGAGAAACATAATGAAAAGTAAATTTGACAAAGCTAGAATGAAGGATATTTTTTGTTAAGACCGTCTGTCACGAGTAGATCCCTGACTTGCTCATTGTAAATTTCAATCATCTGAACAAAAACCTCATAGCCAATGACATTTTTCCTTTGTTCTGAGATAAGAAACAAATCACCCAATGCCCTGTAGTTTACACCTAAGGTTTCCTCTGTAAGATCATTGGGTCCACTCTGTAGACAAATAATCGACTTAAATCAGATAAAAATATGATACTCAAATGACCCTAATACGTCGATGTAAAAAAACAGATCCTCTAATAAATTGCACAACATGTGTTAAAAGTTAAAACTCCTACCATAGTATACGTTTTCCCTGAACCTGTTTGACCATAAGCAAATATGCAAACATTATATCCATCAAGGACTGACCGAACCAAAGGCTGCATATCTGAAAATACTTCTTCTGTACAAATGATAAATAAAAAGACAAAAATATGGCTTTTTAACATGAATTGTTGACAAAAGGAGTATCTATAAGAAAGAGAAGCAATTTGGGGACCTTAGTGACCTTGGGTTGCAGATGGACCAAAAGCTTGATTGAAAGTGAATGACTTTCGTCCCTCTTTTCCGTGTTTTGAAGGTGTGATGAGGGTTATTTTCCCGTCACCCACGTGAGCCACGGCGCTCAAACGATTTGGTTCTCCAGGTAAGAAAGGTCGCACTCGGCAGTATACTCTAATACTTCCTGTAGTAAAAGTTGATGTAACCATTACCATTAGCCATAGTCTCCACCATATTATAACAAAATCACTTTTTATAAGTATTTCCGCCACCGGCATGTTACCTTTGAGATCTTGCACTTGATTATATAACTTGCGGTTTTCCTCCAAAACTTTCTGATATCCTGAAGCAGCATGAGCTAGACTATGCAGATGTTTACCTGTTAAGGCAAGCTAGGCATTAACTCAATTTCCTATTCACCATTTCTATAGTATCAATAACTTAGTATAAAAATACACCTAAACTGTTGACCTCCTCTTGATACTTCATTTGCAGAAGCTGCATATCCGCTCTTGCAGTAGAAACAGTATGTTTCAATACCTGCAATATGAACTTGAACGCTTTAATCACACCCACATGGAAATTCCAAGTTATGCCATATAGCCAATATACTCGTAGAATACCTGCAAATCCTTCTGATGTTGTTCAACCAGCATCTGCTGCTTCAAACTCTGAGCATTGTTTACATCATCACGTATATCTTTTTCATCATCAGGTACATTCTTTTTATCATCATGTAGATCTTTTTCATCATCACATTCCTCTTTTACCAATGCAGAGCTTGCTGTTTCTTCCATCTTAATTATGACAATATATGGAGAAATATGTCAAAGGAATTTGTAATCCAATTGCATTCAATATGCAGATAGCATAAACAACAGAAAGGAATTTACTAAATTGCTTGCACTTAAACATAGTAGCGGATACCTTCATTTCACCAGAAGCAGGACTTGGGATAGACTTGTTAGTGCAAGAGACATCCGAATCTTTTATAGTTTTTTTCATCTGTTAAATCACCAAATAGTGTCAAACATTAACAAAATCTCTACATGAACATGTACTCTAAAGCTTATTCTACTGCATGATAAAACAACTGATTCATCTTCTGTCCTCGTGCAGGAGGTGTGTGGGGGGTGGGGGAAGGATTAAGCAATAAGCATATTGAGACATGAGCTACGACCCTTGCATGGTAGTGTATCAATGTATTAAATTACACATATTTATGCATATATCTCCATACCTCTTCAATATGGGCTGCCAAGCGATTCTCAAATTCTTCTGAAACTTTACCCAACATATTCTCCACAATCTGTAGTTTTAAAAAATAAACAAAAAAGCAACCAATTTCTCTCTCAGAACAGATGATTGATGCATTAATATGGAAAATGAATATTCTAGTCAAACTGTTTGGAGAATAAGCTTGTTTCATTTCAAAGTTGATAATCTAGGCAACATGTTTCCAAAATTGAACTGCTGAATTTTTCCACAAATATTGAAAAAGTTACACTAGTTTGATGAGTATTATCACTCAACTAAATCAACTAGTTCCCAAAGATATCTCCATCTTTGGAGTCAATTATGTTGATGAATGCTACGTCTACAATACAGTGTACCTTCTACTTATGATTCCTAACTGTACAATTTAACTTAACAAGCCTTGGAAAACTTACAATTGGAACTTCTTCTTGCTTTTTATCCGAAAGAAGTTCGCGAACAAGAACATGCAAGGGGCGTGAGTTACCCTGAAAATTAGAGTCAAAAATAAGAAAGGAATTAGAATTATTCTTGTAATATACCAAACAGAATATTATACATTTTGAAACCTTCACAAACCATATCAACAATGTCATGCCCAAGATCCCTGCAAGGCAAATTATCCAGAGACTTTTCCATTGACAAGGTGTTTACTAAAGAATTCATGAATGGTTCTGAATTTTTTCGTACAAGATGCTGCCCACTTGGAGAAGGTTTCAAGTTTCCACCAAATTTCCATGATCCATGTCCACCTCTTTCTTTCCATTCACTATATGATTTAAGTGCTAATACAGAATTCACTATTCTTGAAGATTTCCCTCCCTGAAATTGAACATGGAGAAAAAATATATCAAAAGGGAAACTATCGGAATGTGATACATTTGTTTGGAAGGTTTATACTTGCTTCAATTTTAATGCTAGATTTCACAAGAAATCACTAAACCAAGGGCACGAAATTACAACACTTATGCATATATATATATATATATATATATATATATATATATATATATATATATACCTTTTCCAGATCACAGACTTCAAAGGTTGGAATCCCTATTTCCTCCACAGCTACAAGGAAGTTTCTAACATTCTCAAAGTATTGAAATGTAGACAAAGCTGCCCCATCAGGGATGATAACAGTATCCACAGGAGCTACAACCTAAAACCAAAATGCCGAGTTGGAGCATTTTAACACACTGAAATTAAAAGATTATTCAGAAAAGTATAACACTTCAATTTTAAATCAAGATACAAGATGAGCCCTACTTTTGGGACAGAACCCGGTTGAATCTTATTGAGCACATTGCAAAGGATAATTCCACTTCTCAACCCGAGCCTGAATTCTTCTTCTGAAGGCTGAGCAGGCAAATTTTTACTCCCAACAACTCCTACCATCTTTCTCAACCATCCGGTTGCTTCATATCTTCTTACGGCTGCAAATTAACATCCCCATTATAAATTCTTTCAAAAATAACCTAGTTTCACCTTCTATATAACCAATGAGTACAACACTACATCATAAATTTCTCCAAGTTATACTCATACACACAGACAGACCTATGTTATACAAAAACAACAAAATGGGTATTTGTTTGGAAAAAAATTAAAACAGGAGAAGACAGAAATTTATGAAGCTCAATAAACTCAAATATCAATAGACTACATTTACAATTAATGTAGTATATCTCCATTAAAATGCCTTGAAATTAATACCCAGGTCATATTCAAATACAAATGTAGGATAAACAATAAAATAACACAAGAATCTATAAAATAAAATAAATAATAAAAAAATCCAATTAAAAAGGAAAGGTCATACAAGCTTCATTAGCTTTCCTGGATGCCAAATCAACGTCGCTTAATGTCTTTCCATGCTGCTGAAGAACATCTTCCACCACCGACGCCACAGAAAACTCTGAATTTCCCTCACTCGCCATAATGCAAACACCACCAAATAAAACTAAATATAACCCTTCAAACAATTCAAAATTTCAAAATTTCCCAATTTAATCCTACAATAATAGATTCTGAAGAGAATGAGAATGTGGGTTTTTCCCCCTTCAAGTGTGTGTATGTATATAAATGTATGTGTGTGTGTATATATATGTATGTGTAATGTATATGTGAAAACAAAGCAACAACAATGGTGACTATAAAGAGAGAAACAAAGAGCAGGGGAATTTATAACGAAGAGAGGTGAGAGGAAAAGAAAAACTGGGTTTGATTTCGTTTTTCTTCTACTTTATTTTCATTCTTCACACTCTCTTCTTTTTTTTCCTTTTTTATTTTTCTTTCTTTCCCTCTGTGTATAGAGGGGGTTTGCCTGGTAGAGAGAGAAAAGTACAGAGGGAGACACCGGAGCAATTTCCGAGCCTTTCGGTACGGACCCCTGACGGTTTATATTTGCCGTAAAATGAAAATGGCTAATCTTTCTTTTCTTACCAATTTACCCTTTGTTAAAAAATTTAAGCCTTTTTCTTTTTCTTTTTTATCATCTTTCTCCCTTATACTCTCATTCTTTATCTCTCATGTTCTCATTTATTGTATCAAAATTCTCAAGATCCTTTTTTATAAATAAAAAATTGTCATTTATATATCATTACAAAGTTTTAAAATGATATTGAAAACAAGAGATATTTTTGCTACCTTTTAGTATAATTAAAATGAATACAATCACATTGTTGTATATAAACATATATACAACAACAATATATTTCAAATAATAAAAGTTTGACCACAAATTTAATCATTTTAATTATACTGAAACATTTGAGATCTTGTGTTTAATTGTAATCGATATAGATCAATACTAGGAAGGAGGGATCGTAATTTTTTGCCACTGACTTAATGCGTACAAATTGAGTCCAAAAATTTAAAATTATCATGATAGCTATGATTCTTTTTCCTTTTCATTTCTTTTTGGTTAAATTTTTTTTAGACAAACTATAATTCATTTAATTGTGACGCATTCATTGATAAAAGAATTTTAATTAATGAGTAGCTAGTATCTCTATTAATAATTAATCCTGCAATGCTATCAGACACTTGTTAAACACATTTTGGAGCACATGATGTATATTTTTGCTACTAGAATATATATACAGCTATTTCGAGTATTTTTACACTATTTTAAAATACAAATAAAAAAACAAAGTAAAATTTTTATGTGCAACAAAGTAGTTAAGCACTCAGAAAAACGAGCTTATCTTAAAAATTAGAGGATCACATATCATGAAATGATGCACAGTTTATATACACAATTCGTTACATTTTTGAGATTTAAAGGCCTAGCCTAGATCATTCTTGGGAACTTCTACTGCATTTAAAATTAAATTATAGATAGTCGTAATGCGGAATTAATTATAGTTAACACTTTCAATTTGGTTGAATGCTAACTTTATAGTAAAACAATCAATATTGTTATATTGCCAATGAAGTCTTAACTTAGTGATTAAGATTGAAACTCTGTAACTAAGACTGTAAATCGAACCAAACGGTTCGAGTTCAATTCGGGCTCGACTCAAAAAAATGCGAGTGAAATTCGGATTCGTTAATAATATGATCCAAATCTGAGTATAAAAAATAATTCAAATAAAAATACAAGTAAAATTTGAGCAATGTTATACTCGACTCATTTAGGATTCAAACCACTCAAATTCTCGAGTGTGATTCGATACATACTTGATTGATACATATCCAAGTAGATATTCATACATTCTCTTATAACATATACAAAATTAAATAAAATAAGGATAATTACTTATTACTTTTTATTTTATTTTGTTTTTAATTTTAATTTTAATTGTGATTTTATATTTATAAAGTCTAATTGTAAATATATTTTCTCATTTCTAAGTAAAACAATAAGTTTAATATGTATTATAAATTTAGTTACTATGTGGATACTCGAATTCGAGCTTGAATTCAAAACTCGCAAGTAGTTTGAATATTTCGATCCGAGTCGGATCGAATTCGATTAATGAATATTCGAGTCGAGTCAAATCTAAGTAGAGTTTTTTAAATACAATTCGAATCCAAGTATAAATTTAACTTTTTGAGTCAAATTCGAGCAACTCTTTGTTTGATTTAGTTCGACTCGTTTACACCCTTATCTGTAACCTTTAAGTCTCAATCTCGTTTCTTATGTATGTGAAGTGTATTTTTTTTTCCATATAAAATATGATATATATAAATATATATATATCAAATTATATATGATTTCTCTAAAATAATTATTCTTTTTGTTTAGCAAAAAAGAATACCGACCATTTCTTGATATTTTTTTTTGTGCTTAGAGAAAGTTATCTTATGATTATATGGTGACATCTCAATTTTCATTCTTTTAGTCCTTACGGAGTGAAGGTTAAATTTCATTTCTTACCACCAAACCAAACTATGACCAAGAGTTAAAAGGGGCTTTTTTGTCAATTGAAAAATGAACTTATTTCACCTTTCAACGGTTGAAAATATTCAAAAATCTGGTCTGGAGCCGAACCTAAATATAGGTTTGGAAAGTAGTGGTTTTATTGCTGGGCGGCTGGGCCCCAATAGTACCCACGCCGGCAGCCGGCGGGAACTCAATTAGTGGGATCCACCAAAGTCCCGCGGAAACATATTTGTCGACGCCGGGTTTTTCGCTTTCTCGTCTTTGGTCTTTTTCAATTTTAGCCTTTTGGTTTAGATGATTTTTGGAAAAGGTCGGCATTGAGGTCGACGGGGTTTTGAAAGATCGTTTTTATGATGAGCCAATTAACCAGAGTCGCCAGTTGGTATATTTGAAATGGATGTACCAACTCATCCGAGTTTTCGTTCTTTTGTAAATCGCTGGCTCATATGTGACTCCGAATTAATTTGGTCTGCGAATTGAGATTCATAGAGTTCGGGGGCTTGCTTAAGTGAGGGGAAGGTGTTAGGCACCCCTCGACTTCCGTGAAACACGGTTACCAATGTAGCAATCTTGATGCTTTCCTATCCTTTAATTCATGAATATGTGTATGTAGGTGCGCGCGTGTGTGTGTGTGGGCCTATGTGAATGTTGTGGTGAGTTTGTATGAAAGAGTCATTTGGATTTTAGGGAAAATCGTGTTTTTTTAATTTGAGTATGCTTCGGAATGTCTTTTCGGTATACCCGAGAAAGCTTTATTTCTTTATGAGAAAGGTTTGGTTTTAAGTGTCCAAAACTATGAGATTTTTCATTAAATGTCGTTTTTTTGGCAAAAGAAGAATTTTAAATCTTCGTCAAAATAGGAATCGAGATCTATACATTGCTTTCGTGAAACGATCGGGCAATTTCTAGGATCTCTTTCACCCTATGCACAAAGATTTAATAAAACGTTACTTATTTGCAAAATCATTTTTGTGTGGTGTTTTGGAAAAACGATCTTTCTTTAGCTTCCTCGTTAGATAGGAATCGACATTCATTAACATTTCTCAAATTTTAAACTCGTGATTCTAATATCCTACTTTGCTTGATTTTTATGAAAATCTTATCATTTAGCTTTGAAATCAATTTCGCGTCATAAATCGAATCGAGCATAAACACGCGTCGGGGCTATTCATGGGCATGTAAGCCATCAAAATATCCCCGAACGCCAACAATCACAAATTTCACTATTTCGGGGCCTTAAACACGATTCCCCCCGCCTTGGCGTCGTTTTAAGGCCCAAAGGTTACATGTTACAAAACGAGCATCTTGAATCTATCACATACATCAAAACATCCATCATCGGATTTGGACCTCGGGGTCGCATTCCTAGGCTCACACGAGATTAATACATGCCTACAAAATGAATATTACATAACTAACCAACCCGGGTTTATCTAATATACCATGATATCCGGAAATGACAATCTAAATAAATTACACCCAACAAATTATCACAAACAAGCTAGAAATTTTATCAATTGGATATCCTCGGGTTATTAGGAAGAATTTTGTTCCGATGGAACCCTCCCTAATAATCCATAATCCATGATTGTTCAACAATATACATGAAAACTACATCCCATCTAAGCAAATAAGATGATATGAATTGTTATAACAAAAGGAATTTTTACCTTGCAAAATGATCTCAAAAAGGATGAAGTCTTGGTATTTGAATAGGATGAGAAATATATTTGATACAATCAAAATTAAAGGAGTAAAATTTCTCTCTTTTTCCTCTCTTTTCTTCCTATTTTTGTTGCAAAATCTACTATTTTTCTCTCAAATTCCGTGCTGCTGTTTGCTGTTTTTCTTCTTCTTCTCCAAAATTTGCTGAACCTCCTGTATGCTGCCCGAAGCGGCTTAAATAGGCTGGCCAGAGCCAGCCGCAGATCTATCTGCGGCTGGCCGCAGATGGATCTGCGGCTGGCCAGCTGGCACGCCTCCCATCGCACTCAGCTGCTGAGTGCTGATTTCCCGGTTTTCGTGCTGGCGCACCCACTTGGCCGCAGATCTATCCGCGGCTGGCGGGCTTGACTTTCTCGATTTTCGTGCCATGCCTCGATTTTCGTACCGCAACGTCGGTTTTCGCTGACAGGCCCAGGCCCGTATTCCGCAGTCCGGGAACTTCCGGGAGACGTGCCACCTCATTCGGAAATGCCTGCCTTGGACGGTCATGCTGTCACGTCGACTTGGGCTGCCCAAATCATTGCGGCGGTGCCAGGCGCTCGCCCTTGTGCCCGCTCTTTTGCTCCTGCAAGCTGGTTCAATTGACGATTTCGCCCTCCTGTCAAGGTTAGTAGAAGGAAACGCAAAATTTGGGTGTCTACAGCTGCCCCTCTTTATCATGTTTATGAAATGATAAATGAAATGAACAGGATAAAGAATAGACACTCGATGCATGAATGACAGTGTGTAAGAATGACAGTGTATACATGATGCCACACATATAGCTTATGATGCAACACAAGATGTAATGCATGCGAGACATTCGTAAGAGTGTCAATGTATTAACCCCTTGACCGTGTTTGTTAGTCCTTGGGTTCACTCTTTCAATCTATCGTCTCGGTCGGGGCCGGGTATCGTCGCCGGTCACCCATCGCGTAACCCCCGGTTATCGTCGCCGGTTGGTTATCTGTCGGAGCCGGTTATCGTCGCCGGACATCCATCTCGTGATCGCCGGTTATCGTCGCCGGTCGATCGTCATGTCGGGGCCGGGTATCGTCGCCGGTCACCCATCTCGTAACCCCCGGTTATCGTCGCCGGTCGGTTATCTGTCGGAGCCGGTTATCGTCGCCGGTCATCCATCTCGTGATCGCCGGTTATCGTCGCCGGTCGATCGTCATGTCGGGGCCGGGTATCGTCGCCGGTCACCCATCTCGTAACCCCCGGTTATCGTCGCCGGTTGGTTATCTGTTGGAGCCGGTTATCGTCGCCGGACATCCATCTCGTGATCGCCGGTTATCGTCGCCGGTCGATCGTCTCGTCGGGTCCGGGTATCGTCGCCGGTCACCCATCTCGTAACCCCCGGTTATCGTCGCCGGTCGGTTATCTGTCGGAGCCGGTTATCGTCGCCGGTCATCCATCTCGTGATCGCCGGTTATCGTCGCCGGTCGATCGTCTCGTCGGGGCCGGGTATCGTCGCCGGTCACCCATCTCGTAACCCCCGGTTATCGTCGCCGGTTGGTTATCTTGTCGGAGCCGGTTATCGTCGCCGGTCATCCATCTCGTGATCGCCGGTTATCGTCGCCGGTCGATCGTCTCGTTGGGGCCGGGTATCGTCGCCGGTCACCCATCTCGTAACCCCCGGTTATCGTCGCCGGTCGGTTATCTGTCGGAGCCGGTTATCGTCGCCGGTCATCCATCTCGTGATCGCCGGTTATCGTCGCCGGTCGATCGTCATGTCGGGGCCGGGTATCGTCGCCGGTCACCCTTCGCGTAAACTTTTCACTTCAACACGTCAAATGGCTTCAAGGGAGCAAGGTGGGGCCCACCAAGGCCAGCCGCAGATGGATCTGCGGCCAGCCGCAGATACATCTGCGGCCAAGATCGGGCTTATATGCCGCGTCCCGCTTCCAGATCTGTCACTTTCAACTTCCAACTCACACATATTCCTTGCGATTTTTGCTTGTTCGCAAGGGCTTTTCGTCGATTTTTCAACTTTCCTGCAAAAACTGTTCCGGTAGGATTGATCTACACGCTACAGGTAACACTTTGACCGGTCACTTTTCAATTTCGTCAATGTTTTGCTATACATTTGACTATTCGCATGTTTAGAGATAAAATGTATGCTTTACAATGCTATGTAATGTACCATCATATATACATGCTATGTATCAACTATGTGAGTCCTATTTTATGTTAATGAGGCGGTCCCACATACTGTTATTCCTTTTCTGCAATAAAATCATGCATTACATGCTGTAATTACATATATGAATGCAATTTAAATCTGTTTGAGGCTTTGATTGATGGAAAACACGTTTGGCTTATGCCTGGGATGTTCAATTTACAAACGGAACTCTGCCGATTTTTTTTTTTTTTTTTTTTTTTTTTTTTTTAACATGCATCATGTTGCATTAATCATATGATGAGGCTAGAAATTTAGAATGTTCATTACATAATTTTAAAAGGAAACTTACCTTCTTTCTCGCCCGTTCTATTCCAGCTATGAATCGTGATGCGCCCAGTAGCTCCTCCGCCTCTCGGACTTCGGGTGTTCGCCGTCGTAGGGCTGCACCCACTCCTGTTCCTCCTCCTCACCCGTCAGGCTCGTCGTTTGACGGAGGCTGTCATTCGTCCTGGTCATCCGGACTTTGAGGAGGCTGTTCCTCCGGAGGTCGCGGCGGAGGGGCCATCCTCCAGCACACCGGCTCCATCTACTCATCAGGCTCCTTCTGGCGCCTCTGTGCAGATACCCGATCTTTTGGGTCGGGATCTCAGTCGTCACCCCTCAGCATCTCTCGTGGCTAACGAGGTATATTTCAGCTCTATTCTGATTTCACTCTCAATTTCTCCATTCTCCTTTTATCCGGATTGATCCCCTTGGTGATTGCCCCAGGTACCCGAGTTTACCCAGCCGAGGGGCAACTGGTTCAACATCTACTCCCTTTACGCGGCCCTGCACAGTGATTATCGGGCGATGGTGGACTCTTGGGGCTTTCGACATTTCTTCACTATCATCCCCCGCCAGTGCCCCTGGGGTTATATGAGGGCTTTATCCGAGCGATGGTTCCACCAGACGCAGTCTCTTCATCTCCTCGACTGCGAGGTCGTGTTGACCCCATGGGACTGGAGGTACATTACCGGCATTGAGTTTACCGGGTCCCGCGTCCCCTTGGATCTTGATATCACTCCTGTGGAGGTTCGAGCTTTGCTGGGCTTCGCTGCTGAGGACCGGGTCTTTAAGGCCCGCAGTATCCGATCTGGTGCTTTGGCTGTCGATGCAGTCGGGGGTCTCTATGCGCTGCCTATTCCAGCAGATCAGGGCACCAGGGACATTCTGCTACGGCGCCTGTTCCTGACCATCATGAGGGGTTGTTTTCTGGGGAACAACTCCTCCACCATTCATTTCAGCGTCGTAGAAGGAGCGGTCAGAGATGTGGACCGCATCGGTGATTATGACTGGGGGTCATTCACCTTTGCCTATTTCCTCCACGGCATGCGTCTACGCTCAGAGGGACAGACTGATGCCTGGCTCGGCTTCTACCATTTTCTGTTGGTGAGTCCCCTCCTCCTCTCTTTTACTGTATTTCTTTTCCTTTCATCTCTTTTCTGTATTTGATAGTGACTCATGCCTTGCCTTGTTTCTATTCACAGTTCTGGGCTTACGAGCGGCTGCCATGTCTGAGGCCTATCACTACTCTGGGCCCGGACACTTATCCTCGGGGCCGGCGATGGCATCACAGCACTCTGGAGGAGGTTCCCGTGTCGGGCAGCTTTGCACATTGTCGTATTCAGCTGGAGTTGATCACGGCTGCCGACGTCGTCTGGATTCCCTACCTCTCCGATCATCTGACTGTGGGGTTTGCTGACGGGCATCCTTCCGGCCCGGAGTTCGAGCTTTCCACCCGTCGCCTCACCTTGCAGAGTGTTGGAGGCTGGGTGATGTATCTGGGAGAGCGCGCATTCAGATGCGTCACTGGAGAGATCCGCATCCCGCACTCCCTTTCTTTCACTACTTTCTGGCCGCTGGATTCTCAGCCCTCGGAGATCATGCTCGCCGGGGAGGATGGTCGGATGCTTTCCACGGGTCCCACTACGAGTGATGCATTCCGTACATGGTGGGTGCCCCGCACCATCGGTCCTCAGACTCAGGCCACTTTCTTTCTTGGAGATATGGTTCCAGGCTCGGTGACGATGACCGAATGGGCTGCCTGCGTTCGGACCCCTACCCACGCTGAGCAGATCGCCTCATTGACCCGTCAGGTAGATCAGTTGTCGCTGTTTATTCAGGGGTTGGGCCGGGCCCCGGAGGAGGCTTACACCTACGATCCTGACGGTACAGGTTATGATGCAGGCCCGAGTTCATCTGATGCCACAGCGCATCCCTACATCCCTGATATGAACTTTGGTCCTCCGAGCTCGACGACTCCAGGGGATCAGTTCGAGGATCCTGCTTTCATAGACGATACTGACTTTATTTAGACCAGGATAGGATAGGGCCCTTTTGTATCGGCACCTGCTTAGATTTCTTTTTCATTTATGCACTATGTACTGAACTCATTTATTTATTTATGCACAGTTTTCTTTTCATTTTTATGGGATTCACCTGGTTTATTATTAACTGTATGATGCATGCTCTTTATTTATGGATAGAGAATGACCCCTGTACAGTCTTTTTGATACTATTTTTTCACAGATGTCGTCCTCGGATGCCGTGGTTCGTTTGGATTCCATTCCTCCCACAGGGTTGATTGGCAGCCTCTTCCGCTGGTTGGACAGTCTACTGCCAGCAGATAGGGTTATCGTAGATGGTCCTTTGGGACATTCTTGGTCCTTATTAACCTTCCGGGTGCCAGCGGGCTTTGTGGATGGTCTTCTGAGCTGTTGGGCCCCTGCCCGTCAGGTGTTTAGGTTTGGGACAGTAGAGCTGACCCCCACCCTTGAGGAGTATGCTCGCTTCACCGGCCTGCCGTTGGATGGTCCCTGTGCTAGGGTTACCGTTGGTTCCATGCGCCGTCAATTCTTGACTTTTACCGGTTTGCGGAGGGCTGTCTTATTACCGGTAATCACATCAGACCATATGGTTCCTCTTCAATTCTTGATTGACCGATTTGGCTCACCTGACAGCTTCCGTCTTTTCCTCGGTGATTTTTCCGTGTCCGAGGAGCGCTGGGATGCCTTGAGAGTGGGCGTTCTGATGGCCTGTGTCATCTCAGTTTTGTATTTGCCTGCAGGATCCGATCACTTGGACATGCGGATTGTTGCGGCCATTAGGGCCCTTCAGGAGGATCACACCATTCTCCCCATGATATTGGCGGATACCTATATGTCGGCCACATATTGCCAGTCCTTCCGAGGAAGATTCTTCAGAGGGAGCTCGACCTTGCTGTATATGTGGTTCATGAGTCATCTTAGTCCCATCGGCCATTTCCGTCGCCAAGGGTTTTGCTTCAGCCATGACATAACCACGCAGTTTTCGCTTCGTCCCGCGAGTTGTACTGATGTGGCCTCCTGGACATCATTTTTGTCTATCATTGAGGACCCCTTTCATCTATTGGTTTACTCGGGATATTGCTCCTTCATGAGCTTCTTGACTCATGTGCCTGGCATGGATTTCATTCCCATTGCTGGGTTAAGGGGCGTGACGACCTATCATCCCCTGGCGGTTATGGGGCAGTTTGATCAGACACAGGATTTACACCCCTTCGCGGGTGCAGCCGCATACCGATTCCTTATATCATTCTGTACAGAGAGGGATCTATTGCAGGTATACGAGCTTTGGAATCACAGGATCTTTGCCGAATATAGTGCGAGCTGTCACATCCAGACATTTGCCTACGTACAGTGGTTGCGTGGAGACCTGGATTCGGCTAGTTTGAGTCGGACTGGGGCCTTTGATGGCTCTGGAGTGATTTTCACAGAAGATACCACAGACCACTCCATTTCAGCCGATTATGCCCCGAGTCGGGTCGCTGATGATTCCCGACTCCGCCTGGCGCTGATTACTACTGAAGCCGAGAGGGATGCCGCCCTTGCCGAGAGAGATGAGGCCATTCGGGCTAGAGATGCTGCCATTGCCGATAGAGAGGCCATTGTATTTCAGACCAGGGCAGTGGTAGATGCTCATTTTGGGACTGTCAGCCGAGCTACTGCTTTACTGGATCGTATTGATATGATGGGGCAGCAGATTGCAGGAGATGCTGATGCTTCAGATCTATCCACCACCCTGTCCATCCTGCTTCGGCTAGTTTCAGATTTGTAGATTATTTTATTTCCTGCATAGACTATGTTGGTTTCATCAGTTATTGAAAGAGAAATCTTGTAATAAAACGACTTATATATATAGACATGCATTTAAATTTAGTCATTTTCCCCTTTTGTCGTATCATTGCCATCCATTGGATCATCATTTTATCCAACTGACCATGATTTTGACATTTCGCCTTCTTTCTTTCCTCAAGGACCTGATGGAGATTTGACAGATATTGCCGCACACCTTTGATTTCGTCGGATTGAATCTCAGATTTTGGATAACTGTTTGGGTTGGATCAGGGTATGTATTCTGGGATGAAACTGGTTAGGCAGTTGGTTTCGGGAAGGTTTTGAGGGTGTAGGAAGGTTTTATCTGGCTATCGAAAATTGGTTTTGGTTTGGGAAAGGATTATTTTTAAAGGATCGGACCGCGCCATGATGGCTGCCTACGTACCCCCACAAGTTGGAAGATCAGGTCCTACGTAGTTCGCCCTCAGGGGAAAAAGGAACTGATGATTTAAGCGTAGAACCGCTTCACCGAGTCAGAATTGAGGGGTTGTGGAAATACCTCACCATCCATTTCTTGCAATATGAGGGCCCCTCCGGATAGTACTTTCTTGATCACAAATGGCCCTTCCCAGTTCGGGGCAAACTTCCCCTTGGCCTCGTCTTGACAAGGCATGATTCTTTTCAACACCAAATCGTTTTCCTTGAACTTCCGAAGTCTTATCTTTTTATCGTACGATCGAGAGATCCTCTGTTGATATAGCTGACCATGCCAAATGGCAGCCACTCTCCTTTCATCAATCAGGGCCAATTGGTCATATCGACTTTGCATCCAATCCTCTTCGCTTATCTGAGCGTCGATCACTATTCTGAGGGACGCCATCTCAACCTCGACTGGTAGAACAGCCTCCATTCCATACACCAAAGCGTAAGGGGTTGCCCCTGTAGAAGTACGCGTTGATGTTCGGTATGCCAGCAAGGTGAGGGGTAACAGATCTGGCCATCCCCGATGATTAGCAGACATTTTTTCCATGATCTTCTTGATGTTCTTATTGGCCGCCTCCACTGCCCCATTCATTTTGGGACGGTAAATGACGGAATTGAGATGCTTAATCTTGAACTGGTCACACAGTCCTTTCATGAGGGCGTTGTTTAAATTCTTGGCATTGTCGGAGACCACAACCTCAGGTTGCCCATATCGGCAAATGACATTATTCCTGATGAAGTTGACGATGACCTCCTGAGTGACTTTGGGGAAAGAGGCTGCTTCTACCCATTTGGTGAAATAATCGATCATGACGAAGATGAATCGGTGCCCGTTGCTTGCTTTGGGCTCTATTGGTCCGATTACATCCATTCCCCACATTGAAAATGGCCAGGGGGAGGTCATACAGTGCAGTTCATTTGGAGGTGTATGGATCACATTACCGTGCGCCTGGCATTGATAACACCGTTTGACATGATCATCGCAATCGGCTTTCAGCGTTAACCAATAATGCCCTGTCCTCAAGATCTTTTTGGCCAACATCGGTCCACTCATATGTGGCCCACACACCCCGCCATGGATTTCATTCATAATCCTTTGGGATTGCGTTTCGTCTACGCATTGCAACAGTCCCAACCCGGCATCCCTTTTGTAAAGTGAATCGCCACTCAGGTAAAACTTCATCGCCATCTTTTGAATTCTCATCCTTTCAGTCCGATTTGCCTGATCGGGAAGGGATCTGTCTCTCAGATATTCCCTTATGTCGTGATACCAGGGCTGCCTCGTCAACACCACCTCATTTGATAACACTGCCACATTTTCCTCATATGCCGGGGCATTCTGTACGGTGATCTCAATCTGTGGACTGTCCCTACTCTTGATCACGTGGATTAAGGAAGCCAAAGTCGCCAATGCATCGGCAAAATCATTTCGTCCCCGAGGAATATGGCGGAAGGCGATATCTTCGAACTCTTGCATAAGCTGGGTGACACAACGATGGTATGGAAGTAACCGAAGCTCCTTAGTGTTGTATACCCCGATTGCTTGTCTGATTACCAATTCTGAATCCCCGAACACCGCTAGTCTTTTTACTCCCATGTCACGGGCCAATCGGAGTCCCAAGATACACCCCTCGTATTCAGCGGTGTTATTCGAATTGCTGAAAACGAAGTTTAGTGGCCACGGGGTATTGTTCTCCGGTGATAGAGACTAGGACCGCTCCGGCTCCTGCCCCCTCGGCATTCATGGCACCATCAAAATACAGCTTCCAGAATTGTCCCTCGTCATCACATTTTTCGCGCGATACCCAAAATATATCTTCGCCCGGGAGAGGAGTTTCTAACGGCTCCATCCCTCCTGCCGGGGCTTCCGCCAACTGATCTGCAATTCCCTGCCCTTTCATGGCCTTCTGGGTCACGTACACCATGTCAAACTGTTGTAAAATTAACTGCCATCTTGATAGTCGACAATTCAGCATGGGCCTTTCGAAAATATATTTCAGGGGATCCATTCTTGATATCAGGTACGTTGTATGCCCATGGAGGTAGTGCTGTAATCTCCCTGCAGCCCAGGCCAGAGCACAACAGGTCTTCTCAATGGGAGTGTAATTCTGCTCACATTGGCTAAATCTTTTGCTGAGGTAATAGATGGCCTGCTCTTTTCCCGCCTCATTTTTCTGTCCCAACATACATCCCATCGCGATGGCATTTACCGATATATACATAAACAGAGGGATCCCATCCTTCGGGGGTACCAGCACTGGTGCTTCAGTCAACTGCTTTTTAATGGTCTGAAAAGCCTTCTGACATTGCTCATTCCACTCTTGGGAAACCCCTTTTCTTAACAGTTTGAAAATGGGCTCACATGTAGTCGTCAAGTGGGATATAAAACGGCTGATAAAGTTTATCCTTCCGAGGAATCCCCTTATCTCCTTCTCTGTGCGAGGTGCTGGCATATCCACAATGGCCTTAATCTTTGCTGGATCCAACTCAATGCCCCGATCACTAACCAGGAAACCCAAGAGCTTGCCCGACTGTACTCCGAAAGCGCACTTGGCTGGATTGAGTTTCAAATTATACTTTCTGAGCCGATCGAATAGCTTTTTGAGATGGGTTATATGATCAGATTCTACCTTCGATTTCACAATAATGTCATCCACGTAGACCTCTATCTCCTTGTGCATCATATCGTGGAACAAGGCCATCATGGCTCTCTGATAAGTAGCCCCTGCATTTGTGAGACCGAAAGCCAGTCGCCTATAGCAGAAAGTGCCCCAGGGGGTGATGAATGCGGTCTTTTCCCGGTCCTCTTCCGCCACCATTATCTGATGATATCCCGCAAAGCAATCCACAAAAGAATACATTTCGTACTGGGCTGTGTTATCTACCAGGATGTGTATGAAAGGCACCGGGAAGTTATCCTTGAGACTGGCCTTGTTTAGATCTCTGTAGTCTACGCATACCCTCACCTTTCCTCCAGGCTTAGCCACCGGGACCACATTGGATAACCATTCAGGATAAGTGGATACCATAATGATTCCCGCCCTGAACTGCTTGATGATCTCTTCCTTCACTTTTAAGCTCCACTCAGGTTTCAACTTTCTTAGTTTCTCTGCTTGACAGGCCTGAAACCCTCCTTGATGGGTAACCGGTGCACCACAATGTCGGTGGACAATCCGATCATATCCTCGTGCGACCAGGCAAAGACATCCTCATATTGGCTTAGTAACTCAATCATTTCTGCTTTTTGGCTGGGGGTAAGGTCTGTCCCTATCTTGAGTTCTTTTGGATTGTCAGGGGTTCCGATATCTATAGTGATGGTTTGGTCCAAATTGGGTTTGGGTTTATCCTCGACCCATCCCTTGATCTCGTCAGGTGCGTCGTCGTAATCTGTCTCATCTTGTTCAATGCCCATTAAATCGAAATCCAGCTCAATGTCAAAATCATAATCATCATTCAAATTTGAAAGACCATTTGTTAGGCAAGGATTACTCAAATTGGTACACCTGACATGAAACAAAATACTTGTCATATATAAATCACTTTTTCACGATGATCGCATTTTCAAATAACAAGAAGAAACGACATAATGATGCAGAATTAAAACAACAACAAAAATAAACTTCTTCATTCCCCCATCATCTGGGGTCAATCATCCTGACGTCGAGTTTTACCCCTGTTTGGATATCACGGGTTTCTGGGTCCAATTGTCGATGGTCAGGTCAGCTGGAATGCGCTGGATAAAGGAGGGCCTCACATCGGACACCTCCCCGATGATTACGGATACGTCGCCTGAATCCTTCTCCATATCTTTTCCAGGAATAATCAGCCCTGCCCAATCGATGACAGGCACAACTTGTTGGGCTCCCGGTGGCGCGATAACATTCGTCCCCTCCTTACTGCTTGTTGATTGTCCGGGGATGTAGCATTTGGTTTCAAACTCCTTTGCGACCTCCTGCAGGAAACTTTCCCTCCGGGCCAACTCATTACGTGTGGGGGTTAACTCTTCATTCCCTGCCCCAATCACAGGCCTGCTGATCCCCTGCCCGTTGTCGACTTTGGTCACTGGACTGCCAACTAGTCGAATCGGAGTCGCACCCTGACGATGTCCCCGTACTGCGCCCACATGGTATCCCAATCCTGCCTTGCCTATCTGCTGTGGTAGGTGGATGGGCTCAGTGATTCCCTGACTGCTTTTCCCTAGTCCCTGTCCAGGTTGGAAGTTCATTTTAATCATTTCCTTTGCCACAAAGGTGAGTTCCGGAGGGACCCTTGGTTTCACAGCTGGAGCTCCCAGGCATCTATAATGGGGAGTGCTAATCTCTAGTGTTTGAAAGCTGGCAGGCGCCGCTGACTCATCCACATTGATTACTGGTAGGCCACTCCTGGGAGGAGAAGGGTCATCACATTCGGCCGAGATTGTTACCAGATTCCCATCGATGATCAACTTGATTTGTTGGTGGAGCGTGGAAGGAACTGCCCCGGCCATGTGTATCCACGGCCTCCCTAACAGCAGGTTGTAGCTCGCCGTAATATCTAGGACTTGGAAGGATATATCAAAAGTACAGGGCCCTATCTCCACTGGCAATTCTATTTCCCCAATGGTATCCCTCCGGGAGCCGTCAAAAGCCCGAACCACCACATGACTGGCTCGGAGGCGTTTGGAACTGATGTTCATTTTCTTTAGCGTACTGAGGGGACATATGTTCAATGCCGATCCCCCATCGATCAACACCCCATTCATGACATATCCTGAGGAGATTACCGCGATGTGTAGCGGTTTTCGGTGCCCCCTTCCCTCTTCGGGAATGTCCTCATCTGTAAAGGATATTGCATCGGTTTCCAATAAGTGGCCTACCAACCGGCCGAAACCCTTCTCACTAATTTCTTTGGGCACAAATGCCTCCTCCAGAACCTTCATCAGGGTTTTGCAATGCTCACTGGATGACAACACCAGATCCATGACTGATGTTAGGGTTGATTCCTCGTTTAAAATCTGGATCCCCCTCATTTCTGGGTGATCCATCCTTTTCAAAAACTCTATGGCCCTTTCCTCAGAAACCTCTTCATTTTTTCTCTTTTGGCTCTCAAGGACTCGCCCGGGCAGATATAAGGGGTTCCCCTTGGTCGTCACGGAAGCACAACTGACCGCTTCCTCTGGCATTCCCCCATAATTCCAGGGTACAGTCTTCAGACTACTGATAGGGAGTTGCGGCCTTGCTGCAAGTATGATGGGCCTCGGGGCTGTCAGCTTGACAGGTCCCTCTATGTTACTCGTACTTACCCCTATCAACCTGATGGGCGCTACCCGTGCATCCCCATGATCATGTATCACGTTGATCATCTCCTCAATTTTCTGCACATAGTTCAACCTTGGCGGCCCCCCAGCCTCACTTGCCTCCGTCACATTGACTCCCCCCCCATCATGTCTTGGCAGGGGATTTGCCTTAACATTCGGGGAGTCCGGTTGCTCCACCACAATTTCCCCGTTGTCGATCATGTTCTGAATTATATGTTTCAATGTCCAACAATCTTGTGTATCGTGACCCGGGGAACCCGAGTGATAGGCGCACCGTTTGCTTGGATCAAATCTCCTTCCCTTCGGGTCACTTGGGGGAGCCAAATTGATTATCTTCTTTTGGGCCACCAATACCGCTAATACTCGTTCAAGCGGCTCCCCGAGCGGGGTGAATACTCGATTCTGCGAGGCCTCATATCTTCTTCGCCCCTCTGTCCTTTGATCTGTGAAGTTTGGCTGACGGGATGGCCCTCCCCTCTGTACCTGAACCGGAAGATGGCTTTCTGTTTTTCTGGATGACCCTTGTAAGATGAGGGAAACATCCTCTTCCTTTTTCTTTTGGACCCTCCGGGAAGTGCTGCCATAGTTTCCATTCTGTATTTGCTCGGCAGCAGTTTCTAAAGCAGTAAGATCCCGGATTTTACCCGACTTCAACCCCATGTCTACCATCTCTCCATGTTTAATCATTTCAGCAAAAGGTCTTCCAATCCCCGAGATGACCCTCTCATAATATGGTGCCTCCTGGATGTCTACAAAGGTCATCACCATCTCTGATTCGTTCATCGGGGGGGTCACCTGTGCGGCCATGCCCCTCCATCGTTGGGCATATTCCCTGAAGGACTCCCTAGGCTGTTTTTTAACCTTTGTCATTTGGTACCTGTCAGGGGCCATCTGGGCCTGAAAGCTGTATTGGGTCAAGAAGGTATGGGCCAATTCCTCCCAGTTGTGGATTCGGGCGTTGTCGAGGCGGGCATACCAGATTCTGGCCTCCCCTGTTAAGCTTTTCTGGAATAGTTGCATTCTTAACCCCTCGTCTTCGGCATAAGACCCGAGTTCTCCAATGTATATTTTCAAGTGTGTATAGGGGTCTCCCTTTCCATTGTACTTTTCAAACTCGGGAACTTTGAACTTTTCTGGATATCTGGCTCCGGGGAAAACACATAAATCCGAATAATTAACCCTGCCCAGGGAGCCTATGCCCCTTAGAGATTGGATGGTCTCCTCTATGTGTTTCATTTTTCTCCGAAGGTCGTCATTGTCCCCTTCTTCTGGGATAGTAACCACTGTCCTGCTAGGTATGGGAACGGCCCTTGTAATGACTGGCTCGTCCTTGAGTTGGGGTTGGTCATCCTTACCCAGGTTTACAACATTTTTAGGAGGATTCTGGTCACCCCCTGGTGGTGGAATATTATGTGGTCCTTGGCTTGGCGGATCCTGTCTGAGTAGGAACTGCTCTTTTAGCATCGTGGCCATTTCCATCATCTGTTTTTTGAAGTCATCAAACTCTTCCCGAGATATGGAACTATGATTAGGAATATCAGCCATTTTAGATGTAGAATTTTGGGCTTTCTTAGACTGCGAACGGGTTTGAGGAGCAATCCTGCGAAACAACGGTTCGAAGTTTTAGTCTTGGGGAAATGAAAGAATGGATGCATGCTAAAACCATAACCTTTTGTGTGTTTTTGGGTTTTTTAATCTTTTTCTGCAAAACAACTCGTTAGCGGTTCTTTATTGAAATAATACATGCTAGATATGATTTATTATGCTTCCCGTGTCGTTCCCTGCAAAACACAGAGGTTAGTATTTTCTCTTGACATAAAGGGGAAGCATATATGAATATGTTGCAATGGAATTATGGCATTTATACGCAGGAACGTAAAAGGGCATGAAGAGACTTATCCTGCGTTGGGTTAATCTGGGGCTGACCTATCTTAGGGTTACTCTCACGGGCTTTTCGGCATGAAGGTTCCCAAATCTTCGCAATCTACTCGTTTGAGCCCTTTCGATTGGAGCGGATTTGAGTGGTGCGTTTCCTGAGCCATCTCCGGGGAGCAGCCCCATCGAGTCCAGTAATAAGCAACCGACGGGTTCGCCTCAGGAGGAGGTACAATCTCAACATACATTCACATTCATCGTCCTCAACCGTATGCAAATGATTACTTTAAGGTAAATCAACTCCATTCAATCATTCATTCATTGGACAAAAGCACACATTCACACAACAATAAGTAAAATAGGTCAAAATGTCGCACGCACATACATATTCATAAAATTCTTTTAAGGATAGGATAGCATCAAGATTTAAGCGCGGCTTAAGCCCTCTAATGTCCCCAGCAGAGTCGCCAGCTGTCGACGCCGGGTTTTTCGCTTTCTCGTCTTTGGTCTTTTCCAATTTTAGCCTTTTGGTTTAGATGATTTTTGGAAAAGGTCGGCATTGAGGTCGACGGGGTTTTGAAAGATCGTTTTTATGATGAGCCAATTAACCAGAGTCGCCAGTTGGTATATTTGAAATGGATGTACCAACTCATCCGAGTTTTCGTTCTTTTGTAAATCGCTGGCTCATATGTGACTCCGAATTAATTTGGTCTGCGAATTGAGATTCATAGAGTTCGGGGGCTTGCTTAAGTGAGGGGAAGGTGTTAGGCACCCCTCGACTTCCGTGAAACACGGTTACCGCAAACTTGATGCTTTCCTATCCTTTAATTCATGAATATGTGTATGTAGGTGCGCGCGCGTGTGTGTGTGGGCCTATGTGAATGTTGTGGTGAGTTTGTATGAAAGAGTCATTTGGATTTTAGGGAAAATCGTGTTTTAATTTGAGTATGCTTCGGAATGTCTTTTCGGTATACCCGAGAAAGCTTTATTTCTTTATGAGAAAGGTTTGGTTTTAAGTGTCCAAAACTATGAGATTTTTCATTAAATGTCGTTTTTTTGGCAAAAGAAGAATTTTAAATCTTCGTCAAAATAGGAATCGAGATCTATACATTGCTTTCGTGAAACGATCGGGCAATTTCTAGGATCTCTTTCACCCTATGCACAAAGATTTAATAAAACGTTACTTATTTGCAAAATCATTTTTGTGTGGTGTTTTGGAAAAACGATCTTTCTTTAGCTTCCTCGTTAGATAGGAATCGACATTCATTAACATTTCTCAAATTTTAAACTCGTGATTCTAATATCCTACTTTGCTTGATTTTTATGAAAATCTTATCATTTAGCTTTGAAATCAATTTCGCGTCATAAATCGAATCGAGCATAAACACGCGTCGGGGCTATTCATGGGCATGTAAGCCATCAAAATATCCCCGAACGCCAACAATCACAAATTTCACTATTTCGGGGCCTTAAACACGATTCCCGCCTTGGCGTCGTTTTAAGGCCCAAAGGTTACATGTTACAAAACGAGCATCTTGAATCTATCACATACATCAAAACATCCATCATCGGATTTGGACCTCGGGGTCGCATTCCTAGGCTCACACGAGATTAATACATGCCTACAAAATGAATATTACATAACTAACCAACCCGGGTTTATCTAATATACCATGATATCCGGAAATGACAATCTAAATAAATTACACCCAATAAATTATCACAAACAAGCTAGAAATTTTATCAATTGGATATCCTCGGGTTATTAGGAAGAATTTTGTTCCGATGGAACCCTCCCTAATAATCCATAATCCATGATTGTTCAACAATATACATGAAAACTACATCCCATCTAAGCAAATAAGATGATATGAATTGTTATAACAAAAGGAATTTTTACCTTGCAAAATGATCTCAAAAAGGATGAAGTCTTGGTATTTGAATAGGATGAGAAATATATTTGATACAATCAAAATTAAAGGAGTAAAATTTCTCTCTTTTTCCTCTCTTTTCTTCCTATTTTTGTTGCAAAATCTACTATTTTTCTCTCAAATTCCGTGCTGCTGTTTGCTGTTTTTCTTCTTCTTCTCCAAAATTTGCTGAACCTCCTGTATGCTGCCCGAAGCGGCTTAAATAGGCTGGCCAGAGCCAGCCGCAGATCTATCTGCGGCTGGCCGCAGATGGATCTGCGGCTGGCCAGCTGGCACGCCTCCCATCGCACTCAGCTGCTGAGTGCTGATTTCCCGGTTTTCGTGCTGGCGCACCCACTTGGCCGCAGATCTATCCGCGGCTGGCGGGCTTGACTTTCTCGATTTTCGTGCCACGCCTCGATTTTCGTACCGCAACGTCGGTTTTCGCTGACAGGCCCGTATTCCGCAGTCCGGGAACTTCCGGGAGACGTGCCACCTCATTCGGAAATGCCTGCCTTGGACGGTCATGCTGTCACGTCGACTTGGGCTGCCCAAATCATTGCGGCGGTGCCGGGCGCTCGCCCTTGTGCCCGCTCTTTTGCTCCTGCAAGCTGGTTCAATTGACGATTTCGCCCTCCTGTCAAGGTTAGTAGAAGGAAACGCAAAATTTGGGTGTCTACAATATTGATAAAATTGCATGTAAAAAGTACACAAATCTTTCATATCCAAATTGACACAATATATTACAAAAAAGAGAGAATAAAAAATTAACACTTAATTCTTTTCAAATTGATAGTAGAGAATAATGATTTTTATTTTCAACACTTTTCTTTTCTTTCTCATTTATTGATATGTATAAAAAATTGTGTTCATTTTATAATCTTATTAGAGTGTTGTTATATATTTATATCATATTAACTACTGACGTATGGATATGTGATAGGATGGTATATAGAAGGAGTGTTTACGGTGACAATTTTTTTTTTATAAAAATTAGTTTACAAAATGAATTGGCATAGTGCAATTAAATGCATGATCCACTATATATGAGTGGACCTAGTGATAACAACCAACCACATTATTTTATAAGTAACTTTTTGTAAGATTTTTTTATCATCAAAATACTATTGATAACGCTCATAAAAAAGAGACCTACATATTTCTATTATAAAAATATTTTACGGCTTATAATTTTATATCAGTCGCAATTTACATTTGACATAAAATTAGTCTAACATATAATCATTTTTCATCTTATTATAATAGTAGAAACAAAATTGCAAACAAATTACACAAATGGAGGCAAGAAAATCATCAGTGTAATAAAGGGTCCCCTAAATGAACACTCATCTTACATAAATATTACCGGCCTTCAATGACCAAATTATGATCAAGCACCTTGGACTAATGATCAAGCATTGTGTTAAGGTTCCTCCTCCTCTCTCTTCTCCTACTCTTTCTAAGAAAGGTGCCCCTCATTTGAGGGGAAAAAGAAGCCTCACCCTCTTAAATTATTCTCTCATTGGTCCAACATTCTTTTGCATAGATTTCAAAATCTAACCAATAAAAGCAATATGTGATATAAAGTATTATAAGATTAAGAAGTATCACGTAGTTTCATTAAAGATACATATTTAAAACGACTTTTAAAAATAATTATATGCCCTAAATGTTAGTTTAGACATGTATCTCTAATTTTAGAACGGATCGAAAAAATATATATTTTTAATGCTGAACTTGACTCTCCTCTATTATACTTTCCTTCAAATTTCATCAAATACATCCTATTTTCATAGTATTACATAGTATAATTAAAATTAATACCGGTCAATTAATTTAAAATATTAAGTAGTATTGTTCCTAAAATAAAAGCTATTTGACACCTTTTTTTTTATCATTTGATCAACATGTAGATTTTTCATCAAAATTTCACTCGTTGAAAAATTCTTTTAAACTTTTAACAGTAAAAATATTTTTAATGGTTCTAATTTTTAGTAAGATCGATCTTTTATCGTTAACTATCTACTAATATATTTTGATCATTACTAACAAAATTATTAAGATCAAAGAATTAGTGTATTAGATAAAAATAAAATTGAAAGGAAGGTATAATGGAGGGGAACAAAATCCTCTAATGTTAGAATGAAGGGAGTGTTATTGTATTAATTCATTAACACTTTGTTCAAAGTGATAGTTTATACATAAAACGAAGATACATCGTAAAATGACGACTTTTAATGATAATTTTATGTTCTCAAATATAGTTTAGGTTGTGGTGGTGTGATATTGAAACTGATATTAAAAAAATAATGGCAAATTAAGAATATAATGTCACTTTATAATCTTAAAAAAAATGTAATTTTAATTTTAGAATAGATTAAAAAAAATATATCTGTAATTTTTGAATAGAGGGAGTTAATACATGTTCTTCTCATACCTTAGTATTAAAATGTATAATTCCACAAATTATTATAGCTTGAAGCAGAATTTAGGTAGAGTTTTTAAAGAGATTTCAATTAGAATAAAGGTCCCACTGCTTTCCTAATCTTTCAATACAAAAAGATCCAAGCATACTTTATCTTTACCAAATGACATGTAATAATTCCAATCAATCTTCTAGTAGAGAACAATAAATCTAGCCATGGATTTAGAGAGAGATGGGAAGATAATCAAACAAAACGACAAAGCTTCCGTTTGGGGAGGCTTTTACTTTTAAGCAGGGCAAGGTCTCATTTATGCAGGGATATAATGATCATCTTTATTTATTTTAACCTATCAAAAAGAATAATTAATTTCACTAAATATATATATATATATATATATTACATAAACCCTCAAATGGTCCCTGGTTTGGTTATCATGAGATAAAACTGCTAAAAATTAAGCTATAGGGCATATGGCAGTCATAAGCACCCTTAGCTAGATATTGAACTTAGACAACTTAGCATTCCCAAAACCTAGTGTAAGGGCCTATTGGTTGGTTGTATTTTTATAAGAAAGGTGAAACCAACATTAAATATTGGGTTAGTGTTGGATATATATATATATATTTGAAGAGTGATCTATAAATCTATGATAAATTCCTTTGACTTTATAAATTAAACATTTTTTGTGGTATTATTCAGATAAGCACATTTGTGAACGAATATAAAAGAAACCAACAATTCAATTTTAAAATTTTAAAATTTTAAAATTTTTTTGCAACTAATTAGAGGAGTGCTACAACTCTTATAAAGTCACGCTCAAATTTGTCAGCACGTTCAACCACCGGCTTAGACGTGAACCTATACAGAAAGAACTACCAGAAAGTATTTAATAGCTTGAGTCGTTGGAAGATACCTTCGGTGTGAGGTAAGAACAAATTTCAAGATCGGTTAATAATGGAGGAGCAAGTATTTAGTAGGCTATAATGTGTACTTCTATTGTTCATCCCTATTTATAGTTTACCTCCGCTGGCTCAATAAGATTACAATTCCTAATTTAAATTGTATAGAAAAAGCTATTGAAAAAGATAAGTACCATGTAAGAATTAATATTGGATATATAGTAACTGTATGATATTTTAGTTGGCAAGATAATGACCTAAGTCTATTTGTTATAAGAGTTAATGATATAATGGGCTGGAATATGGCCCAATTCAAACAACCCGTTATATAAAATACGCAGCCCTATATTGTCCCCACTCCTTCACATAATGAAAAGAAGTGGACGAGTGAAATCAAGAAAAAGGAGTTTCGAGAGCTCGAAGAATTACTTAGACCGAAGGCAGAGCCCAATTAGAAGGAAAATCCAAGGGTCACCCTTGTTGGAAGCGATGCGTGTTTCCTTTTCTTAAAAAGGAGGGATCTGCTTAATTGTGGGTTAGGGGATGTTCATTGAGTCCATATGGACTTCTTAGAAAGGAATTCAAACCCAACGACAGACTAGGCCCATTAAAAATTTAAATTAGAAGGGAGGCCCAATAATCTGCAACACCCAGGCGCGTGAGAATATCAAGAGGTTCCAACGGCTTAGTAGGAGAAACGTTTATAGGGGATTGTGCCCCTTTACTACTCCGGCCGTTGGATTGTAATCAACTAGGCCGTCAATATTGGGTATAAATAGAGAGATAATAATAATAATAATTGCAAAGTCACCATTTAAAACACATTACTACGTAAATATTCACATATGGTTATACTTCTATATACTGCAAGATCATTTATTGCCTTATTTTGGTCTTATTATACCACCGGGAAAAAAGATAGATTGAAGAATCTTTTACTAGAATATATTATAATTCCAAGTAGAAAAGTGGTATCATATAATCCTTTTAAGGTATCATAGTCTTAAAAATGACAAGAAACTGTCCATAAAATTAAATAACAAACTAATCATGGGATAAAATAGCCATTAATGGTAGTGAATTAGTAAATATAGTCCTATTCCATCCATTTGACAAACAAACATAGCCATAGAGATTACATCAATTTCAAAACACTGCAGATCCTATAGGGTTGTAAGCACAAGCATCTCTAGTCATGGTAACAACTGAACCTTTCAGCAATTTAGAAAACAACTGATAATCTTCATCAATTCATAAAAATATATTGACAAGTAAAAAAGTTAACCTCGTTATTGATCTCAACACTCAAAGAGCGATTAATCAAAAGCATACACATATGCAAGGTCATTGAGTGTACAAACTGCGAGGATTACCAAATTTCACAGGCCTCGGTCGAGAGATACTTCATCATCAGGGTCTTTTTGACTTGCAACATGATGTTATTCAATATCACTCCTCAAGTGACTTTTCTTCTACATCAGTATCTCCATACTGACAATTTTGAAAGATATATTGACATGGTTACCACACCTAAGTAAATGTATCAAAAGAACATCATTTGTTCCCCGAGTCCCGACTTCATACAAATATTTAAATTCAATAGAGCTAAGTAAGGACATACGCTGAGCCTTCAGTGCCTATGACTTGGGAGTAAAGTCTCTTCTTATGCAAGGCCCAAAATGAGTCATAAAGTCTCTTCTTATGCAAGGCCCAAAATGAGTCATAATAAAGGTCACACGTCTTTAGCAACACAGTGACCCTAGTCGGGACTGATATTCCACTTGAAAGATGAGCTAAAAATTGTATGCTATGTCACTATATAAATACATACAAAAGAGGAACATGACAAACATACTTCATTGCTATCTCTCCATCCAAACAAGTAAGATCCTGAGCCACGTATTTTCTTTTGAGACCTTAATGCTTCAACATGTCATTTTTGTCTTTCAGCAGCCTGTTCATCACAAAGATGGAATATTTAGGAAAGGGAACAAATACATAAAATAAGCAGTTGAGAATAAGAAATCCAGTAACTTTTTGCCTGCAAGCTAAAGAGCATAAAAATCTTGGCGCACAAGTATATGAAGTTGTACAGCAAAATAACACAATCACTGAGAGCAATATGTATCTACATCTCGCATCTAACAGGAGCATCATATATTATACAAAAATAGTGAAACAAGGAATCAAGACCAATAGAGTTCTAGGAATTCACTTTCTTAATTAGAATAAAAGGAACATAAAGGAACAAATTGAAGCTACTCTGGGAAAAAAAATTAGTATATTTAGTCTTTGCTACTCTTATCTGAAAATCCAGGCCTCTTCCCTGTTACCTAACTATGACAAGATTTGGTACATTGCTTTTGAAAATTGAAAGTGGACTCTCACATTTTGGGGACAGAGGGAGTATTAGTTTCAAATGTTGAGGAAGTACGGTCATCCAAAAGAGGCAATGTAAATATTACGATACTACCAAACTGAGGAAAGAGAAAACTAATCAAAGTGTGGACACATAACCACACCCTACTTATATTCTGCTCTTTAACTAAGATGAAAACTGATACATCTTGGATAAAATTGTTTTAGGAAGTGAAGAAATATACAAATTCAATCTCATAAATTGAAATTTATTTAAGCCACTGCATAAAGAAGATATAATAATGCCAAAAAAAAATGAAAGCAAAAGTTTCAGTATAGATCAAACCTTTCGGAGTTTTGTCAATACTGAATCTTCTAATGCCTGGTATCCAGCACCAACAAGATTACTTAATTTTGGACTCTCAGATTCCACAGGTTGCTGGACACTTTGGAAAGGAGCAGCTACAGCTGGCTGAAGAGGCAGGACTAGAAGAGGATTTGAAAGATCACCACACACACTCCCGGTGGCAGCCACCTGCAAAATGGGAAATAACATTTCAAAACACCACATATTGTGGTAAGAGGAATATTATATATATGTAATGATGAGTAATTTTAGCCCTAAGCATGTAGGTATCAAACTTACAACGGCATCTTTTGAGGCCATAACAATAAGAGCCGATCCTTTCTTTTTATTAGAACTTCTGATGACCACGTCTTCAACCTCACCGAACTCCTCAAACACTTCCCTTAATCTTTGAGCACTATAATCCTCACCAACCTTCTCCCAAGATACCTTAAGCACCTTTTCCTTATCTAACCCACCCTGACCACCAAATGTACTCTCTTTTATCCCTGTCGTTGTCCCTTTCTTTAGTGTCGATGCTGCAGATTTTGCTTTATTAGTTTGCATGGCACGGATTCTAGCAATCTCTTCCCTAAGTTTTCTAGCAATTATTTCTTCCTCATCGCGAGCTTTTGTAGTTGGGTCAGGAGAAAATGCAGCTCGCTCTCTTTCTTCAAGATCTGACATCATCTTTCTACGCTTGGAATTTTGTTGTGATTGACGCTGAAGCTTTTCGCGTTTAACTCGAAGTAGATCATCGAATAGCTTTCTAGCTTTTTCATCCTTGAGGATCTCATATGATGTCTTGAGCTTCTGAAAGTTCTCATGTGCATTTGGGTCATTCAGTCTCTTGTCCGGATGCAATTCCAAAGCCTTTGAGCGATAGGCTTTTGAAATTTCTTTTTCTGAGAGTTTGGCCCCTTCTTCCCCAGTTGGTAAGCCAAGAATAGCATAATGATCTACCTCCATTTCCATATTCTTCTGCCGATTCACTATTCAAATAGAAAAACAGAAGTCGTTAATAAACAAGAAAACAATGAAACATCACTACAAGTTTAGTATCTATAGCTTTAATAATATTATGCTCATAATATTCAAATAGATTCAAGTTCAGCTTTCTCAGATTAGGATTACACATATCCTCCAATTTTCCCAATATACATTTATGAAGTTAAAACAAGTTATGAAGGTGTTTGGCTGATAATGACTTATAAGTTAGAATCAAATGTAAAGATTACTAAAAAAGACATTAATAAAAAGATACATTGATTCAATATCATATCATAACAATCATCCACAATTTCATTAAATAAAACACTAAACAAATTCTCTAAACATATCAACTACAATCTTATTCCAAGTTAGAAATTCTTAATGCAATATTATCACTCATTGCTTGCAGGTTAGTCACTTCTACAGGGCTTGGGAGAATTCATATGGTCTTAGTTCAGATGCTACAAGTAATGTCCAATTTCAAGTTAATGCAGTTCCAGCTACATGTTCATATACCTAATCCCTGTGATACACATGTAGATTTCCACACCAGTAGCATATAAGGTCCCTTCGTGTATAGCACAATCTTAACCCAGAAATCCATTTTCTTGATGCACAAACAAGGTACTATAAGAAATAAAGAATGTCGCATGACATCCTCCTCTTATCTCCTTAAGTTCTTTTGAAAAATCTCTGTAGGTGTCATGATGAACCCTGATATAATGCATCTCATTTTGTTGTTCATTGTATCTTTTTTAATGAATGTGCCCACGCACATGAACTAAACTTCAAAGGGACAAGAAGGCTGAATTGGCAACAAAATTAGCCAAGTAATAGGTCAGTAGGCATAAGCATATAATTTGAACTGGCTAATAAATATTGAGGCTAGGTCTATGAAGCTTTCATGTCCTAACTCCTAAATCTGTGTATGCCTTTCATCTGTTATAGTGAAATAGTAAAATAACATTTTATAAAGATTTCTAGAAAACAAGGACAGAAATAACAGTAGTAAAGGCACACAAACAGATCTGTGAAAACTGAAAAGACAGGGTAATAAGTCAAGTTATATACATAAGCAATCAGATCAAGAGCAAGTCTAAAGACCATCAGTATCAGATATAAAACATAACCACACAGAAAAACTAAGAGAAGAAACAAACAAGTGATAATCAGATCTCAACGCTTAAAAATAAGTGAAAGCTTTGTTTATTAGAAAACAGTCCCTAAAAAAATTCTGCAGAAAAAAAAACAATTAATTTAAGGATCAACTGATTGCCAGAGATACTTAACAGCAGAAACTGAATTTAATTTCTTTTCAAAAAATAGTTTTGTATATTTGTTGTGGGATTATAAATTTATAACTGTGAAATTTTCCTTAAACCATCACACCTAAAAGCAAAAATCACACGAAAATTTTCTTATCTGATTCGTCAATTGAGAAGACTTGCTGCTGTTGTTAGATTCACAGAAGATTAGGCAACTCCAAACAAATTTTAGGCAGCTTAGTCAATCATTCCACTTGGCTCCCAGTTTTCCACTTTTTTTAGAAAGTTATTTTTCACTTTTTAATTAATCAATATGGACACACTACTTAGCTCATGACTTAATATAATCATCACTGGTGATTTCTTTTCTGAACAGTATACAGTAATACTCATTGAGGAATTTCATCAAACATGTATAGTATAAACTGCCAACTAATTAAAAACAACATATAAATCAATAATCAAAGCTAATGAAAAGTAGAGACGTATCCTCAGCATCAATTAACACCTCAATTCAAACAAGTAACTAACTACTGATAAAGAAAACAATCATTTTTCTCCTAAATATCTTGAACACCAATATTTCTCTACAAATGTCAAATGGGTATAAACTGTGTAGCTAGGATGAAGTAAACAAATCAATTATGTTGTTATATGTTGTCTCAGTATCAACACTCCCCTCCCCTCAAGTCCCAATCAGCAAATGTGAATAGATTACACAATAGTCAACAATAACAACACTACTAAAATTAAGCTGCTCACATATTCCTAATTAAGCACAACCCAGTATACAACAATTCAGTCAATCAATCAATCAAACATTTGAACCACATAAATTAACAAAAAATGGAATTGAATCGAAACCCACAGGCTCTGAAACTACAGTCAAAATTAAAGAGGTAAAGAAGAAGAAAAACCACATGCCAAATATTCAAACATAACATAATACACACATATATACACATATCAAATATTTGGTCTGGGGTTTGGTACCTAACAGCAATCGAAGGAGTAGCAGGAGTAACAGTCGCGGAGGGAAGGAGGGAGAAGCCAAGAAATTGACGGAACGAACGCAGAGAGAGAGAAAGAGAGCAGAGCTTCAATTTTAGCCCTTGTGTACTTTGTTTACGTTGGAAGAGCAAGATCAGGCTTTCTAGGTTGAAAGGGGGGTAGAGATGAGAAATTTAGAGGAATAAAATAGTTCTTGTATTGGCTCAACTTATAAGTTATTTTAAAATAAATTATAAACTAACTTATTTTAAAATAAGTTCTAAATTGGTGCTTATTTATTTTGACTTAAAACTAACTTATAAGTTCAAAAATAAGTCGGTGGCAAACAACTTAACAGTGACAAATAACTTATAAGTTAGTTCATTGTCAGGGTCTATATTTGGTCAAAAGTGCTTTATTAAAAAATGACTTATAAGTCATTTTTTAATAAGTCAAAATTTGTTATTTATGGAAAATAATTTAATAAGTCACTCCCAAAAATAAAAACAGAACTTATAAGTTAATTTACCTAACTTATAAGTTATTGTCGAACCGCCTCATGTACACGCGCATATATACATACATATATATATATATATGTATATAACCGTTGAAATTATGGTAGCCTCGTATACATATACACAGCCTCGTATACATATACACGCGCATATATATACATGTAATTATGGTTGAAAATCATACCGTGACGGAGGTTGGCCGGTGCAAATATCGGCGAAGTGAACTATCGAGAGAAGTAGGGCACGTCTGGTCGTGCTAGGGTAGGGGCAGGGGATTTTGAAATTTAGAGCAGTCGGATATTTTGGATATTTTCAGATTTTGCAAAGGATATTTTTGAAATTTTATAACTCTTATATGTTTGGGCGTTGGAATTTGAAAATCAGGACGATAATTTCCTTTGTTTTAACCTTTGTTTGTCGGCGGAGAGAAGGGGAGAGAAAAAGAAAAAAAAGTACATCGTTATTTTTTTTTTCATTTTTGTTATTTTTTTTAAAAAAAAGTACAATGCTAATTTTTTATCCTTGCTTTTCTTAAAAGTGTAATGCAAATATGCTTAGGTAAAATGTGTATTACAAAATTTAATTTTGTATAATTGGAACTCGAAATTTTTGATAGGAAAAAAAATGGAATTAAAACTTATTGGAGCCTTCTTAATTATATGTTGCTTTATTTTAACAAGAATTGTATTTAAATTGTTTTCTTTCTTCTTCTATATTTCTTAAGTTCTAAACATTTAGTAAACATTTATATTCTTACTACATCATATTTTTTTGCTCTTTTCTTATGAATTTTCATAAAAAAAAATTGAAAACTGATACAAGTAAAATCCTCATATAATTCGTATTAATTGTATGTATTGATAAATTTTACGATTATAATTTAACATAAATTTATAGCGTTTCGTTCCGTATCGTTCCCTATCGTTTGTCGTTTATTCAACCTCAAACTCATCCACAGATGACAACGCTATGGTGTGATTCCAGTTATTAAGTGACCGTGTTTTACTTTAAAAATATTGTACAACTGTTTCAAACAGTGCTCGTGTTGATTTGAAAATCAACAGAATGACAATTAAGCTTTAAATGGAACAGATTTCTCTCTTTTCGGTTCAAAAAGTCTACATGCATCACAGAAAACAGCCCAAGCATACATCAAGATTGGCTCCCCTTAAATAAAATTACTGCAAACTTTCAGAATACAATAGTTGTATTCACAAGAAAATAAATCCCACCATCATCTTTTGAATAGGAATTAAATTAGGTCGATCAATCGGCTACTGGAAATGTTCAAAGGCGCAAGGACACACTCACTGAGCAAAGTTAGAAGGGTAGTTCAAAAGTTATCTTAGAACAACTGCTGCATTTCTTAGGGCCAGATAACTCTGAACATACTCATTAGGAAGAGATCGAATGAGCTTGAAGACGTCAGTATTAGCATAACGGAGGTTTGTCCTTGGATCATGGTAAGGTGCCTGAAGTAGAATACAAGAATTTTGTCATGTATTGATTGATGGCATGGAACAAGTAAAATAAATAGTTTCTAAAATAAACATTACAAGGCACGTTGAGAGTGTTCGTATGTTGCTTCACCTAGAATATAGAAAGTGGCTATCTTGTTTATTTTGCATATTTAATTAATATGGATCATTTGATCTGATATCAAGTACAGCTAGTGTAGCTAATCCACCTCAAGCTAACTAGGTCCATTTTCCAGTATAAAATAGGCCATCACAAGACATACCAGTATTTATTTACTTTTTAAGTACTAAATTTATCTATTAAATAATGTTTCATCATACACCAGTAACCACTCTTTGACACAAGGAAGTTGCTTGATAAATTAAGACATGAAATGAGAGACTGCTGAAGAAATATACACTTCATGCTTCTATATTCAATATTGGTATACAGTGGTATAAACTCTCTCCCTAACTTCAAGACAAAATGAGATCATCACGTTGCTATGATATCATTAAAGTTATGCCATCATTGAAAATGAGTATTTTAGTATTCTATTTTTGTTCTCAATACAAGTTCAAATTTGGCGCTCAAAGGATCTTACTTTCAAATTTTATAAAAAAAATAGAAAGAAAAAGGATCTTCACTTTCAGTTTTGACATATTAAGTTGCATTTGGTAAATTTAAGGAGGTAGATTATGTCATTATGCTAGCGAATCACCAAAAGCAGCAAAGACCACCATAAGCCAGGCAAAACTCAAGAATACATAATACAGAACACCATCTAGATTTGAAATTGGACAACCAAAAACCAACTGAAAATATCAGTAGTGTACTCAACTTAACTGGATCCTGCCTCTAAAATGCAAACGTTGATAAAAACAATAGCAGTATTTCTTAGGACTATGCCTGAGGCTATTTGGGACCAAAGGACTAGATTATAAAAGCTAATCAAGTGAAAACTGGAATATAGATTAAGGACACAATTCTAACCAGCCACATACCTCATATCCAGTTATATCACAAATTTTCTTGCATGGGTGCATAGAGGGTGGTGTCTCAATATTAACATCTGCAGAATAAAATCAAGATTACGTGTAAAACTTGACAATGTAAAGTGCCATTAAATGAACATTAAAAGTATTGACTGCTGAAAACTTAAAACATGACATAGAGAAAAAATGAATATATTAAAGAACAAACAAAACCTAGCACAACACACGAGAATTCATAGACAATATATTACATACAAAGTTGACATCAACCCCAATATCAATCTGGTAGTACTCCGTGCACAAGGTTTGGCAAATAGCAGAGCCTGGGGAATGTAAGATGTAGGCAATCTTACCTCTATTTAGAGAGAGGTTGTTTCTAGGACTTGAACACTTAATCAAGCATTTTAACAAGTAAACAGTCAACCATCACGCCAAGCATGACCCTCTCAACATTAATCTGGTAACTAGCATTATTTCCTATTTTATTAATTCAATATTTAGACTATAGTGTATTACACTCCTAATTCAACATGTTAAATTTTATTGTAAAACAGGTCGGTTCATCCTGCAGATTTTTGTTTGGCAACTTTCTAACATACAAATACATCTGAATTGCATATTAAAAAGAAGATACAGTTGAGAGAGAAAAGATGATCTGATCTGATCATGTATATTCCAGGTTGTTACCAGAGTTACATTGTGCTGTATATAGACAAAGCTAGAATACGAATAACCAACTAAGAGTCAAAGACATTACCTAGTTACAACTTGTTAAATGACCTCCAGCTAATTCTAAGTGACTGGACGATAAATTACACTAGGAAGCTAACTATTATAACATTATACAGCTACACGATGAGAACTATGCCCTGCGCATGATGTTGAGTATAGGATTTGCTTAGTTGCTGAAACATGATAAACTATCAAAAACTAACTATACATAGAGTTCTATTGTAAATGCAGCTTATTATCACGAATTCTGCTAAAGTGCTAATAAAGACAATCTACCACAAGTGAACATGAAATTACAAAAGAAACGATGAGATGACATGAATTGCATCAAATACCACTGCGTATTTTGCTACAAGGGGGGAAAAAGGGAACTTACAATTTGGTTCATCAGGGGGGTAATTTTGGTAATTTTCAGCTTGAATGATCTGCTTTAGATGTTTCCAGTGTCTTCCTCTAGATTGCCCCTTTGGGAATTTCTCATACATTTGAACCTTCTTAAAGCTTAGATGAGTCGGCAATACTATCTCTGCTTCTATCACTTCTGGCTCCATCTACAATCACAAACTTTCTCAATCAACACATACTCATTCTCTCATACACACACTCAATCAATCAACCAATTCTTATTACAGAAATGTACGACTACAACTATTATTTCTATTTGATACCCAACAAATAAAAATAGTAATGGCCACAGCCCTTGCAAGGAATGATTCATCCAGCAAAGTAACCACATCCCCATCAGACATCACACTACTTTATTTTTATTACAGAAACATCTAAATTTTCTGACTTTCCAATGAACAACTAATAATTTGCCATCATATGAAAAGGAAGAAAACAGTAATTTTAAAGTCCATGTAAACTAAGGTATCAAACAAGGCCAAAATGCAAACAAGAACCAATACCAAAAGTAAAATCTAAAACTAAATTGTAAAACAAACGCCCAACAAAGGTTACCACAAAAGAAATGTAAAATATTAGTAATCCACCTCTTCAAATAAATTAATTCATTTCTCTTCTTTTGAATTATCTAAAGCATAATATTAGAAACCTTTCTCAACAGATGAGACAAAGTTTCCTTCTCTAAAACTATCAATAAATGATGAAACGTAAAAGCTACAAGGACATGAGATATTGAACTCAAATGGTAGAAAACTAATGATTTTCATGACTAACTACATTGAATTAGTGGAAAATATAGTCACCTGTCTACAGTTCCTTAGCCCCACAATGGATTTCTAGTCAGAAATCTACCTATAAAAAGTAAACAAATGGTACACAACCTCTTTCACATTACCACGCAATTGCAAAATATGGGAAAGTGACCTCTAAAGGTACCACCTACTACCAAGGGATCCACTTATTTGGATCTACTATTCATTGAAGTTTATTAATAGGGATTTCATTTTACCAAGTCCTATAGACCCTTATTCCATTTGTTTCCTTGATTAGCTTCATCAACCAATGTCTTGAAAGAATTATATACTCCCTCCGTATCATATTAACTGACAATTATTGAGATGTTCCCAGTTTGGATATTACTACGTGCACAAAACAAATTTGTAACTATAATTTTTTTATGTCATTAATATAGTTGAAAATAAAAATATATTGATAAAAAAATGATAGTCACACTAAAATGTACCATTGGAATTGTTACAAAATGACCTGATTTATCTCCCAAGTTGTTATAACTTTGACCTTGTTACTTTATCCAGCTTGAATCCTGCCAATTCGGCCTCCTTGCAGACCTCTCTAAACTTGGCCAGCCTCCCAGAATCCGCATAAAGTTTAATCAAATCCCTGTATATGCCAAATGTTGGATGGAAACCTGCCTCCTTAAGCTTAGAAAAGTATCTTGCAGCTCGTGCAATATCATTTAAAGCAACAAAAAGCCTGATTACTACACGATATGCTGGAAGATCAAAAAGACAACTTGAAGCTTCCATTTCCCAGACCACAACCAACGCCTCCCTATACTTTTCCTCAGAATAACGACTATGAATTAGAGTAGTGTACATTACTACACTTGGCTCACCCCCAGACTGTTTGAACCAATTAAATAAACTCTCAACAATTTCAAATTTCTTAAGCCTTACACAAATTTTCATAACCGCAGTACAATCTTGTTGTGTTAAATTCAGGTTTTCTCTTTCTCCTAACTCTTCTAGTAACACTGATACAAGCACATACTTATCCGGATTCTTCCCAAGTTCTAATATTAGCTTAGCATAAATGCTGGCATCTAACACTCTATTGCCAACCCTGGCATCTGAGAGAAGCTTCCAAGCAAGCTTCAAGTTTCCCCCTCTAATCAAACCCCTCAGCATCGCCTCATATACATTCTTGCTAGCCAAACTAATGAAATTTTCAAGATTGAATGGCATCCTCAATTCCCTGGTCCTTGCCAAGACTTCAACAGTTGATGCAAGAATACGGTCATCTGGAAATAATAGGGGTTGCTTCTGAGCCCAACAAAATATCTGTAGAGCTCTATCAGGAAGATCCATGTGACCCAACTCCCGGATTGTTAACGATAAAGACCCTTTGCGAAGAAACCGAGCATACTCATCAAGAACTGTGGAGGCATCCTTATCAGGTGGAAGGTTTTTAATTTCTTTGGCTAGCTCAATCAAGAAAGTTGGGTTGTTGTACACCTGTTTACTTACCGATTTTCGCGAAGAAATTGCATGTTTTTTAGGAGTAGGAAGTCCTAGAGGTCGAATCTTGTAAGGAAGTGGGAGTGGAAGAGGCCTTTCCCTATTTAATTTTCCTGGTTTTTGGGGAATTCTCCCTCTAAAGAGAGATGAAATTGCTTCAATCTCATCTGAGCTCCAATCAACATCGTTATCATCTCCATCTTCTTCAACATTCTCTTCATTCATGGATTCTTCTTTATCTCCATAGTCATCATCGTCGGCTTCAGACCCATTACTGGAATCCAACAGAAGACTTTCAGGAATTGAATCCTCACTAGAAGTGGGATCACTCACAGGACTTGTTTTCTTCTTTAAGAATGTGTTGACACCAAAATCTGGTGGAAGCTTAGTTCGCCTCGGATACCGAAGGTTCTTGGGTGGTTTTCTATGGTGAATTCTGGTACTCGATCGCGCCAAAGACATTATGTTATATTCATTCGAATAACATCTTCGGGTTGGAACTATTTTGGATTGGCCAAGTGGATATAGAAGATGGGTTTCCATGATAGGAAATAGAGAGCAAGACGAGAGTATACAATACATGTCTCAGTTTCGTAGTCACTCATGCAAACTGAGAGGGAATGAATTAGAGTTTGGAGGGAGGGTAATCAACTAGACAACACTTCTACCAAACAACTGGTGTGCCATTCAACCAAGAGCATTTAGGAAGTTACTAGAACTGCCTATTTTGAGATTTCATTTGTCACAGTAGCTTGGTTTGGTTTAAGACCGTCCTCACAAACTCCGTCTTTGAAATTGAATAAAAACGGATCATGTGCCCCTGCACATGACCCAAGGGACAACATTAGAAAAATTACATTAATAAATTTATTTATTTTTTCCTACTATAATTTCTAACAAATAAAACAGTATGTGCTCATAAGAGTTATCTGCAGACAAGGGAAAAGTTATCGAGGATAATATAACTTTTTACATTCACAATGAACGATCTAAGGTGATAAATATATTCAAACTCATATAAAATATATACGTATAATTTTGTGAAAGGAAGGATTTTCTAATATGTGTAATTTCAAAATTGATAGAAGACTCATTTCAAGTCCTAATTTATACTAGAATTTTCTTTTACATTTACAATTTACAAAAGCAGCAGACTTTCTTTTACAATCAAATAATTATAGAATTTTCTTTTACAATTTCAAAACCTGCAAAAGCAGCAGTTGACATAGGCAATAAAATTCTTCTGAATTTACCTTTAACAAAAAACACTTTGAAAGCAGCATAAAGTGAATCATTTGAACAAAAATTTAAACAAATTAAATCAAATCAATTATTAGGAACACAGAAACAGATCTAAAGAAACACAGAGATCAAAAAACAAACAGACACAAACATATATACATATACAATAACAAAGAACTAGACACAGAGAGATGACCAGCTTGTGTAAACTATAAACAGATCCATACAAACATACAGAAACATTATATAATCAAAAAGAGAAGCAGATAGACTGACCTTCGGTAGATGAATTAATGGAGAACTGGAGAGAGTTATCTAGCTCTGTCGACCAAGAGAGGGGAGAGGGGGAGAGTGGGTGCGAGAAGATAGAATGCTTGATTTTATAGGAGTTTGAAGCTATTGCGATATTGTACATTTTTATACGAAGACACTATACTTATTGATAAAATACATTGAGATTGCAGTTTTTGTATAAAATACATTTTTATAAGATGGAACTGTTTTGTAAAAAATTAAAACACCGATTATAACATTATAAAAATTAAAATATTAACGTATATATTTCAATTTAGTGTCAATAAGATGGAATAGTTTTACAATTTATCATGAAAAAAATAAAATAAAATGAAATAAAAAATTATAACATGTTTTAGAGGACAGGAAATCTGTAACTAATATAAACGCGGAGAGATATTAATACATTATAAATTTTTTCGTTGGCATTTTTTTTTGTGGTCATCATGTTGTTATGAATGGTCTTCCAAGGACTAATGTACTTATGTACTATATATTTATTATTTGTGGGTACCAGGAGTTTACAGTTTCAAGTTGACCTTGTCGGAAAACTGAAGGCAGAGCAGGCTGCACGATGAAGATCTTAGTTGACCATAAAGATGCAATATCTCTTATGCCACTAAGTTTAGATTTGAAGTTAAAGTAGGATTTGAATTTCAGACAGTCTAAATTTACTATTAGTTACAATTAATTGTTGCATAACAAAGATCAACTCTTTTTATTAACATTTTTTTTTTATAAAAAAAGACATATTTTATTTCAATTGAATTCTAGAGATACATATCATCCTAGAGCCCAGGGAGAATCTGGAGAAGGATTCAGTTCAAATTTCTGTTAAGGGATAGATTCGAATCTGTGACCTTGCACGGTAAAAGAAGAGGCTTGACCTCTATCGCTACACTAGTGATCATCATCGGTCTAATAATGATCAACTGAAATACGAAGACCTATACTTATTGCAATCAAATTTTAATATTGATAAGGTTTTGAGTAGTAAAATCCTACCATTACTACATCCCAAACCTACAACCAGAGTTTTGTGTTCTTGCCAATCAAATTTATCAAAAACTTTCAATTGAAATTAATATTAATTGAAAACTGCAATCTCAATGTATTTTATACAGAAGACTTGAATAACACAACTGTCTAAGACTCTCAAAAACTCAAACACAATCAATTTCTACCCAATTAAGTGATTAACTACCAGTAATATCTACATCAGTTAAACCCAAATTAAAAATTACCAAGCATATCTCAAGTAAATTCAATATTCACAACATAGAGACTTTTCTCTGGACCAACTTATGAACACAACTAATCACCAAACCAACCTCGTTTCAGGTATAAGGTGGATTAGAAGTTGGATAGTTGAATTGAGTAGATACAAATAATTGAATTAAATTTTAAAAAAATACAGAGTTTAATGACCTAGGTTTACATACATAAATACATATACACGCATATATATATATATAACAGTCGTAATTATGGTTGAAAATCATACCGTGACGGAGGTTGGCCGGTGCAAATATCGGCGAATAGAACTATCGGGGAAGTAAGGCAGGTCTGGTCGTCCTAGGGTAGGGGATTCTGAAGAGAGTTATCTGGCTGCGAAGCAGATAGAGTGACCTTCGGTAGATGACTTGATTTTATAGGAATTTGAAGCTATTGCGATATTGTACATTTTTGGGTTTTCTGCACATGCAAGGGAAAACAAGACCGTAGACTCGCTAAATATTACTCCCTCCGTCCAAATTAATTATTTTTTATGATTTTTTTAAGTCAAATTAATTATTTTAAAATTAATAATTAAATATATATAAATATATTTTTAAAATTATAAAAATTAAAATTAGTAATAAATTGTATATACTTTCTTTTGGTTATAATATCTTCACCTATATGTTAGCAAAAATAATAAAAAGATTAGTTTTAAAAATAGTCTATTTGACTTTAAAAAGTCAAAATTGAACAATTAATTTAGAACGGAGGGAGTATTTGTTTATGCAATTATACTGAATTTAATATATGAGGTCCACTAATATATTATTTTTTTATATATTAAATTCAGTGTAAATGCATAAATAAATAATATTTAGTGGGTCTCATCTCTTATTTTCCGTGCTTAGCATGTGCTCTAAGGACACTTGTTAAAAAAACCCTACATTTTTATAGGGTACTCCGTTTACACTAGAACAAATGAATTTGAAGCTATTTATATTACTCCGTTTTTAATTTGTATAAATGTAAGGAATTTATATGGTGAATGATCCGTAACACTTTAGTTATATGGATTATTATGTGGTATAGACTATTAATAACGTTTAATACAATAATTAACGATTAAAATTAAAATTTTAAATTTATCGTTTGCTATTATATCTAGCGGACGCGGTTCAAAATTTTAAATCGTCCGCTACTAAATCAGAATTCTTTATTTTTTTCTCGTGAGTTAAGATTTGACTTTATTAACTAGTGTTTAGAGTTTATTAACTATAATTTAGGATTTATTCATCCCTTTCACGTGAGTTGGAGTTTAGTTTTGTTAATTACTCCCTCCGTCTCTTAATATAAGTCATTTTTAAAGTTGTGCATAAGTATTAAGAAAATGATTATATAACATTAAATATAATATGAATTGTTTATATTGTCCTTATATTGAAAAAAAAATGTTATTTATTGGGCAAAAATAGTGAGAGAACTAAAGTTATATTTAATACTTGGGGTAATATTGAAAACTAAGCAATTAATGCTCACTTGAAATTCTCAAACGTCATATATTAAGAGACAAAAATACTTCTCTAAAACGTTTTATATTAAGAGACGGAGGGAATATAATTTAGGGTTTATTAATTAGGGTCTAAGATTCATTAACCAAGGTTTAAAGTTTATTAACCAGTATTTAAGGTTCTGATTACCGTCTGTTACTATTAATAGTTGAATGAATTGTGTTTTTTTTAACTGTCTGTTAGTGTTAGTAGCAGATGACAGGTTTGACTTATTTAATCTCGTCTATTGATGTTTAAAATAGATGTTTGAGATGGTGTATACTCTATAAGGTTCTGTAACACGTATGTGCAATGGATCATTCCATATTATATATATATATAGGCAATAATTCATAATATGTATTTGCTATAAATCAAAAATAGATATATACCATCTATATCATTCGTTCCAAATATCAACGACCGATATTAGACTGAAAAATGCGGCGTTCGCTAATAATACTATATATATTATCTATATTATTAAGAGAGAGCACTTATTTTTGAACTCTTTAGTCTCTCAAAATATTTTTTTTAATCTTGATTTCCGCCACCCCTAATTTTTATACAATAAGTCTAGGGCGATATTTCTAGCGACTTTTTTTTATTTTGTTGACCCCCAAATAATTTATATGATTTATTGGAACTAATTATTTTTTTAAAAATAGTGATTTAAAAAACACCTAAATCACTGTTTTTTTTAAAAAAAATTAGTTCCAATAAATCATATAAATTATGTGAGAGTAAAAAAAAAACCAAAAAGATAAAAAGATCGCTAGAAATGTCGCCAATGCAATGTTACCGTAGAAGAACTCATTTTTATAACAGTTATCACATGTTAAAAGAAAACTACCTAACACTTTTTTAAATTAGTGAAAAAGTTACATTTATTATTTTTATATTTTCTTTTTCTTATATTATATTTTTGAAGATCACTAAATATATTTTAAAAATAATTTACTGTCACATGCATGGATATCCGTGCAAACTAGTATATTATTAAAGGAGAGCAAAAAGTTAATTACGTTGTACTCTTTGATCTCTCAGAACAAGAATAATTTTTTCTGGAGCCTAATATTAGTGGAGAGGTTAAATTGATTATCTTTATCTATTTTTCTCTTATACTTTAAAAATTATTTACCATCACATGCATTGTATGCGCGAAAAAATAATTGTTTTAAATGAAATTGTGTCATATTTTTAACTGCTAGATATATAGGATAGTTAATGGGTTAAATCTAACTTCCTTTATCTCTCCCACCTTTTAGCTCCATTTTTTTCTATTTTTTTGTATCCATGTTTTAAAACTATTATTCAAATATCTTTTTTAAAAAATAAAAGAATCTTGACTGCACACAGTCACACATAACATGTGTCTAGTAAATACTATTCCCTCTGTCCCAAATTAATTGCATTTCTAGGAGTTTTTAAAGTCAAATTGACTATTTTTAAAACTAATTTTTTTACTATTTTTGCTAACATATAGGTGAAGATATTATAACCAAAAGAAAGTATATATAATTTATTACTAATTTCAATTTTTATAATTTTAGAAATATATTTATATATGCTTAATTATTAATTTTAAAAATAGTCAATTTAACTTAAAAAAGTTCTAAAAAAGTAATTAATTTGGGACGGATGGAGTAACATATTTAAAAGCTCAACACGCATTTACACGGTGTTTGTGAGTTTGGAGAGAGAAAAAAAGAAAAGAATTTAAAATTTATTAGAAAAAAAGAGTTAAATTTTTTTTGATAGTGTTTATGGGTTTTGAAAATAAATTTTAACTTAAAAGAGTATATTACTATTTTATCTTTCCAAAATTACATTTAAAAACTATCATAAAGATAGTTTTGGTATTTTATCATATCTTCTAAATCTTGAATAAAAATCTACTTTTAAATCTTGCCTCGGAGAATATTTATTTTAAAAAATCTCTCATTCTCTTTTATTTGTCCTCCTCAAAAAGCTCACGAACAACTAACTTTTGATCTCTTTCTTAAATTTCTCTGATTTTTTTTTTCTTTTATCTACTTTTTAAAACCCACAAACACAATGTAAGAGTCCGTTTGACGGAACAATGAGTTGAAATAAAAGCACTTCTAAACTAAAAATTTGAAGATGAAAATATTTTAGTGTTTGGTGTCTCTCTAAAAACGTTTTTAGTGAGTAGAGATTTTGCTTAAGCCACTTTTAGCACAAGTAAAAAATTAATGCTTTTGAGCAAAACACAATGTACACATTTGTTCTTAAATATTTTTGAGTGACATAACATGAAAATGGAAAATAACTTTTGAACAATACTCCTTCCTTTACTAAATATAAAATCACTTATTTTTTAAATATAAATGTAAATAATCTTCTATTTTGAGATCAAGTTATTTTGTGAAGGGTAAATTAAATCGAAAATACTATATATTAAAGTTCTATTTGCAACTTAAAAAATGCGGGAAAAAAGAAGAAGATGTAAAATATATACTCCGTATATAATAAAAACAATCTCAACAAAGATAAATCTGATTGCATATACTTTTAAAAGTTAAAATATTGGAAATAATGTTAAATTCAATAAATATTAGATTATTTTTTTATATATTTTTCTTCTATTTCTCTTGAGTTTTTGAAGTTATAAACAGACTCTAAAGAATATGGCAAATTGGCAATTGGTGACTTAGTGGGAGGTGGAGAGGAATTTCATAGTAATGCTGCTACCTTAATGGACCAGCAACTTCATTTCAAGATCAAAGCGTAGACTTAACACTAAGATTGGACTTAGAATGACGAGATACATATTTAATGCACCTCTCGCCCTCTTTTTTCTTTCTTTCTTTATTTATTTATTTTTAATTTTGAGAATTAACTCAAAAAATTCAAAACTTTTTTTTTTTTATAAAAAAATGAAGGATTATCATATGAGTGGTATTTTCTCTAGTTTACCCAACAATTATGGGGCCAATTTTGTTTTTGTTGTTTGTTTATTTAGTAGTTAAGTTTGGCCTGCACAAGTTGTAATCATCCCATATTCTATTAAATTATCATCTATAATAAAATCAAAGTATTTCTCTCCTTCACTCTTTCATTCATTTGACTTCATTTTTTCAGGCACATACACACACACTTCTCCCTCCTTTTTCTCTTAATTCAAGCTTATTCTTTTTGCCTTATTAGAAATTAATGGAGAAAATAATTCAAGATTTCAAGTACTTGAAAATGGCAAGTACAGGCGAATCAACAACAAAACTGAAATCGAGATTCTTGGAGGTATATTCGGTCTTAAAATCTGATCTCCTGCAGGACCCTGCTATCGGATTCACCCATGTATTAAGTCAATGGGCCAACCGGGTCTGTCCTGCTCTCTCTCTCTCTCTCTCTCTCTCTCTCTATATATATATATATATATATATATATATATATATAAAATCAAACTGTCCTACTTCCTCTTCTTTTTTTCTTTTTTCCATTTATTTTCTTTTCCCTACATCGCAATCATCTGATGCTCATGTTTTTGTGTTTGTTATATTTGTATTGCAGATGCTGGACTATAATGTGCCTGGAGGTGAGAATATTGTAATTGGACACTCTTGTATTTTATACTACTTTCCTTGTTCTTTTGGTCACTGGACTTGTAACTCAACTTGTAAGTCATTAATTAGTCCCCCTTCTTGCGTTTTTTCTTCTTCTTAATTTGCATACATAATTGTGCGCGAACGGAATTTTTATTAGGAGTTTAAGGTCTTCCTAAGACTTTTCTATACATTTTCGACACGTGTAATGACCATATATAATTAATACAAATTGACCCTCACATGTTATGGGCTATTGGTTAAAAAAACAATTATTGTACACGTGTCAAAAATATATAGGAAGGTCCTTTTACCAATTGGAAGACCTAAACCTCCTAATAAAAACTCGTCCGCACGTTTGTGTGTATGCAGCTAGCAAATCAAAAAAAAGATTGAGCAAAATAAATTCATTAGCTAGACATTGTTAAATCACATCATTTATTATATTTATATACAAGGGTAATATAGTAATAATGTAGTTTCATTACCCTTCCCTACTTCTAAACTCACAAACAAGAGAAAGTATAATTAAAATCTCATCATTTCTCTTACTTTCTAAAACTCACAAATTTCACCTCCCGTCTTATACTTTTCCTTTCTTGCTTTCCATCTCATCTCTCTAAACTCATAAATGTAGCATTAATATCATTGCGTATGCACAAAGCACTAGACTGTTGACGTTTTTTTATCAAAAACTTTCTGAGTTTTTTTAATAAAAAAAATCATTGGAATTGAAACTCTTTTTTTTCCTTGAAAAAAAAATAAAGAAAGGGTTTTCTTAAAATAGTATATGGACCCAATGAATTTGATTTGCAGGGAAGCTGAACAGGGGGCTCTGTGTAGTTGATAGCTATAAGGTACTAAAAGAAGGGAAGGAGCTAACTGAAGATGAAATCTTTCTTGCAAGTGTTCTTGGCTGGTGTATTGAATGGGTAAGTCAATTAATAGGGGTGAGAATCCCATGTTTAAAATTAAAAGATAAAAGAATTTTAGGAGAAGTTGTGACTTTTTAATTTAATCTCTTCTAACTATATCTAAGTCAAAAAAAAAAAAAACTCATTTATCGATATATTTTGTTCAAAAAATAGTCCATTTTCAATTGATAGCAAGTAGTATAGACCGACACAATATTTTTAACTTATTCATCAAAATTTTATTATCACGTGACTAATAATAAACTAATAAATGATAGTAATATTTAGGGGTAAATAATGAACAAAATTTTTAATATTTTACAAAATTTATATATTATTTTTGTGGATGGAATGGAGTAATATAGACAGTAATAATTGAAAGATAAATAAAAAGCTAGTTAAGCACTTTTCACAAAAGTTAATTTGAAACAATCATGTCACTTTTTTTAGTACTGAGAATTAGGAGCATATGGAAGTTGACCAATCATTGGCAAATCATGTATTTGCAGGGTCAAGCAGCTGCTCTAATTCTAGATGATATTATGGATAGCTCTCACACACGGCGTGGTCAACCTTGTTGGTTCAGGGTGCCGGAGGTTTGCACCAATATGTCCAATTTTGTTCCTTTCGGTTTTCAGCCGGTGAAATAACTGTCATGAATTCTTTTCGATAATGTTTTTAAATTTAATATAATTAATATGAATTCTTTTAATTTTAATTAATACAATAATAAATATTATAAATGATTTAAAAGGTAATACTCATTTTATTATTTAAGAATATTTAATGAATCACTTCAATTTTAAGTTTAAAAATACTTCAAATTAAGTTTTAATTTCTAGCTAGAGGTAAGTGTACCACAAAAATATTTCAAAAAACGATTATTTTTTTCTCGTTTTATAATATAGATTGATAAATAATCTTTTGTGATCTACTTCTGAAAGTTTATTGTCATCTAATTTTAGTTGTAGATCATTCTCTCTCTATATTTATGTATGTTCGAGAGTTCAAAACTGAAACTTAATTTTTTTTTCTATTTTTTTTAAAGATCGACAAAAAGAAATTTTATTAATACCAAAGAATAGTACAAAAGTGACGAATCCCAAAGGGTTGGATAAGACCACAAAGGAATTACAAATCAATAATATTTCTCATAAAAACCAAGTCATCCTCCATTTTCTTTTAAAAAGTCTAACATAGCAAAACCAAAGCCCTTACATTCTTTGACAGCTTCAATATACCCCCATTCTTAAGAAAAACTTTTTCTACATCTTAAAGTCCCGATAACATATTGAAGAACCTTTCATAGCACCAGTGTGTGTATGTGCATATATATATATATATATATATATATATATATATATATATATATATATATATCTGTGTGTGTGTGTGTTGCATTGAAGAATTTACACCAACTAGAGATCTGCTGCAATTCAACAAAGCTGAAATCACCTAGCTCCCCTTCTAAAACGAACAGCAATTCCAGTTCTCTTGGTTGCAGTTTCCAATCCCAAAAAATTAATTAAAAGTATTTATATTCATTTTTCACTTTATTTAAAAATTATTCCTAAGTTTAGATTTTTTAAAAGTATAGATTATTATAGAATTATTTTCGTTGAGATGAGTTTGTTCTCTTGTAAAATTATTATTATTTTTTTTTACCGATCCTCCGCATTTTTCAAGTTTCAAACTGAGCCTAAAAAAAATTGATGCATGCGCAACAAGAGCGACAACATATATATGGTATGCAATGCAAAAATACTCATATATATCAGAGTTAATTAAGACTAAACAGTACTTATATGCAATTTACATATTTTAGGTGGGTAAGATTGCTGTAAATAACGCAGTTGTTATCCAGAGCCAAGTCCATAGGATTCTCAAGAGCCACTTCAGAGAAAAGCCCTATTATGTTGACATTCTGGATTTGTTTAGTGAGGTAATTAATTAGTTGATTTGCAAGGACCAAAGTTATATAATTAGCAAGATTGGTTAATTTTTGCAGATTTAATTTTATGCTAAAAATTGATCCATGTTGATTGTTTTTGCAGGTAGAATTCCAAACTAATTGTGGACAAATGCTAGATGTGATTACAACACATGAAGGAAAGAAAGATCTATCCAAATTTACGATTTCAGTGTAAGGAAATATATATATATATATATATATATATAGGAAAAAATGTTGGTACACAGCTGTGTACTACACAGTAGGACTATGACGACGGTTTTTTGGGCTATGACAACGGTACTACCGTCGCTATAGGTCTGACAACGGTACTACCGTCGGCATAGCCTAAAAAACCGTCGCCATAGCCCTACTGTGTAGTGCACAGCTGTAAAGGAAAATTATGATACCAAATTATGACGTAAATTATTTTTGTGCAGTCACAATCACATTGTTAAGTACAAGACCTCCTACTACTCATTTTACCTTCCGGTGAGTAAAAAAGTAAAATACCTATCTATCTATCAGTTAAGTTTGTTGTTATTATTCCTGAAATAGAAAAATTAATTATTATTAATAAATTAAGTAATCATTTTTTTAATATTATATACATATTGACATACATTCAGGCTTTAACATCCATTACACTGATTTCCTAAAATACTTTCGAAACAAACTGATAACTTTAACATATTATAATTGGTTCTCATTAATTTTAAATGTTGTTTTACAATGTAATTTTAATTTTTTTCCAAATTAACATTTAACGCACGATATATATATATATATATATAGAGAGAGAGAGAGAGAGAGAGAGAGAGAGAGAGATGCAAATATTGAAATGAGTTGTTCAATTTGGGGGCTTATTTAATTATGAAATCTGACCATATTTTTACAGGTTGCATGTGCATTGCTTATGGCAGGTGAGAATCTGGAGAACCACATTAACCTGAAGGATATTCTTGTTGAGATGGGGATATACTTTCAAGTACAGGTAATTATTAATGTAATTCAGTGAGAATTCAAATATATTTTTCGAATTTTATATATATATCATCGTATTCCTATTAATTTAAACTTGAAAATTTTAGGGTTACAACCTACCTTACACATAAAAAAATATTGATCATGCATTATATTGTTTTCTTTGTAGGATGATTATTTGGATTGCTTTGGTGACCCAGAGAAGATGGGTAAGGTGAGTCATACTTATATATATATATATATATATATATATATATATATATATTATGGAATGTAGTTCAATAATTTATCAAAGTAAGAAAAAAAAAGTTTAATCAATTTATTATTTGCATCTGTTTAATTACTTACTGAAACTTGTCTTTGGAATTAACAGATAGGAACAGATATTGAAGAATTTAAATGTTCTTGGTTGGTTGTTAAAGCATTAGAAAATTGCAATGAAGAACAGAAGCAAATGTTATATGTAAGGAGATCACATCCATATTTTCTTTCCTTCTTCTTCCTGTCTTTATTTCTTCCTTAATTTTCTTTGCTTTGAATTTTGTATTTGCTCACTTTTTTTTTTAAATTTTTTTTTTTTTGGGATAGGAACATTATGGAAAGGCAGATCCCGCTGATGTTGCAAAAATAAAAAAACTATATAATGATCTTGATCTTCAGGTTTGAACTTTGACCTAACTTTCATTATTGTCATGCACAAAAGAGTTTACACTTTTTTTTCAAGAATAATAATTATGTTGCCAGAAAAATAAGTGTCATTGAAAGTTAAAAGTGTCATTAAATACATATTTACTATGACACTATAAATATTACTCTGACACTCTCAGCAATTTTTTTTTGTGTGCGTGTGTGTTTTAAATGATGGGAGGGATTTGATGTCCTGCCAAATATAGCTCTCCCCATTTTCCTTTCAAAATATTTGTATTTGCAAAAGAGACTCTTTTTTTTTTAACCCGAGGGGGACTATATATATAGGTATTATTTTGGTCTAACAAATACTACATAAAATAAAACTAATCATTTTTCCCTAGAAATTAAATCTTAATTTGCTTTTTATTCTTTCTAAATTTATTTTTTTGACAATGCTGCATATATGTACTGATAGGGTGTATTTGCTGAATATGAAGCCAAGATCCACCACAAGCTAACAAATGCTATCGATGCTCATCCAAGTAAACCAGCTCAGGCAGTACTTAAATCCTTCTTGGATAAAATATACAAGAGGCAAAAATAATAAAAATCTTAATTTAGAAGGCAAAATTAAGGAAGTAGAGGAAGTTGGGCTGATCAAAGAATTATTCATCTATACAAGGATCTTTTATATCATGATTTGTATTTATAATCTATTTCTATAGGGAAAATGACCAGATTTAATTATGATGTTCTTTTAACTTTTAATATTTATGAACTCCCTATATTGAATTGTAAATAAGAGGACTCGTATAAGAGGGTTTTTGATTGAACTAACAAAGTAATTAAAAAGGGGTACTTAATGATTTTTCAAGTAATAGTTTATGGTTTTTTTGGTGAAAAAAAATAATAATAAAATAATTAATTTATAACTATTTTAAAATAAAAATACATCTTAACTAGCTAACTCAACTTTCAGTTAAATCGGCTGAACCACTGTTGTACCGATGCTTCAATCGGCTCAAATTCGGTCCAATTCTGATAATAACTATGTGTGTAATTAAAGAGCCAATTGATCGCCTGGTATTTCCCAATGCACTCGTGATCGAATGAGATTTTTGTCATTTTATTGCCTTGCATATAGTACGTATATGGGATTCATCTATAGTCTATCCAGCTACTTTGGGATAAAATACATTGTTACATTCAGTTAAAAAAAATTATAAAAATGTTGCCTTCTTTTATCATAATGCTTTTATCATATAGCTGGTTAGGACAATAATATACTTAATTAACGGACAATATTGCAATGATGCCATTTTCATGTAGATGGATATACATATATATATATATATATATATATATATATATATATTGGGAAGCTTTCTAAAGCGAACCTTAACAAGCGAACCAAAGACGAATCGTCGTCTTTGGTGTCTATGGCGACGATTCGACCCGTCGCCGTAGCCATGCAATCTTTGGCGACGAGTCGAATCATCGCCATATATACCAAAGACGACGGTTCGTCTTTAGTTCGTTTTTTAAAAGTTCGCTTTTGAAAATTTTCCTATATATATTAGTTTTTGTGCATAAAAGTGTGTTATAATTATGTCTTGAGTAGTATACTTTTAAGGCAATTTGAGTTTTTACTTGGGTGATCAAATTTTGATCGACGGAAGAATCTTGCTTTTGATCTTTACCATTCTAAATGGGTGTGATTTTTACATGCATGTAGCATGGTTGAAAATTTGAAATGTAAACAGTATTTTTGAAGCTATTAATTTGAAGCAAATTTAGTATAATAGAAGTTATTTGTATGTGATATATATTATAAAGTTTAACATTAACTGTTAAGTGGGGAGACTATAGCAAGATTATATATAATGGAAGAGGATCAAATGCATACCCCTTAATTTTATATACCTTGCATACCCCCTTTAGCGACGGACTGGGCGACGGTTCGGTCCGTCGCTATAGGTTCGATCCATCGTCTTAGATTCGGTCCGTCGTTATATGTTGTCTGTCGCTAAAAACTAAGACGACGGTTCTATGATATAGCGACGGACCGAACCGTTGCCCGGTCCGTCGCTAAAGGGGGTATGCACTTAAAATGGACTCTATATATAATAACAATTGTAATCTTTATATAATAATAGTTCGAGTTGATAACAATGGTGAGATATTGGAGAGAATCACTCTTGTGAAAGTAAGAACGTAAAATTTAAATTACAGTTAAATTTATAAATTGAGAATTGAAGGCAATATATGTTGTACGTGTACGTATTATTAGAAAGTCGATAGGCCTCATACAAAATCCCTCCCGTGAATAATAATAGATTTCTCTTTTAAGTTGATCACTAATAGGAGTAGTTGCTTAAATGTGATTGCTGAGTCTGCTTTACCACGGATGAAGTTAAAGGCAGAACCACACCCCCAATCTTTTAACGTCGTCTGGGTCAACAAGACATCCATTACTGTATCAAATAGATGTCTAGTGCTAATCTATTAGTTTGGAGAAACAAGAGTATACATACAATCATATTGTAAAGCAGTAGAAGCATGACATAAATCATATTTAAATTTTTTTGCAGTTCTAGGAATCACCTTATGTAATATTATTAATTGAGGAAGGATGAAAGATATACATTTGAAGATGATCAACTCCTTGATGTAATCTTCAAGTTAAAATTCTTTGCTCCTTCGCGCTTCTCCAATTCCTCGGATCAAACGCTTGTTACTCAAAGTGTGTAACGCCCAAGAGGTCATCCACCAAGAGAATATTGATTGAAGAAGTGAATTTAGGTTCTACTAGACCTTGAGTGGCTAGTCCTAATTTTCTCTCTCATGACTCTTTAGGGTTTTGAGAATACTTGCAAGAGTTGCATAAACATTAGTCTTGGCATTAATCTTTCCCACAATAAGACTCCTCTTATTTATAGACTAACTCTCTTTCCTAAACCTTTTAGGAGTTAGGATTTTTAATTTAATTCACAATCTAATTAGGAACAAAATTAATAATAATAATAATAATAATAATAATAATAATAATAAAACTCCTCTTATTTATTTATGATTTAGTATTTTTTTCAAATACTTAATTATAAACATTAGCATTTCTCTAAATACTAAAGTATTATTATTTAACCAATTTAATAATAATAATAATAATAATAATAATAATAATAAGACTACTGTTATTAATTTATAGTTAAGTATTTCTCCAAATACTTAATTACAAATACTAAGCTATTTAATTTATTTCACTAATAAATTAAAATAAATTAAATACACTTAATTTATTATTATTAAACCAATCACTTCTTTAATTATATTTCTCTTTTATGGTGTGACCCTCTAGGTTCAATATTAAGCCGGTAATTAGAATAAATAAATTAGAATCATTCTAATATTATTTATAATGAATTAAACTCCTTTAATTCAAATATAAATAAATAATATTTATTCTACATCATGAGTGACACTTTATAAATAATGTATCATGACTATCCGGATAATATGAATTCAACGTTTAATCACAAAGAACACAAAGAACCTATTCCGTGAATAGTTACTGTACAATTCAATCCTTCTACCATACAATGTCCCGATTAAGCATAAAATATGGAATTATTGACAAGTCTTATTTATTTAATCATATGCATTTCGATTCTAAAATGCACAAATCTATTAATGTAAATTAGAAACTCCTTTCTAATTTTCTAATTTCCATTCACTTTGGCCAAGGATTTATGAGTTGTCACTTATCGAATCGCATAAGATCTATAAAAAATTTCAACTTTTTCAAACTTAGAAAACAATTGACCAACATAAGGGACCATTACTTCTTTACTACTTTCAGCATCATTAACATACTCAAATGCATTTGTACAATCTAAATTAGCAAGGGATTCAGAAGAACTATATAAAAGTATCTTTCTAGCAGGCATGAAAGCCATTAATAAACAATTACCAAAATTATTTGCATGAACAACTTATTTCTTCAAATCTCACCAAAGCAAATTCTCTCCAAAGCTAGATTTTTGTAGCTATTTAGCAAATGAATGTGTATGAAGTAAAATGTTAGAAATGATGTATGTGTAAGAAGCTGGTCAAACTGGCCACAAGTCCTACTAGCGGCCAGTCAAAACGACAGCGTTTTAACTAGCCGCTAGTAGTACCTGCAGCCAGTTTGAAAAGATAGCAATAATATTGAGGCTATTATAGTCATTAGCCTAGCCGCTAGTGGGAGTTGTACTGGTCACAAGTCCTACTAGCAGTCGAGTTCACGCCTTATTCAATCTCTCCCCGTTAAATCTTACAATGGACGGCTAGAGATGTGTTTACTAGAATAGTACCTATAGTAACTGGTTGTTATGGAGTGTGTGTGTGTGTGTATAGGATATGCATCCATTGCAACCGGTTGTTGGGAGTACTATTCCAGCAACCATCATCTTCACCATTGATGAATATAATGAATGGCAGAGATTTAAAAAAAAAAAAAAAAAAAAGAGTTGTCGCTACATGTTGGAGCGGCACTAAATTTACCAAAAAGTCAATGCAATTATAATATAATAATATAAACATCACATCATTATAAATATAATAATATTATTAATTTGTCATTGCCGCTACATGTTGTAGCGGCCGACCATTTGCTTCTTCTTTTTTTGTTGGTTGTCCCATTTTGTTTGTCCAATAGCCCAATTTAGTTTACTAACTAATTTTATTATTATTAATAATATTAACTAACTAATATTAATATCAATACTAATATTAATTAACTAATATTTTTTTTCCAATTAATTTGTCATTCGTCCCAATTTATATTAAGAACTAATATTAATATTAATAGTAATATTAATTAACTAATATTAATATTAATAATAATATTAACTAACTAATAATTTTTTAATAATATTTAATTTAAAAGTTTAAGATAATAATTTTGTAATAATATTTATAATAATATTATTAATTTTGTAATTGCCGGATAAAAATGACTTTTTATTTTAAAAAAGGACATGTCGGGTAAGTAACAGGAATAAGAACTATTATTACAAAAATTGGTACTTTTAAAATAAATATTATTATTACAAAATTATTATCTTAAACTTTTAAATTATATATTATTACAAAATTATTAGTTAGTTAATATTAGTATTAATATTAATATTAATTAGTTAATATTATTAATAATAATAAAATTAGTTAGTAAACTAAATTGGGCTATTGGACAAACAAAATGGGACAACCAACAAAAAAAGAAGTAAATGGTCGGCCGCGGCAATGACAAATTAATAATATTATTATATTTATAATGATGTGATGTTTATATTATTATATTATAATTACATTGACTTTTTGGTAAATTTTAGTGGCGCTCCAACATGTAACGACATTTTTTTTTATTTTTTAAATCTCAGTCATTCATTATATTCATCAACGGTGGAGATGATGGTTACTGGAATAGTACCCCAGCAACCGGTTGACATGAATATATACGCATATATATATATATATATATATAGATATATATATATATATATAGAGAGAGAGAGAGAGAGGGAGGGAGAAAGAAACTTTTTCACATGAGGTAGTGACTTTTATTTGTGTTATTGGGTATAAAATATGATGAGTTAATGATAATATGTGGAATGTCAATGTGGCCATCCTTAATAAGTGAGAAAAATAAGGGAAACTGAGAGAAAGTGGTAATATCATATATACCGGTGACTTCAGACCCTCATCCAAAAATTAAATAGAAGTAACAGCATTTGTTTGTCTCCTTTATAAACATTTATCAATTTGTCTTTATAATTTAATTTGGAGAGTGATATTTCCACATCATTTTCTTATATTTCCACACAGTAGGGTCCACACATCAACTATGGTTGATACAAATGGAGTAAGCTAACTATGACTAATTAGCAAATTTGACCCTTCTATTTGTCATGTTTTTGCTAAACTGCTCCTCATACTTTTTTTTGGCATAGTTGTTCCTCAAAGATGCATTAGTCATGCAAAAGTGTTCCTCTTCTATTTTTGGTCAATTTTCGTTAGTCAAATGTTTCTTTTGGTTAAATGTTTCCCCAAGCTTTTATCATTTTCATTTATATATCTACTAAATATAAATATGTATATTATCATTTTCATTTAACTTGATCTAATTAATTAAATTATGAACTTGTGCGATAAATAACATAAATGTCAAAAAATAATAAATATTTAATTTATCAAGAAAATAAATTCATACACTTTTGCTAATTAAATTTCTCAAATATTAAAATTTCCGTAATATACATTCAAACATAATTTTTTCTAATTTAAAAGTTTAATACCCATAAAAAATGTAAATTAACTCAAAAAAAATATATTATATTTTTTAAAATATTGAAATTTACGTAAAATAAAAAATATTAAAAAATATGTTAAAAATAAATAATTTGTTATGGATACTGTCCTAAAATGTCAATTGATAAGGCCTTATTTATCCTCACAAACCAGTCCTAAAATGTCAGTTGCAAACCAGTTCGTACATGAAGGTAAGAATCAATTGACATTTTTGGAACGGAGCAAGTTTTTACTAGGGCATATTCAGAAACATACAGACAATAAAATACAATGTTTATCTAAAATTCCCTTTATTCTAAATTATAAAATTATTACTAATTTTTAAAAGTCAATATTAGATATTTTTAAATTTAAAATTGATATAATTTATTAACGAATACAAAATAAAAAATGTATGCTTAGTAGTAATTTTATTTTTAACATTATTTTTAATACTTTTTTATATTGTATGAATTATAAGATTCGTTCCGTAACAAGTTTTTTCTAAGTTTGTTTTACGTAAATTTTAATATTTTCAAAAAATATAATATAATTTTTTTGAGTTAATTTGTATTTTTTATGGGTATTAAACTTTTAAATTAGAAAAAATTATGTTTGAATGTATATTACGGAAATTTTAATATTTGAGAAATTTAATTAGCAAAAGTGTATGAATTTATTTTCTTGATAAAATAAATATTTATTATTTTTTGACATTTATGTTATTTATCGCATACGTTCATAATTTAATTAATTAGGAACAGCTATGCTAAAAAAAATACGAGAAACAGTTTAGCAAAAACATGACAAATAAGAGGGTTAGATTTGCTAATTAGTCATAGTTAGCTTACTCCATTTGTCTCAACCATAGTTGATATGTGGACCCTACCGTGTGGAAATATAAGAAAATGATGTGGAAATATCACTCTCCTTTAATTTTCATCATCTATATTATATTATAAAGTATAGACACTAGATTCATAGAAAAAAGTAATAAAAAAGTATTTATATGATGAATAATAAGTAGTAATACGTGACTAAATTATACATACATAAAAATATTAAAAATTATATAGTATATTAAAAATTATATAGTACAACGGGGCAAGGGGATTGGTTCCCATCGGAGATTTTTTCCGCCCTGCCCCCCTTAACCCCCGGTCAACAGTCAAAAAAACCGGTTTAATTGTCAGCCCTAATGAGGAGCAGGACCGCAGAAGATCCATAACAAGTCCATTTTATTCTTTTTCTGTGTGCATAATCTATGCGCAAATAATTATGTACAAACACTTGCTCCATAGAATAATAATAATAAAAATATGTAAAAAAAATTAATCTTATCAATAATTTAAATAATGAGACCCTTATATTACTTTTTTTCTCTATACGTACACAAACTGCTTAAAAGAACCACAACAAGCTTATCAGCTTCTTTATAAAGCATGAACTGAAATAAAAATGGGATACAAGAGTTTTGTCTCTGCCTAACTACTAAATTCTACATGCAAAGTAAATTACATTTATTACTACATCTTATTTACTCTCAGGTTTGATACAATTGCATACTCGATCTCGATACAAACAAACCGCCAATCATGGGGCTCTTGGCTGCAAACCTGAAAGCTTAGCAGTTACATTACACCTTCATAACTTATCATCAAGAATCGTGGACAATAACAGCCCCTGAGCAAACTCGCACCTCCTTGTCCTCTCCTCCTGGTCCTTTATTGATAATGGAGATGACTGGACATTTCTGTTGGCAGAAACCGATATTAGACAGGAAAGAGCTAGGTGAATCTAATATGATTAAATGCATAATAAGATTGAGAACTTCAATAAACCACAGTCCGTTGCCACGAAATATTAAAGGATGGATCCCTGCTATTCAATTAAAGGGATGGAACAGTTCCAGCAATAAAAATCTTAAAACCAAAATAACTGCTAGAGGTCAATATAGGATAAGAGTTTGCTCTCCTTTGGAGAAAGGTGGGATAGGCGATTTGACATATTGCCCATTTCGATATGGCACTGCTTGGGACATGGTTGTGGAGGTTCCTGATGGAAGAAGATTGTTTGTTGAAACGAGTGGCGGTGAGTCGGTTTGGTGTATTTCCAGGAGTGCATACAATTGCTAGAAGGTTTCTGTATGGGTTAGGGATGTGTAAAGCTATTGCTCGGAGGTGGGAGAATTTTTCCCCATCATCGATCATTTTTGGTCACTTTATTTTTGAACTTGTTGTGTTCGTAGTAATTATGACCTAAAGAAAAAACACGTCCTCGATCATAGTTCATACACTAAAAGTTTTGTCCTGTTCCATTTCTAGTTCATCATCTATAACTTTCTTTCCATCAAGAAGAAAAACTTTGGAGAATCAATTTCGGGAAGAATCCCTCAAGAAAACATAGCCAGAGATGTCATTTTTTTAGGTATTTCATATTGCCTACGCCCCTTATTTATTGCAACACATCTTTAGTGTTTGTAGCACGGATTTTAAGACGTCTAAAAAATATATTTAAATATTATTATTTTTGAAAATAAGTAATATAGTTAATAATATAACATTCGAATCTACCAAAATAATAAATATTTAAATATACTTTTAGCACGTCTTAAACTCCATGCCAAAAATACTAAAAGATGTGTGTTGCAATAAATCTGGACAGGAGAGTATATAATTGGCTGTGGATGGTGTTCCCAAGTGCCATCACTTGGGGTTTGGGATGGGCCTTAAACTACCCTGAATTTCACCAATCCATAACCAACACTCAGATAGGTCAATCTTCATGAAGAATTTCATGACTTTGACAAATAAAAGAACCTCAAACTCTAGGTATTTAAAGTTGGATTCACTTATGGCATTCAAAGCAAACTGTTAAGAGGTCAGAAGAATGTATCTAAAAGAGTGATTCTCTTCCTACCTCCAACATTAAAGATAAAGGCACTTTCACCCTGTAATCTTAAACCTAACACTTGTCCTGTTGCATTTCTAGTTCTTCATTTATAACTTTCCTTTCATCAAGAAGAAAACATTGGAGAATCAACTCGAGGAAGAATCCCTCGAGAAAAACCAGAAATGTTATTTTGCGTATTTCATACTACCTCCGTCCCAGATTTATTTCAACACGTCTTTTAGTGTTTGTAGCAGGATTTTAAGAATTCTTAAAAGAATATTTAAATATCATATTTTAAAAAATATGTAATATCATTAATAATATAACATTCGAATATACCAAAATACACACACATATAAATATATAATACTTAAATATACTTTTAGCATGTCTTGAACTTTGTGCCACAAATGCTAAAAACTTTGTTGCAATAAATCTTGTCGGAGGGGAGTATATAATTGGCTCTGGAGGGTGTTCCCAAGTGCCATCAATTGGGATTTGGGATGGACCTTAAACCACCCTGAATTTCACCCACCCATAACCAACACTCAAATAGGTCAATCTTCATGAAGAATTGCATGACTTCTACAAATAAAAGAACATGAAACACCATGCCTTTAAAGTTGGATGCACTTATGGCATTCAAAACAAACTGTCAAGAGGTCAAAAGAATGAATCTCCTTCCCCCTACCTCCGATATTTAAATAAATAAATAAGGCCCGTTTACCCTGCAATCTTAAACCTAACACTTAGCCTAATTGGGTTTTATCTCCATGAGAAAATATGGCTTCAAAATAGAGTTTCTCTTTGAAAATAAGACATCAAAAGAGAGAAATTAGCATCAAAATGGGTACTAAATACTAATTATGCGGAGCCATATATGAAAATTAAAGGAATTAATTATTTTATATTAGTTCTTCCGTCTGTTTATTATTGCAACACTTCTTCTAGTATATGTGGCACGGATTTTAAGACGTGTCAAAACATATTTAAATATTTAATTTTAAAAATTTTCTAATATAAATTAAAATATAACATTTGAGAAAATATATACCAAGATATATATATATATAATTATTATATCCAAATATGCTTTTGGCATGTCTTAATCTCCATGTCACATATACTAAAAGAAGTGTTGCAATAATTACGAGATGGAGGGAATATTATTTAGGGAAAAAATTATTGTTTCCAAATTATATCTTTAGTTATGCTTGGTTATGTAGTAGACAATTATTAGGAGTTTCCTTCTTAAATAGATTATCTTAAAAGTAGGATCTATGTCTACATAAACAGATTTAATCATTGTTGAAATTTCAAAGTTAAATTCTTAATTGATTTGAGATTGGCTTTGGGTCATTGTGGCTTTCGGGTGCTATTTTTCTCCCCCTTTCCCCTTATTTCTACTCATTTACCCCCACCCAAACTTGTCCGGACTCCTGCATCACTTAAGCTACACGCCAGAAGGCCATTATAATGTGTTGTGACAAATATTAGCTGTCAAGACAACATCATAGCAGACCATATCGGCATTTATCACACTTATGATGTCCAAAGCTACAAATCCCACCAAGGTATACAAATGTGGCCCTAACAATTAGGAAGCCATGAACTCGGATGTAGTGTCAGCTAAGTTTATCTACACACGAGTTAGACACTCTGGAGTTCATATTGCATGCACAGTATGTACAGTTCTTTTTTAATACAGGAACTAAATCTAAGCATACCATAATTTGAAGGAAAAAGGCAGGCGAACAAGTAATACCTTTCTAAAACACTCTCATTTGTGCTTTTCTTGGTGGAAGGAGACTCAGCTGAAGAGTGGGATGGAGCACTCCCAAAATCATCAGCCATAGGTAAAATAAATGAAGACAATAATGGGTCAGGTGCCACACTGGTCGAAGAAACTACGTACGAAGACCCTCCAAAAAGGGACTGCAGGTTTCCTTCTCGCAGTTCCCTCCTCAACAAAGTAAGTGTTGAATGTGATCCACTTTTACGCGATTTTCTCTTGCGCTGCATGTAAGTCGAGTCAAGGAATTCATGGCATATGGCTAATCCTTAATGGAATTGCAGGCATACTTTGATAAAAGGAGAAGCTATAGAGATTTTTCAGTCCAGCAGCCGTCAAGATTACATATTTGAACGCCTCCAACACCTGGCCCAAAATCATTGGACAGAAAAAGGACAAAGAAAGATACACAACAGAATTCCAAAAAGAGACACGGTGGAACTAAACTATGCTAACACTCGGAGGAATCTTTTTAAGTAAATGACACTCTTGTAAAGGCAAAAGGGAAAAAGAAGATCTATTACTTAGTTATTAGGGCTGAACAGTTTTTTACATATTACTCCAACCTGTTTATAGGAGAATATTTTGAAGCATAAGCTATTTGACATGCAAGATTACTACATCCTTACTTGAACAATGAACCAATTTATGACAAATGCATCCAACGCCCAAACTAGTAATGCGAACGAGCTATGAGCTAGAAGTTCTGAGTTAGAGAACTAACTTCTTTTTTTGGTAAGTATCAATTATCAAACTAGTAGTGAATAAAAAAAAGGATATCTTGAAAATATTTCCATGTTGCAGTGTTATATGAGCAACCATGTCAACCCCCACCCTCATCGCACAAACCGGACATACCTGCAAAGCAGAACACACCTTTGTTATAAAGTAGACCTGGGAAAAACACAATTAAACTACATAATTGTTTTAGCGAAAATTGTATCAACAAATAAAATAATACTGAAGTAACACATGATGCTGCATCCTCCATTTTGTAGGACAATCCTTAAGAATTCAAATCCTGTATTCGCTTCAAAAGAAATCCACATAGGGTACACTTTACAGCAAAATGAACACAACAATGGCTTCCAATCCCTTAACTCATATTCAATCTTGTTTGACAAAGCCTCGCCACTATAAATTAAACCCTTTCTTAACTCTTATTAATTATCAGTAAGAAAACCGTCTCTAATATCATCCTTACCCCCTCCCATAAAAGAAGGGGAGAGGGGAAAGCTCCCTCCGTCCAATAATATAAGATCAAGTTTGACTTTTAGAAGTCACATTAAGATATTATCAAACTCAAAATTGATGTATACACCCTCCATCCCCAAAAGGATAAGTTGAGGACAATTTTCACACAAATTAAGGTAGTCAAACAATTAGGAGAGAGTATAAATTTTCTTCCCAATCTATCTTTGGGTTTTGGGTTTGGAGAGAGAGAATTAGTGTGAACCTCTCATTTGTGATGTGAATAATTCACTATTTAGCTAAGTAAGATATGATGTATAGCCAAAGGTAAATTAGTCCATGCAAAAATTTATTTAGTTGACTTGTTTACTTTGCTCATGCTTTTGAAGACAAAATCTTTTATCACTTAACTCATCCTTTTGGGGATGGAAGGAGTATATTTAAAGTTTGAAATTACTAATACTTTTTCGACAGTTCTCAATATTTACAATCGTATTGACTAAAATTGAGTAAAACCATATTAATATTGAATTTGACACTTTGCCAAATTGATTTCAAAAGGTCAAACTTGATCTTATATTTAAAAGCGTAGGGAGTATAAAGTATATTCCCTTCATCCAAAATGAGAGTCCAATTAAAAAAATCTAGCATTTTAAGAAATGTTAACTTAATTTAATAACATTAAAAACATCTAAATAAATGTTAGGTTTAGCCACTATTCATTAAGGGGCAAAAACTGGAATGTCATGTCACTTTTCTGTCAACTTTTAGAAAGTGCGCTCTCACTCTAAGACAAATACGAAAGGAAAGATGGATTCTCATATTTGTAAAGAGTGATGAGAAGGGAAAGATGGAGTAAATATATACACACAACAAGGGACACTTGCACGTAACTATTAATGTGCCATAAACATGTATAATCATCCGATAAATAGCATAAATATAATTTCTATTAATATGTCTACGAACATAACCACCCAGCACACTCAGCACAAAAAGGACAGAAAGAATTAAACTTTATTAGTTTATTTCATTTTGTTGTATTGAAACAGAATAAAGATTTAAGCTTTGTTAACATATTTCATTTTATTTTATACTAAGTAAATTTTGTACAGTAAAACTACCTCCATCCCAAAAAAACACAGAGTAAACTGATCATATATGTCAACAACTGATAACTGATACATAATAAAAACAATACCCCATTCCTCGCCTCTATAGGATGCTCATCGTCAATATGACAACACAATCCGATAATATCGAAATACTCCGAACAAAATGGGCATGGAAACTCTTCCCTAATATCATCATCCACATCAATTTCTTCAAAACCCATAAACATATCTGCATCAAAATCATCCGCTTCATTTCAGATAAACGAAATTACATGTAAACATGACTAATAACACCTGCCTGTAAGCATTTTGAGCTTACCAGATCGCGATTGAAGAGCGGATTGGTAGCGCTTTGAAGCAGAAGATAGACGAGCACTCCACGAATCAGCGTCCATGCTTTGAAATTGAAGCTCTTTAAGATCAAATCAATTAGGGTTTCAAGGGATTAGATTGATTATTTTGAGTGGTTGATTAGAAACCTCAGAAATGATGAGAGTAATAGAGAGGAGAGAATTGGGGATTTTTTGGTTTTGATTTGTGAGGACTGAGAAACGAGAGAGATGAGAAACAGCTTTAGATGAATCACCGAAAGGAAGGGCACAGTTGTCTTCTGGACGCGCTTTATATTGTTCATATTTTTGTCAAATTTTATTTTGTTGGTAGGTATTTTTGTCCAAATTTTACTTATAAAAAATACAAATCTTCCAATAATTTTATTTATTTTGTACGATGTATTGTAAAAAAATTCAATCAAATTATACTTGTAACGTGTGTGCACATTTGGGTCAGATAAAAATTAAGAATAATCTCGCTCTAATTTTGGTCAGAATTTAGTTTCGTCACATATTTGTGTATATCATTTCCCTTCCTTTAATATTATATTTATGAGTTTTTTATGTATGAATTTATAAGAATTTTTAATTTAAGAAATAATATGAAAGTAATTTTAAAAATTTTAATTGTGAGTTTAATAAAAAATATATATATATATATATATGATTGTTTTTCTGTCCTATGTTTCTGAATTGATAAGGGAAAATAAAATAAAATTTTAGACAAATCACCATCATAAATAAATTAATAACTTCATCAACCCCCAACCTATCACAAATAGTTGTTATTTTAAAGTTTTTAAAATAAAATTCTTGTTCAGTACAAAGAAGTATGAACAACTATCAAGTTGTTTAAGCCCCCATTGGTCCAAGGGTTCACACCTTGATGGCTTCATGATAACTTCACTAATCACAACAATGAAGTTCTTAAGTAAAGAAAAACTTCTTCGATTGCCATTAGCTGAGCAGTTGTCACCATCTTAATAGTATAAGAATCTATACTATTAAGGAGTGCAAAAACAGTTGTTAGTTTGTTGTCCATGTCTTGAAATTAGTCAAACTTTGTGCTAGAGGAGGAAAAGCATTGCAAAAATAAAGTTAGGACATTGAAAGTTAAAACGACATATCTTTAATATCGTGTAATTTAATTTAGTAAAAAATAAAAATAAAATATAATGTAATCTTATGCTTGTGAAGCAATTTCAACGTGTTAGAGAAAAGTTTATATAATGATTATGTGTTTTTGCGACATGACGTGAATTATATTTCACAAATATGATGTCTATCCTGCGTGATGTATGAAATATACGACAAAGATGGAGTATTTCTATTGACCGGTCATAAAGTCCTAAGTTGAATCTAGATAGAGCCTTGCATTAGATCCAAAATTCCTTGTAATGCTTTAATAAGAGACTTGGGGGCTGTTCAGTGTTTGGCTATAACTTATTTTATGACTTATTTTTTGACTTATAAGTCAAAAAAAATAAGTAACAATTTGAGACTTAAAAAAAATGACTTATAAGTCATTCTAAATAAGCTATTTTGACCAAATGTAATGACTATATTACCCCTCTATTGTCTTGGTAAATTACATCTTTACCCCCTCCTAACTTAATATGCTATCAATGCTAAGAAACCTTATGTAGTAAACTCAACGAGTTGCCTCGAGGTAAGTTGGTTTTTCTTGAATGAAATTTGAAAGTCATGCACTGTGGATTCTCTGATTGAGATTGCAACACTAGTTATCGTGTTTGATCCAAATAATGTAAAGGCTACAAGAATGAGAGACTGTGAATAAATGGCCATTTGACATTTACTGCACTATTGGAGAAAATTGAGCCTAGTTCTTAGGCTTGCAACTTGAGATTGAAGAATTATATACTATGAAGTTAATCCTGGAATGTCAACCAATGAGAGTCATAAGGATACATAATAAAAGTAGTTGCCAGTTAGATATATCTGAATTTGAGAGTTGATTAATGAGTACAATATTAAATTTTATTTATAGTTCTATTAGTGATTGGTAATGCAACATGAAAAATTGTTTGTAAGTAAAAACTCCAAAAAAAAAACGAAATAGAAATTAAATACTTCATATATGACTTCATTCTATTAAATTCATATATAGTTACATTTTTTAAAATGACATTATTTATTAATTAGAAAACTTAGAAGTAATAGTTTTGTATTTTCGAATTTTAAAAAATAATTTTTAAAGATTTTACGAAAGTTGTATTGTTTTTTTGCCAGCAAAGAACATTATTAATTAATTGTATATCTTAAGGTAAAATTTTAATTTCATTTAAAGAGATTTATATTTCTTATTAATTTTTTACATTCATAATTATCTTATTAAATAAGTTATAATAAAAAATAATATACATATTAAGTAATATCATTATTACCATCCATTTACAATTATTTTATTAATTAAATTCTTATAAAGTTAAATGTGCATATTAAAATAGCCCGTGAATTGAACTAATTGTTGCAAACAACCAGACAAACAATATTAGTAACAAAATTTGTTAACTTTCTAATTTTATAAAAAAATACATTAATTTTAACTTTAAAATATTTGAATTAGGACTCTTGGTATGGGCCAAAACAAAATGCAATAACCAAATCAAAGGCCCAAATTCAATGACCTTAAGTTACTAATGGTTTAATTATGCAAGTAATGAGAGATAATATTGCATTAAAATTTTCTAACTTTGAATAAAATTGTAGTTGATATGTTTAGAGAATAAAATTGTTGTTGCATTAGAGTTTTATTTAGTGCGATTGTGGATGATTATTATGATATGATATTAAATCAATGTATCTTTTTATAATTTCCTTTTTAAATAATAAGATGTTTATCAATAATAAACTGTTTACCAATAAACTGTTTAAATAATAAGTTGTTTACCAATAAGCTGTTTAAATAATAAGTTGTTTACTATTAATAAGTTGTTTAAATAATAAGTTGTTTACCAATAAGCTGTTTAAATAATAAGCTATTTACCAATAAGCTATTTAAATAATATATTTACTATTAATAAGTTGTTTACCAATAAGTTGTTTAAATAAGTTATTTACCAATAAGCTGTTTAAATAATATATTTACTATTAATAAGTTGTTTACCAATAAGTTGTTTAAATAAGTTATTTACCAATAAGCTGTTTAAATAATAAGTTGGTTACCAATAAACTGTTTAAATAATAAATTGTTTACTAATAAGCTGTTTAAATAAGTAGTTTGCTAATAAGCTGTTTAAATAATAAGCTATTTAAATAATATATTTACTATTAATAAGTTGTTTATCAATAATAAGTTGTTTACCAATAAGCTGGTTAAATAATAAGTTGGTTACCAATAAACTGTTTAAATAATAAATTGTTTACTAATAAGCTGTTTAAATAAGTTGTTTGTTAATAAGCTGTTTAAATAATAAGCTATTTAAATAATATATTTACTATTAATAAGTTGTTTACCAATATTTAGTTGTTTAAATAATAAGTTGTTTATCAATAAGTTATTTACCTGTAAGCTGTTTAAATAATAAGTTGTTTACCAATAAGCTGTTTAAATAATAAGTTGGTTCCCAATAAACTGTTTAAATAATAAGTTGTTTACTAATAAGCTGTTTAAATAAGTTATTTAAATAAGTTGTTTACTAATAAGCTGTTTAAATAATAAGCTGTTTACTAAGAATAAGTTGTTTATAATGTCCTTTTTAGTAATTTTACATTTAAAATCGACTTATAAGTCATTATCAGCCGAACACTTTCATAACTTATTTTAACTTAATTTATGACTTATAAGTCATTATCTGCCGAACGCTTTTACTTATAAGTCACAACTTAAAACAACTTATAATTTAACTTATATTTTAACTTATAAGTCATTTTAAAATAAGTCATTCCCGAACGGGCCCTTGGATTCCATAGAGTTCAACTAGTATTGGGCTTTAGTTAAGCTTACGTAACACTGTTAATTAGTCTGATTTTTCGTGTATGAGCTCTAGCTGCGATTTAGAGTTAAATTAGTTAATAATAAATATTAGAAAAATGAATAAATTATTGTTTTGCATATTTTCTAACTTTTTTAGGAGATAATAATAATTTCGCTAAATAAATTTAGAGAAATTAAAACACGGGGTATATAAATATTTAATTGAAAAATTAATTAAGTGCAAATTAGATTTTTGTTGTAAACTGTGGTGCAAGTATACTACTACCTGAGCAAGCGAACCCCACCCCGCTGCCTGCTACTACATAACCTTTCCTTCGAATTATTTTGACCAATTTTCATTTCTCTCTCTCTCTCTCTCCCCCCCCCCCCCAATTTTTTTGACTCAGTCTATAACGCCGGTGGCCTGACTCACCGATCTCCGATCCACATCGGTAAAACCCTCATGTTTCCTACCATCTTGGAACATTTTTTACCCAAGTTATATGATTATCTCATTTTCTCCAGATCTATGCGGAACCCATTGTTTTTGAGCGTTGTATAGATAATTTGGCTTTTAATTTTGATCAAATGGCGACGAGGAATAGGACATTTATATATAAAAAGTATAGAGATTCATTAAAGAGCGTTCGGGTTCCGGCGGGTTCTTCACCGCCGGGTTCCAGCTCCGGCGGTCCGGTAATTGAATTGGCAACTACTTCTCTAATTAATCCCAATCGTTCTTATGCTCCTCTCAGTACTGAGGATCCTGGAACTTCTTCCAGGTATATTTTTCCCTCGTATATTATATGGATTTGAGTTTTCTGTTGGGTTCACAATTTCATACTAAAATTTATGAGGTCTATGTTTTATTCACGTGGCAAATATAATTCATGCATCTGGGTACACTTAATACTATATTAGAAAGATTGCTAGAATGCTATTTACAAGTTAGAAAGATTATATTTTTATGTTCAAGGCACCATTTTAATGGACTAAAATTATGAATTTATAATATTAGAGGTTGGATGGGCAAATCTTAAATCCTGGTTGATGGATGGATTAATGGACAGACACAAGTTTTGGGATTAGCTGAGATCCAGACAATTTTGCTGAGTTTAATTCTGCTGGTGTAGATCTTCTTAGAAGGAGTGAGTGTATATATATTGTATTAATTGACTTATATGACTAGTGATTCTGAAATGATATATATGAGTAAGTGCATATTTTGATGATTGCTTCAGTTGAGCTAAGATGACTTCAGACTTTAGTGGTGACTAAAGGTTGAATTTCCAATGCTGTGATTTGTGATGATAAGCATTTGTCATGTGCCGCAAGATAGATTGTGTATCTCCTGATTTGAACTAAGAACAATTAATGATAAGCTTTTTAATTATGGATCATCATGTCCTTCGTGTATGTGTCTTTATTTGTGGTCCTCAGATTACAAATACTGCTGGTAAATAAGCTCCATAAATTTTATTAGACAACTTGAGTATTAAAATTCGTTCATGTAATCTAAGTGATGATTATCCTGGCTGTTATAAGACATCATAATCAAGGGTTTTTAAAGGCGGATAGAAATTAATCACTGATGAAGTTCCAGTTAATTTTACCTGTACACAATGATCAGTATTATATTTATATGGAACAACTTTAAGAATCCGATTCTGGTGAGATAGCATTCTTGCAAGGAGTGAGTTATGTAATGTGCAGTGTGTATGTGTAGAGTATGTCATTTTACTTATATGACTAGTAACGGTATTTGTTATGCCCATATATTTTGCAGTGTGTATGTGTAGATGTGTAGAGTATGTCATTTTACTCATATGACTAGTAACGGTAATTGTTATGCCCATATATTTTTATTGGGTAATGGATAAAATTTAATGGATAATGGGTCACCGATGGGTTGGGTAGTTAATGAATAATTTCAAATGGGTTATAAATGGGTAATTTTAAATGAATATGGATAAAATCCATCAACCCATATATAACCCACAATTAACTTTGTAACCTCTAGTATTGTAAGAAGAGGAGAATTGCAGTCTGTTTATTGACATTTTCCCTGTTGTTTTCATTCTTATAACCCAAATGGTAACCACAATTCAGGACATGTACTACCCCACTTGGTAATATTCTTTTTAGGTATCATATCTTCAATAATTAATTTATTAATTAATAAGCAACAAAAATATTTATAAACTGTGAGAGAACAAAGCTCTGCAAGACTGCAGTTGAACACCCCATCTAACAAATTTATGCACATTTCATCTGATGTGTATGCCACACACAGAGCAAGCTAAAGTAACATTCAAACCCAACTATATATAAAAAAGAATTGAATAAAGAAAATGAAACAGGAATCCCAATAGAAAAAAAGTTCAAATAAAAATTGCTATCAATTAAACCATTAGTATATCAAAAGCAGATTCTTTACAGTATCATCATCCTACCAAAGAGAGAAACAAACAAACTAACAAAAAGACAAGAAAGTTCCTCATGAAGACCATTCTCTCATTTAGAAGAGTAAACAAGAAGGAACAGAGAAATATTGTTCTTCCTTCTCCTTATGAAATTAACTGATCAACATAAGCCAAAGTTTGAGGCACTAGTACTACGATATTTATAACCTCTCTACCTAGATCAAATACAAGCTGCAGTATTTAACTAACTATTTTATATATACATACACACACACACTACTAGCACTAATAATGAGAACAACCTTGCCCCAATGATGAGAAGAAGGTGCCTCCATAGCAGAGTCAGAGCCGAAGATGTAGAGATGGAGAAAAACGCTTTCGAAAAATTAATCTGGAGATGGAGAGATTGAGAGGAGATGGAGATGGAGAGATCGACTGATTTGGAGTTTGGAGATGGAGATATCGACTGAGCAAGAGAGCGAAACCCTCGACAGTCTCAACAAAGAAAAAATAATTGACTTGCTTTACCCACTTAATGACTCACAATTTTATCCAGCTAACTCATGGTTTTATCAACCCAATTATGACATGTTAATATAAATGGATAATTTCACCCATTTATTCATGGGATAGTGGACAGGTTAATGGGTTTGGGTAAAACTTTGCCAGCTCTACCATATGTATTTCAACGTCATGTTGCCTAGACTTTATTGATGATTGTAGGAATAAAAGAAAGAGGTCGATTCTAATCTGGACGACAAGATTTTTTATTTTTTTTTTGTGTGCTGGAAAATATCTTTATTATTATTTTTTTGAATTTTTTAAACTCATATATTATTTATTATTAAGGTGGGTGAGAGGGACATAGAACCTAACTTTAACTCTACAAGAATGATGGGATTTGAGCCAGTTAGAGCAGCTGGAAAAGATTGTGTGCCAGATCATTAATTATTACTCTTGCTATTTAGCGATCATGTTATTTAAGGTGTCTGTATCTTTACATTTATGTGGTTCTCGGCCAAATGAATCTGAGGTTTATTCAGAAATGAATAATAATTGAAGAATCTGATAAAATGGAAAATATCATAGCTTAACAAGTACAATGTTGAATTATGCTCTAATTCTAGAACATCTCAATCCTCAAATTATCTTTATCACTTTATGTACAATTTTATTTTCTAAATTGTACTCTAAATTCATGTCAAATGATATTTTTCCTCTTTCCTTGAAAAGAACAACTTGTATGCGTTTTTATGAACTCGTACGCTGCTTATTCAACTTCCGGGACTAAATTGGAATTCTAGTATATGTCTGGTGTTTCTTGTTTTTTCCAGCATACACAAGTTTCTCCCGTCCTTAATGGAATCTTTTGTAGCTCTAGAAGAGCTGGAGAGAGAGAGAGCATTTTTTTAATGTTTTTAACTTACCATCTCTCTTTCCAGAGTCCTATATATTAAATAGTCCTATATATATCTCAATCATCCTTGCTCAACGTTTATTTGGGTTTTCTTTCTTCCATGAGTAGATCTGTAATTCTGTATATCTAATTGGGTTTCCAGCTCAAAGTAAGCACAACAGACCACAGGAAAGAAAACCCAATCAATTTGAATCTTATGATTTGTCAAATTTATAGAATAATTAAATTTGTCTTTCTTTTCAAGCCAAGGAAAGATGTCTTGCGACATATCATTTGCATGGAACATCTAGAGGCACCCTTATGCCTCAACTTGAAACGAGTTTCAGATTACCAATTTTTTTTTTTTTTCAGATTAAGCCATTTTTTCCTAACATCTTTTAACTAATAGTAGTCTACTGCAGTAGAGGTGCACTTACTGTGGGACTACCTCCAGCTTGGGTGGATTTATCAGAAGAAATAGCGGCGAATGTGCAGCAGTTACGAGGAAAAATGGCTGAGCTAGCAAAGGCTCATTCTAAAGCTTTAATGCCCTCATTTGGAGATGGTAAAGAAGATCAGCGCAGGATTGAGGCTCTTACGCATGAAATAACTGATCTTTTAAGGAAATCGGAGAAGCGATTACAAAGACTCTCTGCTGGTGGGCCTTCTGAGGATTCAAATGTCAGGAAAAATGTGCAGGTACTACTCAACATATAACTTGTTGTGTGGGTTACAACTCATCGCTGCGTTGAAAATTCATTATGCTTTTTGAAAAAAATAATATTCCCACAAGTTCTTTGCAATTTATATTTCATCTCTAGGGATGACTTTCTGATTTTTATATATTGGGGGATGCCTTTGGTTGAGGACTTTGCATCTATTTCAAGTTATTTTTAGAGGGCTCTTTGTTCTCCCTTCTTTCAATCTTCTTTTTTCTAGGAAAATATTTTGTTTATCTAAGCAAAAATTTATGTCAGACTGCTGAATATAAGCAGCCATGTGTTCATTAGCATGATTATCTCTCTTTCCCCTCCCCTCTCATGACTTAAGGTTTATGGTTGGCTAAAGTGCTATTGTTCCTTCCCTAAAATGTCTTCTGTATCTTGTTCGTACCCTGATTAGTTTGATTAACCCTGAATGCTGGCAACTTATAACTACTGTGTATGTCAGATTATCAGGGGGCCATATATCATTGATGAGCTTTTCAGACTCCAGATGCATAAAACTAAAGGAACTTCTAAAATGTTATCTTGTATTATTTTATTCCTGAACTCTTTTGTAGGAAAACTTGATCCAACTTGCTAGAAGTTAGTGATATAGTGTAGGATGCTCACTCTGAGTAACAGTGATTACATAGCTGTGCTTAGTGGCACCGGTAATAATCAATCTTGTTGTATCTGTACAAATTATGGTCATTCTAGGGAGCTGTACTAACGTTCTAATGTTTTTATGTCAGCGTTCTCTCGCAACTGACCTTCAGAGCCTCTCAGTAGAACTTCGCAAGAAACAGTCAACTTACTTAAAGCGCCTTCAGCAGCAGAAAGAGGTACGAGCAGAATTTCCTTTCTTTCAGGAGAGATTTTAAATTTGGAGACAGTTCTAATTTTGCAACTCAAGATTTATTTTAGTTATGCCCTTTTTATTGCCCTTGAAATTGTTTGTAATGTTTGAGTTACTAACAGCTCAAAGCTGGAATTTTTATTCCATTCAGCAGAATTTTCAGTCAAGTAATTATGTGTTTCTAAGTTTTTCCTAATATATTGCCTTTTGATTTAGGGTCCAGATGGGGTTGATTTAGAAATGAACTTGAAAGGAAATCTTTCCAGAACAGAGGATGATGACTTGGACGACATGGTATTCTGACTTCTTATATTCTTATTTTAATTATATAGTTTCTGTTATTCCATCTAAATGTATAAGCACTTAACTATATGATATCCAGACATGGGCACATTTTTATAATGGGAGATCATTCCACTAGATTTATTTTATATCAAGAAACATAATTTTTCAAAGAGGTGAGTAAAATATATAGGAAAGCATCCCAAGGAGGTGCAACAAATTTACATTTTTTAAGAAGTAACTAAATCTACTAGAAGAGCCTAAAGGGAGTGAACCCAAGTAACCTCGCAGTATCAAAAGCATGAAGAAATAAAAGGCACTCCTGTGTGACACACAAGTGTGGGTTTATTGAGTTGGAAAATTGGAAACCTATATTATGTATAAGATATTCTGAATCTTACCTTGCTACTTCATTCTTCTTTTCTTTCCTGGCTGTGGTCATGCTTGTGACTTTTTGGGTGTTCTTTTTCTTTTCTTTTTTTTTCCTTTTGGTGTTTTAGGAAGGGCTTGTCCTTAAAAATGTTGGGAGCTTGTTCTCCTTCTAAAATATAACTTGTAAGTATAAGAGGTCTTCCGCATTCTATCTATCAGAATATAATTTAGTATAATTTTACAAATGTTCTATAGGTATTCAATGAACACCAAATGGCCAAACTAAAGAGAAGTGAGGCTTTCACTGCAGAAAGGGAGAGAGAGATTCAACAGGTAAGTGTACAGCTTTTGACTGGTATTTATTTCTTTGCTGCCTTGATGCCTTTTTTCTAGTGACTGAGAATATATGGAAAGTGTTATTTCCACAATGAAATTTCGATATTTCCACAAGGCCTCACTCACATGAATGTGGGTCCCATTTACTATTCATATGAGTGGATCCTTGTTGAAACATCAGTTCCCTATATATATGAACATTTGTAATCCCTTATCTTGGTTCTGGTAGGTTGTAGAATCGGTGGGTGAGCTTGCGCAAATTATGAAGGATCTGTCAGTCCTTGTTATTGACCAGGTTAGAAGCTTCACATTCAATTTAATAGGGTGCCGGAACTTCCTCAAATATATGTGGTGATTGACTGAATTTACTTCTCCAAACAGGGCACTATTGTTGATAGAATAGACTACAATATTCAAAATGTTGCTGCATCGGTAGAAGAAGGCTTTAAACAGCTGCAGAAGGTCCTCTTTTCCTTTTATGTTCAAGCTTCTCTTTTTAAATACTACATTTGTCTGGAAATGAGAGTCCTACTTCTTTTATCTCTTAACCCCCACCCCCCCCCCACCCCCCCAGCGCGAATATTGAGATTTGTACAGAACAAGTAGGACACAAATCTTTTCAATATCTTTTTAAAAAGGTATAAATGTTAGTCTTTGACGTTTAGTTTTAGAAAGAAATTATGTCTAAACATGTCTTGTATAAACCTAATATTCGGAAAAGAAAAAGTCCACCCAAAAAAAAGTAGGATTCTCATTTTTGAGACGGTGGAAGTACAAAGCTTTTGCTACACCCTGCCCCTAGCTTTTTACTCTCTCCTATCTATTTTCCTTTTTTCTAATATCATGTTGGAATTAATTGAACTTTCAGGCAGAGAGAACTCAGAAAAAAGGGGGAATGGTGAAGTGTGCTACAGTACTTGTTATCATGTGCTTTGTAATGTTGGTTCTCCTAATTCTGAAGGAAATCCTTTTCTGATCTTCCAACATATACTATGATCTTGCTTACGGCTTCTTGTTGTGACCCTCCCCTGCGACTTGCCATGCTTAATGGAAGAATGCGGGATTTTTGAATTGCCCCAGCTATCGATCAAAAGTTTTTTTTACTTTCTTATTCTTATTACCTTACACGGGGAGGGTATATTGTATATTTAAGAGAGTTGCTGTTCCAGGGACCAGTATAGGGCTTTAATAGAATTTGGTAATAGTGTTTGAAGGACAGATTGATTCTTTCCCTGGGAAATTTTGTAATTTGACTCCCTAATGCTTATGTGCATGGGGAAACGAGATAAAAATCTCTGTTTGTATCAATTCATTTTTGATATAAAATGGATATATATATTTTTTAAATACGAATCTGCATCCACAAGCACACCGAAAGGGAATTGCTAGAAGGATTAGGACCCAAATTTGTATCTTGCTCTTTGGTCATCGACTTCTTGTGCATCTTTTGTTTTTCGAAAATTTAATATGGAGTTGAAATCTTTGTCATATTTGAGAAAATTGCTCTTATTGAAGCCGATTTCCGTTTTACTTTGTGTAATCCCAGATATTCAAAATTATGATCATTCAAAGATATTTGAGTAATCCCAGATATTCAAAATTATGATCATTCAAAGATATTTGAGCCTAAGTTGACAATTTGACATCACCTTTAGTTCTCATATTGGATCCATGCAAATTACAATGTGGTCGAATTCAGGTCTTTTTGTTTCTAATTCATGCATGGATTGCACTGGGTGATCTTGATTGAGTTTTTTGTTTAGTGTCATAAACGTCATTGCATAATTTTAAGAATAATACTATGTGCATAAATCGTACATAAAAAATTGTGTATAAAGAATAGAGTAAGACCCATTTATTGTATAAAATATCTAATAATAGGTTCCGCTTTTTATGTTTTCTTTTTTTATATATATTGTTGGTGCGCAATTTTTTGTGTACAGACAAAGTATAGCATTACTCTAATGTTAATAGATCCCCTTGTTTATTCTGGCCTCATTATTTTTTCTATTCCTCATCTTTTCTTTAAAGTGGTCCATCTTTGCATTATTTATTTTATATTTTTCTCATATATAAGAGAAAGTAAACCACTGCTTTCATAGCTCAGTTGGTTAGAGCACCCGTTTAGTAAGCGGGAGGTCTTGAGTTCAACTCTCAATGAAAGCATTTTTTTTGGCTAAAAGTATAAATTTTTTATTTCTGCCAAAAGTAAATTTTTATTTTTTTTAGCCAAAACTTCTACTCACTAATAATAGTACTTCTGGAGGCCAACGAACAATCGCCGCACTGCTCAAGAGGCTCTACTTTTTTTCAGAAAATTCATTGAAATGTGACTGAAATTTGCTTCAGTTCTTAAAAATAAATAACATTGGCTAACAACCAAAAAAGAATCATCAGTTTTATCCCCCAACCACAAAGTTTATATGGTGACTCTTAATATCCTCCAACATTATATATATATATATATATATGATAATAATTATATATTTGCTATACATCCTTATAGGGCATACATCATCTATACCATTGAAAATAAAAAGGAACAGTCAGAATTAGAAACTGAAAATCAATGTCCGCTACTACTAGTAGCAGACGATAAAAAAAACCCATACCATACGCTACTAATAATAGCGGACGCTAATCAGAATAAAAATTTGACTTTATTAACTAGAATTTAGGTTTATTAATTACGGTTTAGAGTTTGTTAACTAAGGTTTAAAATTTATTAACTGGAGTTAATGATTTATTAACAAGGGTTTAGAGTTTAAGGTTTTCAGTTTTTAATCTTGACCGTTCCTTCTTGTTTTCAATGGTATAGATGGTGTATGCCCTATAAGAAACCATAACAAATACATGATATGGATCATTCACCGTACATATACATATATTGATCAATCTTACTGCTCTCCAATGTTTGTAAACAAGACCTGACAATCTATTTTCAACCAAATATCCTGAGCAAAACATGTCCAAATGATAAAGATAAGTAATAGAATCTACCACCTTCAGAATGTTTAGACTTTGGGTACAATTACAATGCTAGATTAAAGTAAAATTGACTTCATTATGTAGTAAATTTTGAATATCTGGTTTGTCATGAATGTATCAAGATCAATATCATTCGTCGTTCATCATCTGGCAAGACAGAAAAGAAAATGATATACTATATACACAACATGCTTCAATCCTACGAATGGATAAAAAAAAAGGTCTTCTTTTTCATGTCTGTTTGAGATGACTAATCGAAAGTATAGCTGATCAGCATCTGAGGCTCCTCGATTTTTCAGTACAGACTAGCAAACATTTGCTGAACAGCAATCACCATGGCATATTAAAATTGCTGTGAAGATGAATGCAAAGTCCTACAGAAATAGTTTCGATCCCAAATGGTTCCAATGGATGGATTCTATGACGTCTTATAAGTAGGATAAGTCAATGGTAAATGGATATAAATATTGTTGCCAGATATTTCATTATAGAATGAAATTTATAATGAATAATAGCTACATTAATGAAAGCATGACCAGAAGCTACCTCGAGCTAGTCTTTTTCTTCTTCTTCAAGTCATTCAAGTCTGAAGCTCTGAAAGATCTTTCAACAAGTCCAGAAATGGGTACTTTCAGGTCAAAAGTCATCCTTTGGAGAATTAGTGACAGCGAGTACACGTCTGACATGGCTCTATGAGCTGAACCAACCAACGGAATTTTATAGTGCTCACGAAGGGCTTGCAGTGACGTTTTTGAAGGAAGATTTGATCCTGATAAAAACATCAAAATAAAAGAGTTAGTGGGGGGAGAGGCGAGGGCGAGAAGAGTAAGAGGGAAAGGAAGAGGGCGAGAGAGACCTCCAGACTTCACCAATTCACGTGCTAGAGGAAGTGTGTCCATAAACAGCCAATTCTCTGGAACCTCAATGGAGCATCGACTGAATTCCTTAATCAAGAAAGGGACGTCAAAGCAACGAGCATTGTGACCAATCCATAATACCTGCCCTCCAGGTTTCTGGCGGCTCTGAATATACTCCAGTAAAATGGGAATTAAATCCTTCATCCTAAGTAATGTTCATGACTGTTAGATTACAACACAATATAATCTATAAATTCAAAAAGCTTATATTTATCAAGTGACTGACAACGTGAAATGAAATACATGGAGAAAGGAAGAAAGGATGAATAAGGCTGAAAGAGTAAAAATCTGCTTTTCCTATTTAACGAACTCATCTCAACATCACTGCAAGTCATCCTCACCAAACAAGCTAAGCCTATAGACGTCTTACCTTAAAAATGTTTAATGACACCTTCTCTTTTGTATTAACTACAATGAGACATGTAATGACCTTAAATCACAAACTTACTTTCACCACACCCCCTTTAAACGATGAGCAGCATCCTCAATATAAACTTTCATGAAATGTAGGACCATATTGCTGCATTTCTATGCTTTTACAGGAACACATTCTGCCAGCTCTTACTTTTACCTTTCCAGCAAGACAATGATACAAGAAAACGGACAAGTTGAGAATATTGTGTGGAGCACACTTGGTACCTTATTCTAATCAATGTAGGTTTATGCTAGAGGGTAACTTAATGTTACATTTCACTCTAAATCTTTATGTTTGCTCTCTTGCACATCTAAAATAGGTTCCTACTTAAAAGTTCTAAGGTTTATGACAATGGATTTCCTACTAATAGGAGAAGTCATCAGAATCTACATGTACTCAACCTTAAATTCAAGGGAGTTGATCCAGATGGAGCATTTACAGATGAAGTTTGCACAACTTGGTCTTTTGGGAATGAAGCCCAAGGAACTTGTTCTGTACTTAAGACCTTATTGACTTCCTTCTCATAATTTGAACAGCTTCTTTTGACAAACTATATTTGGAAAATCAAAGCCTCTTCCAAAGACAAAGCTTTCGTTTGGTTTATGGTCCACTACAAGCTTAACATTCGTAGCCTTCTAAGTGCGGAGATGGTAAGCAGCTTTATCACCTGATCCCGATGGATGTGAATAATGTGATCCAGGCAAGTTACACAACAAGAATTTGGGTTTTGGGCCTTCTGGGGAAAATAAATGTCTATCCTTCATGGTGAACTTGTCAACCAAAAATAGAGATATTTCCAAAGGAATAGTATGCTCTTCTTTGTACTATCGAATTAATAGAAGAACATGCTATTACAAAGAAATTCTGAAGTAGTTTTGAACTTTTGATGAAATAAACAAGAGAATCATGCTTATTGATTGCCAAACAAGTGTAATACCCGTATAAGCAGCATATGAAAATTGCAAAATGCTTATTATTGTTCCTAATTTTTTTTGGGCAAGTCAAAAAATGCTTATTTCTGCTGAGAAGATGACTCCTACAAATTGTTGTTATCTCTCTGTCCTCCCCAGTTTTCAGTGTTTTGATTTTTTTTCTTGCTGATAAGAGCATTGTATCCATAAGTTTTGTGAACTTAGCAACATATCACCTGTGGCAAAAAAAAATTAAACCTTGGAAATGTAACCTAAAACTGAATGGCTTCAGACAATTAACCATTAAGTGAAAAATTGTAACACTAATAGAACATACTGTTGTTCAGAAGAAAAATAAAGGAATCTAAATCTCTAGATATTCTAAAGTTATAGTAATACAAAGATGACAAATTAGAAGACAAGTTAAGTGTCTACTTCTTAGACCAGTAAAAGACAAAAAATAGCAGCAATTAAGGCCCCAAATCAACAATATTGTTTTAGCCTGCAGGACGTTTCTTTCTTAATGAGCAAAAGGAAAAGAAAATAAACAATCGATTGCAGAAGGATACCTTGGGACATCAGGCCTGCAGACCATATGGGTTGAGATCCCGTGAATATGTGGATTTGGCACATAGCGTTCAGGATTTATAAGAGTCTGAAAAGTGCTGTTTTGACCCCCTAGAAGATCCTGCAGTGCAATTTCAATAATCCGTTCGTTCTCTCTGCTAAACCCAGTGGTCTCAATATCGAAAATAATAACAGTTAAGAGTCTGGCTAAGTCTCTGTTCTCAGCAATCTTTTTTTGAATATCACAGTCCTTAACTCTTTCATATTTACTGATTTCTATTCTTTTGGTATTTAACTCCGCGCTTGTTGAAACTGTTCCATCTGCCGTTACATGTCCAATGATTCTAGTTTCGCTGCTCAAGACATTTTTGCTTTTTCCTTCTGCTTTTGTGGTTACAGATCTTCTAGTCCATCTCCTAGTATGTCCTCCTTCAAGACCATAAATATTACAATCAAAAGGCTTAGCAGTAGAATTTTTTCCACTTCTACCTAAATAGTGGAACCTTTCCCACCAAGAACTAGCTAAGGTATGAAATCTACACTTGGGAACTTGCAAAAGTGAGAAGCACATTGCAACTGTTGTGATTTCAAAATATACAGCAAGATCCAATTTGTAAAGAATTCTAAACTGCACACCCAATTTGATTAACCTGCAGATGAAGCAAAAAAATGCAGTGTTAAATTTAGCCTTAATTATATGACCCTCTCATATTGAAAGAATCCAGACACCATTTCTTTTTCTTTTTTTTCTTTTTTTTTTAATTTTAATATTAAAAAAATTCAAATTTGTATCGTCTTAACATAGCTCAGGATTTTTAAGTATATTTAAACAATGCCGGGACTTGGTGCAAATGTATTGCAATTTGCAAACAGCCAAACACCAAAAGAAACAAGAAGTCAAGGAAGAGATTTCGCAAAAATACATTTTTGTTAATGACTTTTATGTTCAGCCAAATTTACAGATATTATCAAACTTAATTATTTAAATTTAAAAATATTAAAACAAAGAACAACCTTTTTAGCTCGTTTAGGTAAAAGCCTGAAATAACATACAATGCATCAACTACTAATATTAAACTTAACCAAGAAGGGAAACATGAAGTAAAGAACTATATCACAGTATTATTACATTAAGCATTATCTAAGTGCTCCAAGGCATTCTGGTTATGTTTGTTCAAAAATTTAATATAAGAAAAGAAAGTACATTCATACTCTCGCGTGCAGATGGCATTCTAAATTCTGGTGCTTAAAAAGTTAAAGCAACAGGCCAAGAGCATAAATGTCTTCCAAATACCATGTAGTTAAAGAAAACACAATCTTTCATACCAAAAAGCACAGCACTACTTCCAAATTGTCAGAACCATACAATAAGCTGGGGAAAAAAAAGACACCAAAATCCTATAGTTGACACAATTAACAAGAGACTAAATTATCAAAAGATTCTGTCCTTGAAAACTACAATCAGAATAAATTCACAAACATGCCCTGCATATCAAATCCTGATCATGGCTTTAACTAATCCCTGATATTGAAATACCACATATGTCCAGGACTAAAAGTTATGCCATAATCAAAAGTTAGCACATCCCATGGATTTTTTTTTCCCACAAAAATGCAGGGCCAGACATGAAGTGATATACTATAACCTGCTACTGTTCTCCAGTTTATCAAACTGCATAGCAGGTTAGCTGTTTGCCTGGTTTCCTGTAAAATCTTACAAAATGAACAAGTAACCATCCAAATAACCTTTTGAACTTCACAATCCTCCTCCTTGTAAGGTCACATGAATTTCATTGCGTCAAATTTTGTATGTTGATAGTCTGGTAGAAAGGATGCAAGGCTATAGCTACTTTAAGGAGCAGCTCACCAACGTGAACAAAGAGCAAAAGAAGATCAAAAAAGACGGGGAGGGGGTGGGCATGGGGTGGTTAAATTTCTTAGCAATTGGGTTGTTAGATCTTGTCGCTTCCCATCAGTATCTCTAACTTAAATAATTCCTTTTAATCCTTGTAGGATTGTAATCACTCTTCCCGTCCAATGTGTCTTATCAATGTTTGCTTATTTTGAGAACATTATGTTCTTAAAAACTCACAAATTTACCAATTCTTATTCAAACTATCCAGATCAAATATTAGAACGTAATCCTTGTTCATTTCCAACCTTCTCCTTTCTACATGCTCAAAAGTTCATATACAAGCACAACTGAAATATGTAAGCAACTATAACCATGGCACTGACTAACTATTTCACAGACCCAAGACTTATCTTAATTCTTACTCATGTAACTTTCTATATTCCTTTTGCCACAATGCCCAAATCACTTCTCAATTCTAACTCCCTACCTTCAACGTATAGAAAGCTAAACTTCTTAAACGGCTTAGTTAAGAATCTAACGCATCATAGTTGTAATTTAAGGTCATTGGTCAAATAGTAACTTCTTTCACAAAAGATTTCTGGACTATAAATAGTTTGGAATACAATGAACCAAATATCAAGCAAAATGGGAGATTGGGTATACTTCCTACAAATTTTGATGGATATAAGACTTACGATACCATTTAAAAATAGGGAACAAGAAACATCAAATGATGCACACCACATAATAATAAAGAATAGATGCCATTTGATTCAACATAATGGTTGTTCAGGACATGGTCATATCAGGTAACCATCAGTGTAAATTTTGTTCCCTTCCCTCATCTAGAGTCATCTCTAAACTCATCAAAAGTACATTTTTCACAAGAGTTGTACCAATAAAAATCCCATGGCAGGTGCCACTGACTAGGTGGCTCATAGAAATTCTGCTTCATACCCAAATAAAATCGCACAAAAACTTGGGAACATGAAAAAGGAATTTCTTTAACAAGATTAGGACTTTATTACAAGAGAGTCCCACAACCTCAACCCTTACTGGTTCCAATTCAGAAAAATAACCATTCATGTGCAAATAAGGCTATATGTATATACATATACATAAAAATATGTGAATGCTATTATGTGAACTAATCAAAATAATATAAATCAATGCTATTATGTGAAGACAAAAGACCAAACACAAAGACAACACCTTTCAGAAAAATCTTCAGTTATAATCAAACCCAAGTGATAGTAGCATAAAAAAATTGATGCCCTATACAAATCAAAACATAAAAGAAAACTTTAAAGAAATGCAAAACAAATTATCAAACACTTGTCACGAGCAATCGTTACAAGAGCCTACTCAAAATTTGAACCCAAACCATCATCAACAGTAAATAAATTTTAAAAAATCAGACAAAGATTACATTTTGCGTCTTTACAATAACCAAAAATACGAATTTCGAACGACAAAATAGAAAAAAATATGAAATGAGATTAAAGATAAGAATGATAGAGACATGCCTGGTAGTGATTTGAAATGCAAAAATTCACTAGCTCCACATTTCAAAAAGAGCCCGCTTCATCACTGTAGTTATATATACACAATATATATAGAGAGAGAAAGAACAGTTAATAATGGGAGAGGGAGAAACAAATTCGGAGGGGGACAAGGAGGTGAAATCGCCAAGAAATTGAAAAGAAAAAGAATTGATAGAATATAAAGAATTAAAGAATGTACTATAAATATAAACGGAGACACCCATCCCAAAAAGAGCGGATCCATAACCCAGCCCCAGATCCATTTCTTTCGGACCCCTGCTCATTTTTCCTTTATATTTTACTCCGTTTCACAAAATTTATTACTATATATAAAGACACAAAAAAATGGGATAAATCGTTAGTTTGGTAGTTCTTTTAGGACTACAATAAATTTTCTTTAGTTGCAATAAATTTCCACAAACAAATATTATTGCATAGAGTATTAGAGTATATATTGTGACTACTAAATATGCACACAATGAAATAAAAATTGATATACTTATTTCTTATACTTAAATAATAAGCGGTTATATATTGAATGTGACATAAAATTGAAACTATATTAATAATAACGGTTATAAAAATGTAATGGTTAATATACATATATTATAACGGTCATTAAATAATTATTATGTATTTATTATGTAAAATTAAATGAGGTCGTGATGAGTATTAAACATCATAAATTTATGAATTACATAATCTAAAAACTTATAAAACTTGATTGTAGTATGAATATAATATTGTAATTTATGTATTGATTCTAATCTCAATTGTCTTCTCTTTTTGTTTACTCTATATGTGAATTTGTGTGAATGATGCGTGACAGAGGTTGACGAACAATTCAAAAGACCTAGTGTTGATGTAAATTCTTCTACTGCTAAATTGGACCTAAAACATTGCATACTGTATAGGCAAGGGTTACAACTAAATATCAAGACCAGAAGCATTATTGAGTATGTTGACTTGCTATGGTCTTACATATGTGCTCTTTTATTATAAGTTCTCATTAGTATAATATTCTCTTTCTATTTGTTGATTATACCCAACTTCTGTTCCTCACTTCTTTTTATCACATTTTTGTTTCGTAGTTATAACCTCATATTGATAACAAAACTAATAATATTGAAAGTTGGTGCCTGTTGTACGGAAAAGTATGGTGCACACAGTAATTGATCTTTTTAGTTAAGAATTGATGTTTGTTTAATAATATATGTGTTTGTTATAAATATGAATAACAAAAAATAAAAATAAAAAATATTTAGTTCTACGAAATCTTTGTGCTTTGATATTTCAATATTTTGTTTGGTATTTGTTTGTTTTGGATGAACTTCTTATTGTACTTACTTGAAGTCAATATGTATGTGTTACAATCAAAGTAGAAAACTTTTAACATCTTTCGTATTGGTGGCTAAGATAGTATATATACACTAATTAAAACATGAAATTTTTTACCAATGCAATATGATATTGCACGAATGAGGAGGAACCAAGAACCTAAAGAGTAGGGAGCACGAATGAGGAGGAACCAAGAACCTAAAGAGTAGGGAGCGCTATCAAATCAAAACATATATCAAAATAAGTTGTGCTATAAGCTCACGTGCAAGTATATGTTTTGTTATTTGAATTTTATATCCCACTATTTTTTTAATTATTGTCGTGGTCTATCGTTATGTATAAAAATATTGTTTGTGTTTCCTAATTTTTTTTATTTTTTATTTTATCCTCAAAATTTGATAAAACTCTTATTATATACTTACGTACGGTTATTACACATGCAACGCGTGTGCCACTGTGACTAATAGTTCATAAAGTAAAAAAGAAGAAGAAGAAAAACTTAATTTTTACATTTAAATTACTAATTTATCCTTATATCATTTTTATTAAATTTGTAAGCAAAGGGAGTGAAAATAATTATATTTAATTTTTTGTCTAAATTCGTTCATTTTAATTAGACGAATAACATTAGCAAGAAAAACGACCGATTTTTTCGTCCATTTCTTTTCTTATTTTTCCGGCTTATTAAAAAAAACACACAATAACTAAACAAAAAGCTTAAAATCCTCCCCCCCCCCCCCCCCCCGCCCCCCCGCCCCCAACCCCACCCCATTTTTTTCTATTTTAAAACTCAGTGGCATAGTGTTAGAGATTTGTTGGCTTTTCTTTGAAAAATAACTTGGTACGAAAAAGTCATATAGCTTAAAACTTGCATTCATCGGTAACTTAATAATAGTATTTTATCGGTTTAAATTATATGTGCATTATTGATTTTTAAAAGTTAATTTAAAATATTTTTAAACTCAAAATTGAGATAACTTATTAAAAATTATGAAACATTAAAATTTATAATGAGTAATACTTTTTAGATAATTTACAATATTTATTATTATAATAATTAATATTAAAAAAAATTATATTAATTTTAAATTTAAATATATCTTAACTTAACTTTAAAAAGTTAACAATGTCCTTGGCGTCAAAATCAAATAATGTGAACCGCACACAAAATATACCTTTACTCAGTGCTTAAGTTATGTTATGGCATGCGTGAGGGTTTCTTTCTCTCAAGCTAGCGACTTTTAGATATTTAAATATTTAGGACTAAAATTATGTTATATATAGAGAAAAATAAAAAGTCAATAAGTTTGAAAATATGCCATAAGTATAGATCGATTACAAAATGCCAAATTTGAGTAAAATATAAGGTTCAAGTCAATTTCTTAACATGATGTCGTTACGTGTTGTTTTTTTTTTCTTCTTTTATATATATATATATATATATATATATATATATATTATTTTAATATTTGGTACGTAGAAAATGTAGAGGAATTAAAAGGAAAAGCATAATATTGGTTCACTATGTTTGAATTGACACTTGAAAAAATTGTGGGAGAATCAAAAGGAAAAGTAAAATAATATTATTTGTAAATTAAAAAAAAATTATAATTGAATAAACATTTATCTAAATATGGTTTTATAAGTGAAAATTTAAATATAAAAATTGAGGTATTGGGTCTAAAGTCAACATGTATTACAAGCTTATACAAAGGAAACAAGAAAATTCAGTAAAAGGTTGCGTGCTAATGGAACTTGCTTTTCTCTATCAGAATAAGATTAACTCCATAATTTAGTTTGGCCTTAATAGCTTTGTGATATGTGATTTGTAAAGTTTGTTAGATAAGTCTGTTAGGAGTTCATAACGAAGGCATTAATATATCGAATAATACTGTGTGTACAAATTGTACATAAAAAGTTATGCACAAAGAGTAAGACTCATATATTGTTTATCAATGAAAATATATAAAGCATTTAATCGTAGATCTGACTTTTTATTTTTTTTTCTCTTTGTTTTTTATCGTGTGTACAGTTTTGTATATAATTTATGTTCTTAGCATTACTCCAATATATTTGTTGAATTCAATTTGACTCAAAATCGTAGATTGACAGATCTTGCGCTCATATTTATGTATGAAGGCTTCAACTTCAAGTTTGAGTATGTTATGAAATTATGTTATTTTACGGTATACCTTTAACAAGGTCATATTTAAAAACGTAGCAAGTAGTTAATTGGATCTTAGTATCTATTGAGATATAAATTAGATGTTTCAACGTGATATCAGAGTCAGAAAGTTATGCGGATTGTTTCATTCATGTTATGTGTCGTATTGACGTTTTAGGGATTCACATGCTCTACGTTATCCATATATGATATCTACGTAGGGGACGTGTTAAGATTTATATATAGTCTGATATCAAATAAACAAGACTTAAATATTTTATATATAACTTAAAATGATTGCTTCACTTACAGGCAATTAATTTTAAGTCAGATATTTCAACAATATCATTCACACTTTGATCTCTCCTTATCTTCATCTAAGGAGAATTGATTTATAAAAAATCCTATAGTACTCTTGCATTATGAACTGCTGGGGAAGATGTTAAGATTCAAGATAGGTAATTCAGTATTTGCCACCCTCAGTATTTATTTTAGCAAAATTTATGATACATAATCATTTTATGCAAGTGTACACGAAATAAGAAATGCTAATTGGGTAGCTGGGCCAAAAGGTAAAACCTTCCGTAGCTTTGAGGTTGCAATCTCCGCTTCAAGATGTAGGCTATTGGTGAAGGATTGGGCTGACAGGCCTTGTTAACTAATGGGCCACTTTTTTTTTTGTTTTCACTTTCTTTCTTTTTTAATTTTTTTAGTTTAACTAGTATAAAAATTTGTCAACAATAAATTAGCAAAACATTTTGGGCCTGAATCATAACCCATTTGAAAGAAATCTAAGATAAATGACAATGAAGAGGCTCGAAATTGTTGAACTGAATATTTGCCGGAAACCTCGGCCCATAAGATAACTCACACCTAAATTAGTAAAAATATTTTGGGCCAATTTAAAAATTATAAAATTAAGATTAATTTTTTAAAAATTAATTTCAAATATTTGAGTTTCAAACTCATTTAACTTATATTAATACAATTATAAATATCATAAATTTTTTTTTTTTAAAAATACTACTAATTATATAATTTATTATTTTTAAAATTTAACCTTTAAAAATATTTTAAATTAACTTTTTAAAAAATAATAATGACCCTAAAATTAATTTAAAAGGAACTACTATAATTAGGAATTGAGGGACTATAAAAGACTTTTCCTTTCCTTTTATAATATAATAATTCAGGAACTCAAAATATAGATAATTCAAATATGAACAAATTATAAAATTCGATAAATTACTTGAATCTCCTCAAATTATAATTTTTTATTGATACTCAAATTATATTCGTTCAAAAAATTTAAACTGCCCAAACTTGTTTCAAAATCGTGTTTGACTGATAACTACACAAATTTCAATCAAACCTTATTTTATACTTGATAAATTTTGTAAACTAAATTTAAACAATACTCAGCTCGATTCGGTTTATTTAAGCACTAACATGCAATAACCCCAAAATAAATTACCAATGCTATAAGGTCCATCATATAATGCTAAACCAAACGAAAGAAACATCAAAAGTAAAAATATCAATTCCAACCGACATCAGTCTACCAAAGAAGAACAAAAAAAGATAAAAAGATGGGGAAAACAAATGACAACCCAAAAATGATGTAATTTCTTCATTGCTAATATACTTGATATATATACACTTTTCTTCCTTCCCCAGTAGCATAAGCATAAGCATAGATACAAGGATTTGGGCCCATTTTCATATTTTTCATCCTCTAAAAAGTACAAAAACCCTAACAATTTTTACTAGATGGGAAAAATCCTGATCACCAAAAACCCGGGAAAAAGAAAATTAACTGCTAAAAAGTATTTGTGCTAGCTGGTTGGAAGGTTAGGGTTTCCATTTTTTTTTTGATCTAAGCAAAAACAGACCCACAAGACAAAGCCATCAAAAGAACAGCCGCTTGTTCTACTTCCCCCAATTTCTTGCTGCTCTTCTGCCTCTTCATCGGAGATCTCTGCCTTCTTTGTAACACCACCACCTCTTTCCCCAAAGCCATCAATCTCACCCTCAAATCTGCATTTAATTTTCCATTCTTATCACTCTTACCATTACTACTATTCTTGCCGCTGCTACCGATACTGTCACCACCACGGCCACTACTGGCGGCACTGTCGGTTGCGGAGGCAGAGGTTTTCTCTCTTCTATTGTCTTTCCCTTTGATCACACCCACCATAGCACTCCTTTTCTTCCTGTGTCTGATCCCACAAGCATTACAAAGTGACTGAAAAACAGAACCCAAAATAAATCAATAAGAAATTGCAAAACCCTGATGTAAAATCAATACCCAGATCAAATCACTCAAGCAGGAAGATCAAATGGGTACGTAGTAGTGATGATGATTTTAAATTTACCTTGGGGCCACTTGGACCACCTCTCCACAGAGGCGTCTTTGTTATCTTGCAATCAGCACAACACTTTATACCCTCATCTTTCATTTCAGCAGTTGAAGGCTCCTAAAAAACAACAATTGCATGTGATAATATTTATTAAACTATAATCCAGTAAAATTATATACAGGTTATTATATATTAATTGGACATTTATAGACTATATATATATATATATATTGACTCACCTTTTGGGACAAATCCATAGATAGCTCTGTTTGGGTTTCTGAAAACTACCCAGATGGTATAATTTCTTGAGTTAGGTGGGAGAAAATATAATAGGATGACAAAAACAAACAGAGAGATTTTCTAGAGAGAGAGAGTTTTAGAGAGAGAAAGTGGCAGAGGGACAGGGGAGTTGGGAGTGAGGTGGCTAAACATATAAATAGAAATGCCGACGTGCAGAGCCGCAAGAGGTGTTAAGCGGCGGTGGTGGACCAGACCACCGAATAGAATCCTAGGGAACAATAGGGATTAGGGAAATGACTATTGTGCCCATCGAAATCCAAAATTTGGGGAGAGGAGAGGACACCCGCCAAAATCTTAAGACGAAGGGAGATCCCACGTGTCAAGAGTGCACGAGTGCATGATCCCCTCTCTATACAATATATTGGTGGGATGATGATATTATCTTTTACATCATATATTCTGTGTTTATCTTTTTCTTTTACTTTTTTTTTTAAAATTTATTTTACTTCTTCCTTTTCCAAATTATTATATGTTTTACAAATTATATATTCTGTGTGTACAATTATATTAGAGGTGTTAAAAAATGACTAAAGTCACAAAATTTTTTTTATAAAAAAATAGAATAAAATATATAAAATAAAGGATAAATATGTTATTTAATGAGGTTAATTAATTAGTATAAAAATAATGGTAGTAGTCATCATTTTATATAATATTGTGGGCTAGTAAGGATAAATTTAATTTATTTATTTTTACTCTTTTTTCTCTACTTTTACCTTTTCTTAATATATGTGCAAATTATACTTTGTTCATCTTTTTAGGGACGAAGAGAGTATGTTTTAAAATGAAGAGCCTTATTTTAATCTGTTAAAATTAATTTTTTTAAATTATTGAGTTCAAAATATATGTACTTTTATTGAATTTTAATTTATGTTGTAATTATTGCATATTTAAATATGCAAAAATTATTGTTTAACTATAAAAAAAACTGACATAAATTGCATCAATTTTCAAGTATAGAACTTAAGGAATTGAGTTCAAAAACGTAAAAGTATTTTTTTTTTTTTGTGGAATGAAAGATTATTTCACTACTACTAGAGATAGCATAGGTATAAAATTTGAACTCAAATCTTACTTCTTATATATATATATATATATATAAGAGAAAAAAAAAAGCATAGGGATCCAGATAACAACTATAGCATAGTGATGACAACTGATTTTATTTTTATTTTTGGATACTCACGTAATATAGAGTTTTTGAGTCAGATTTTTTTCAGAGATGTTTATTACAAGTCACTTGAAGTGTTTATTTTCTATATTCAATAATGTGAGTGGATTATTGTTGTAAATTGTGTTTAATACACTAATTTAATACTCTATCCGTATCATATTATTTAATTATTATTGATTTTTTTAAAATTAACTTAATAAATTTTTAAACTCAAAATTGATATAGATTCTAATAACTTTAACCAATACAATGATGAATATTATAAACTGTTTAAAAAGTATTACTCATGGTAAAGTTTATTGTTTTATAATTTGTAATAAGTCATCAAAAAATGTCTCAAATTTACTTTTAAAAGTTAATAATGATCATATAATTTAGAACGGAGAGAGTATATCTTATAATGTGACAAGATTATTACTTGAAATAAGCATCGAATGACCAAAAATAAGTGATAATATTAAGTTACCAAATAGATTTTCTTGAGAAATTAAAATAGTATACGTGAATAACATACAAATATTAAATGTTCATAAATACAACAATAATATAAAGTGTGTTTGGTGCGTTTAGAATGTTTGAAAGTTCTAACGCACTTGAAAATTTTGTTCGTCGAGCGACAGCTTATTTAATTCACAAACACAGTATTTAAATTTTAAACGCAACACATCAAAATTAAGGTGGTGTATTTAGATGTCTAAACAGTGTCACGCAACGCAGCAAACGCGGGTAACTTAACAAAGCCAAATATATCTAATCCACAAAACATAGCTAGCTCATCTATAGTAATAATAGTATAATGCTTGATTTAATTTTAAAAAAATTGGTACAAGAGACAGAAAACTCTACCAGCTACTCTGCATGGTTAGTGGTGACACAATGTAGGAGAAAGCTCTAACCAAAATAAAAAAAATTCAAGCCCTTAAGGAAAAATGGGCCAAACCCTCCCACTTTTTTCTATTTGTAGTAGAAAAGCACAGCAAGATGAGTTAAGAACTTCCTAAACAAAGAGTTGGTGGTGTACTCTTATTTCTAGGTATTAAATTAAATAAAACTACATTGTTTTAAATGATTATCAAGAGTAGTAGTAGTTGCTGTGACATATTAAAACTTAAAATTTATAATATATATAAAGAAATAACATAATAGAGTGCAAATCAAAATTAAAGTGTTTGTGTATATAGAGAAATAATATTTTTACATGAAAATATTATCTAATTAAATAAAATATGATATTTAATGTAATTTTTTTTTGATAATAAATGGACTCGAATTCATTTAAGAAATGAAAATATCATATTTTTATATTAAAATAATTATATATATATATATATATATATATTGAAAATTGAGCCCTAAGAATCTTTTGCTCTTTAGAAGAGAATGGAAGCATGCATCTACATGGAAAACTGGAAAAGGCTGTGCTATTCTTGGAAACATGAATTTATGTCATAGGCCACTTATCTGTTGGTTTCTGCTCAGCTTAATTTTCCTAAATCTAATATTCTTATAGTCTTGCTTTTGAGTTAATTAAAAATTCTAAAAGGAGATTTATATTTTAAAAAATAAAAATGATAATTTTATAAGTTTTCTTTCACATTAATAGTGAATGGACTCCACATTCAAATGAATTTTTTTTTATAAAAATATTAAATTTAACTTATAAAAATATTAATTTCATTTTAAAATATTAAATAAAATTGGAGACCACATGTGAAAATATCAAATAAAACTGGAAATTTCCTATGTTAAATGTCTTACTGACAAGCTTGGTAAGGACTTCTTTTTACTCAAACAATAAATTAGAAAATAAAAATAAAATAAAAAATAGAATAGAATATAATTTTCGTGTTGGCAATGTCTTAACAATTAAAGAATGAATTATTAATTTACTTTTGGTTGGATGAGAATGTACATATGATATTCCTCTTCTTCCTCTTATTTGCCAAACATTTTGATTAAAACTTTAAAATTAATAGATAGACACATAAAGCTAAATGGACCATTAGTTTTCACTTGGATATTTTTTTCTTTTATTTTTATGGTAAATTTATATTAATCCAGCTACAAATTATTTTCTTGGAGTGCTTTACTTCCTAAAGGAGAAATAAAATTTTTAAAATTGACATTTTATACTGAATACTATTTATTTTTTTGGATAGCATTTACTATGATATATTTTCTCATCCCTTTCGCGAAAAAGCCACATTTTAATTGTACATTAAATAATTTGAGAAAGTATATCTAAAATATAATAATTAAGATCAACTCTTTCCATTAAAAATTAATTTGAATTAGAAAGTTTGATGTTTATATCCCATTTTATAATTTAATGTGATATGAGAACGGGCTTATCTTTGCGCTAATTAAACACTATTTTAATTCTGAAAAATAATATATATGTCGATAAATATTTGATGAAATTGGATTGCGATCAATGTAAAAATATATGCGATAAGATAGAATAAATTAAAGTGAGTCATTTCTTAATTATTATATATTTCATAAATACACTTACGTCCCAATTATAATTCGATCAATTTTTTTTACAATATATAACTAAACTCTTTAACCTTTAATCTTACCCATTTGCACGTAGTCCAAGAGTATCAATCTTAACTAATAGTCATTTATGAATTGGGCCGATAAGTTATTCATTTTGAGAGTTAAAGTTAATCATGTCTTAACAAGTATGCACTTATCATTTAAGTCAGTTAAGTTTACTAGTACCTCCATTCCATAATAAGTGACTTTTTAGAAGAAAAAAATTTGTTTCAATTTATTTGTCGTTTACAACTTTCTAGGAGAATAAATTATTTACTTTCCAATATCACTCATAACTTCTCTCATTGTCCTAAGAAATTTTCTCTCTTGTATTAATAGTTTTTAACTTCCTATAAAGGGATAACGATGGAATTTCATACAAATTTTAATTATTAAATGATAGTATTAAATGACTTTCTTAATTTATGTGCATGAAGCTAAAACGACACTTAATATGGAACTGAAGGAATACTTTTCTTTTGAGTTTATTTTATGTAGATTTTATATTTATCAAATTCACGTGCAACTCTCTTATACTTCGGAACAGATGGAGTATATGACTATTAATTTGCAAAGAAATTAAATTACTGAGAAAAGCCAAATATTTATTATATATTAAATGCAATCCATTCATCTCTCTTGAACTATCTTATACAACAACATACAATTTACAAAAATGAAAAAAGAACAACAAAACTGAACTAAAATGTTGTTCGATAAAATTAATGTATAATGGAATTTGAATGAACTGAATGAAGTAAAAATTCTTAATATAGAATGAAATGATGTGTTTAATAATTGTCTGTCTAAAACATCTGAATATGTATATTTCTCTATTTTAACCTTCTACATTATTATGAACAAATTTATTGTGTAATTATAAATAAACAATGCAATCTAAGAAAAATTAAATATAAACTTGTAAACAATCTTTGATGGAGTATACTATTAGTAACATAATTTTAGGAATAAACACTAAATCTTTTTAATAATATTCTATTAGTTCATAAAACCAAAACAAAAGACTACAACAACATTCATTTAATTGATTATTGACTAATTTGTAAAAGAAAAAAAATCAAAAAATAATTTGTAAACAACAAAATTTGTTTACAATAGTAAAAAATATGGATATTAAATATAATTTTTAATTGTCTACGATGGTAGGTAGGTAAAAATATCATTCAACACTACTTCTTACTGATTCAGTCACAATTTTTTGGATAAATCGTTCAAACACATTCAATGTTTAAAAATTATAAAACAAACGATCTGAATGACTTAATCGGTCAGATTCAGACTAATTTAGATATAAACAAACACCTCCTAAATCAAGATACAGAATGAAAAATCTTATATGTCTGAACAGACTTGACAAGGCCTCGAATAGATCCAGCAGCAGCAAGAAGGGAAACTATCAAGCAAAAAAAGCTCAAAATCTGCATGCAATTCCATGCAAGAGAAAACCTGCCAACTTTTCTTTGTACAATGTACATTTCTATGGGGAAATACAGTGTCAGTGGCCAAAATACTATGGCACCAAGAAGGCCAACAAAATCATTGAAAAATGGGAATAACATCGCGAATACGACTGTAAAAATTACGTAGAATGTTCTCCATACCAGCCTGAAAAAATTGATGTTGAAACTGCCCAAAAATGGCAAGTTTGCAGTGTATTCGCTTGTGATCAATTTACTTCCTGGCCATTTTTTGTTGCTCCAACTTTCCACAAATGCGAATAATGGCTGGCATAGTACCTGCTTAGTTATGCAGGCATTGCATACAAGAGCTCAGATATGTAGCAGAATTACATTTCTGTATAGGAACTTAATTAGTTAATTTCTCCCTAGCTAGGTCAAGTGAAATAAGATTTATTGATTTTGAATTTATATAAGGTATTGTTTCTTTTATTATTATTGGTTTTAACCAGAGCAATTAATGGTATTTTCAGCGACGGTACAAAATGTAATAAGAATTTAAAACTGTGTATAATTATGTTGAACTGGTATTTTAATTCAGCACTGAAAATATCATTTCACTTCTGTCTAGGATGTACTAATACCGTGTGCATGCAGATGACTATTCCTCCGAATTAATAGTTATGAGCTTGATGGGATTTGCGTTTTTAAATTTGATTTTTGCTTCTTTTAAGAAGAAAATTAACTATAGAATTTTGGATTCGATTATTTGGTTTCATTTCACCTTTTTAGTACAAAAGTGACATAAATAATTGAATCCAAACAATTTTAATCTTTTTCTTTGTCTACTTCAAACAGTTTCAAGTAAACTGAATCCTAAACAATCACAATAATAAAAATAATAAGCATAAATCAAAAGTGAATCCAAAGAAGCTTAATTAATTACCTGATAAGCTCCAATAAGATGAATTATAATGCAAATGTTAGCAAGATCCACAAGCCAAAAAGGCTCAAAGAAACCAAATCCAGTTAACATGTTTCCTGGTGCTTTGTTTCCAAATGCCGCATACCCAGTCAGCCCACATAGCATGTAGAACACGGTAGTAATCAATATTGCAATAGATGAAGCCTTTTTCATCACTTTATTTTCAGGTGGACTTGATTTTAGTGTATCCTGAAAAGGAAAAAAAATCATTTTTTTTAATTATTCAATTTGATTTAATATATACTCCCTCCGTTCCAAAATTAGAGATATAATTTAACTTTTGAGGTCAAACCGCGGCCTATTAAACGTCAAATTGATGTGAATTTATTTAATTTTAATTGATACAATTATTATAATTATATAATATATAACAAAAACTATTAATTACAAAATTTATTTCTTTCTAAACTTTTATGAGTCGTACCAATTTTTAAAGTTTAATATGTAGTCGTTTAACCTTAAAAGTCAAATTGTATCTCTAATTTTGGAACGGATAGAGCAGCTGATTAGACAAAAGGACTAAACTTGCCTGAATATTAGTAAGAACAATAGAGAAAGCATATGCAAAAGCAATGTCTCCAAGGCCCGAGAAAATGTTCCACATTTTATCTTCTGGTGTTAGGCCACTCCCAACAGGTATTCCTGTTAGGCTTTTCTCAACATGACCATTTCCTTCATGTTATATAGAAACCAATTAACCAATCAAACCATATAGAGAAAGAAAGAAAGAGAAATCGATCACCACCTCTAGATATAAATCAGTTCTAGCTGGCGCATATGTGACTGTCCATCTTTCGTTATCAGAACTATCACGATTTAATAATCTATTCGCTTTTTAAGAATACGGGACGAAAGACTCATTTTAAATCGTGACTGTTCCATCAAAAAAAATGTACGGTTACAGATGCATTTGACTGGAAAATTTCATAACCAGTACTAACTGTGAATCATACCTATTAAATAGGGGTACTAAAAATAGAAAAAATTAAATTGCATGAAACTTAATTACCTTCAATTAATTTGGCTAAGGAGAGGCCGATGCCAATAAAAGAGTAGGAAAAAGACATGACAGCAGCAATTAGGGAGAGAAGAGTTAGCTTGTGAAAGTTTGGTATTTGACTTAAAACAATTTCAACCATCCCAAAGATTAACATAAAGCCATTGTTTGATGTATGGCACCCCTCACGCACGCCGTGCTTGTGAAAACAATCCGATCTTTTAACCGCCCTGACATATTTGATCAAGGGATACAACTCAGATGAATATTTAGATAAATACATATCGACAGAACATGACTCAATACTTCATAACAGGACTCAATAGTTCCTGACAAAAAAATTCTCCCTCCGTCCCAAATTAATTGCTTAGTTTTGACTTTTTAAAGTCATATTGACTATTTTAAAACTAATTTTTGTACCATTTTTGCCAAAATATAAGTGAAGAGATTATAATCAAAAGAAAGTACATACAATTTACTACTAATACCAATTTTTATAATGTTAAAAAAAATATTTATATATGCTTAATTATTAATTTTAAAAATAGTCAATTTGACTAAAAAAAGTCAAAACTAAACAATTAATTTGAAACGCAAAGAGTATAGAACAGTCTTTTATTTCTTACGGATAATCTTGCCTGGGACCGGGGCCCGGGGCGAGGGGAGTTGACCCCACTGGATTTTCAGGGAGTCAATTATTGGATGTCTCAGTAATTTGCACCTGCATAATTTTTCCTATCTAAAACTTCTACCCTTTCCACTATTTCTCTTCCACTTCCAACCACATCAAACAACATCAACCCTCACACTCCAAATATCACCAATAAGACAGCAACTCCGTCGCAACAATTTCAAGCAATGAAGCGTCAACATATATTATGTAAATAGTATTTGAACAATATTTAGTTTTGCGATTTATTTTATTAAATTTTAATTTATTTAAGGGAAGTTTTTCAAGTTTTATCCCACTGAACCAAGGAACTGAATTTTCCCCTGCAGCAAAGGATAAGTTATCCAGCTCTATAGTGGCTTGTTTAATTGGCTCTATGTTTATATGCCAATGACAGTGTATTATCGTCTTAATCCATACCTTCTGGATTTAGGTTTTCAATAATAAAATAATTTTTATTTTGCCAAAAAATAAAATTAAATGTTTGAACTAAGTATAACCCGCAAAGTGATAGAAAGTAACCAATTATTTTATGAGATTGTTGAGCTCCCACATACCTTATTTATGTAAAATTAAATTGTCCAAGTTATATATATGGTATAATGCTTACGCCATGCTAATTGATGTTATGATGGTGTATCCAGTTGTTACTCCAACAAGAAGCCCATACTGAGCTACTCCACAAAGCTTAACTTTAACTCCTCCTGTGTGCAGGCAATAGAATCAGAAAATTTTGGTTAGTTAATTTATCAACTTTTTTGAAGAAAAACTACCACTCTATTTGAGATTAAAATTAAGGGAAAATAATCCACGCAAATTAATAATTCGCTCGTATTAGGCATAATGTACGAGTAATACGAGTAAATTATTAATTACATATGTACAGTCGTACGTAAATATGATTTCGATTCAGTTTCAAAATTCTATATACAACTGTAAGTAGACACATTAATCAATGAATTAATATTCATATATTTTCTTAATTCACATGCTATATCATATACTCCAACCAAAAGTTTGACAGTTTTTCGTTACAATATACAAAACGACTTTATTATTTATAGATATTTCTTAATTTGTATGCTTAGTTCTAAAAGTCATAGAAAAAGAAACCGAAAGAGTATATGTTTTTCTCTTATTTTTCAGACTTTCCAACGGTCTAGATACAGCGGATAAATTCTCTAAAAATACAAATACTAAGATATATATATATATATATATATATATCAATTTCATACTTGGTAACCAATATCTAGTAAACTATGTACGCATTGAAATAGTAAATGTCTATTGTTTTTAAAATTAAAAATGGACATTTATGAGGGAGGAAAATGGTCTAATAAGTTAGTTGCTTCTTATTGATTACATAGAGAATAATCACCATAAACTGTTAGTTATCTACTTATCTGTAATCTTATTGACTTATAGTAAATTCCAAAAAAAAAAAAGAAAAATATAAAATCACAACTAATTGTAATTTGGCCCAACAAAATCTAATAAATAAAAGCAACTATGCGTAATAAAATCTAATTTACTTGACTAAATTTCGCAATAATTTTTGTCAGAATATATAACATCGTATAATCATTAATATCAAATGAAATCTTTAAATGAAGTGATAGAACTATAAAGTTATATAATAAATTAAAAATAAAAACAAAAAATTGAATTGAATATACCTAGAGTAGCCTTGACAGCATCTATGTAATGGTAGTTTCTCTGGCCAGTGACAGGGTGTGGAGATCTGTAACAATCAGCTAGCAGAAGAGAAGTAAACCAAGTGATGAGAGAGAATAGGAGAATTGCAATGGGCCCAGCAATCCACCCCAGTTGGGCTACGGCCCATGACAAAGACAACACTCCTGACCCAATCACTGTTGTTATTATATGTGCAATTGCAGTCACCAGTGTTCCTACGTATACAATTCCAAAATCATATTTAAAAAAATTAATATACATCGAATTCAAACTCGAATCACACAATACTTCATTTTATCAAGAAAAATGTTGGGAAAAAATGTTGATTACTCCCCAGGAGATGACCTAAATAAATGGTGATTTTGGCTACAAGTTGGTCCTTTTCAGATTTTTCATTTACCATTTTGTCAAAATATTAAAATAAAGGGTGCTGATATTTTCAACGCAAATATACGATACCCAATATACATAATATAATTATGTAATGAAATACTTATGCTAAAAAATGAACCATTTGAGCGTACAAAAACCATGCCAACTACTGAAATAAACATATTTAGTACTCTCTTTTTTTTACATCCATATATATAACACACATACCAGTTCTTTTTGGACGACCATCATCATCAAACATTGCATTAGTATCTCCTGCTTCTACATGAAAACCCATTTCTCTGTAAGAATTGGAAGAGAAACAGTATTAAAAAAAAAGGTGAGAATGCATATATACATATACATATATATACATATATATATATATATATAAAGAGAGAAGGTGGGTGGGTGTTGAAATTAATATTGGCCTAGTTTACTAAAATGAGAAAGTTATAAAATAAAATATGGTAGCACTAGTACTTTATGGATACATTGTGCATATTTAATGAGACTTTAATTCTTTTTGTATTTGATAAAATTGTGATGGATGATGTACGAGATTACCGATTGAATTCTTTTATTAAAAACAATTAATCAAAAATTGCTGACCCTTGTTGTCTAAATAATTTAAAATGTTACCTTTTACAAATATTAAATGTTTACTTTTATATGCATCGTACAATAATTGGCAAATTTTTTATATAAAAAAGAAGACTAGAACTAACAATTCATTAATAACTTTCCACTGGGTATTCTTAAATTAAAAGGATATTTTGTATACAAACTTTATCTTTAGGAGGGATTTCGTGTATATTTATTTTTATTAATGTGTTATTATATATGTCAATAAATTTAAGTCAAAAATTATCTATAGTAATTTTAACAAATTAATATGAATTTCTTAACATGTTATTATTTATATTTTATTAGAATATTATTATTACTATACTTTTCTAATAAATTTTAAGGATGTGTTTGAAAAAATAAAATTTTTTCTGAAGAGTCATCGTTTTAAAGTATATCTCTAATTAATGTTACATCCATTTTAAATTATAAGATCATTATTAATTTTTAAAAGTCAATTTGAGATATTTTTAAATTTAAAATTGAGATAAATTATAAAAAGATATAAAACAATAAAACTTACGATAGTAGTACTTTTTAGATAATTTATAATATTAATCATTATAGTAATTAAAATTAAAGAAGTCAATTTTAAGTTTAGTAACGTCTTAAGCGGACTTTAAAAAGTTAGTAATAACCTTATAAATCAAGGCATAAACCCCTAAAGTATTGAGATTAAGTAAAAGTATTAAATTTTGTTTTAAGTTTGGTTATGCATATGTTTTGGATAAATAACATTAAAAATTAATTAACTTTCACAATTTTTCTATATTAAAGAACCAATTATTTTTTTTTCCAATTTAAACTATCAGCTCAAAAGAGAGAGATTCCATTTTTTCAATAAAAATTAGCAAACGTAAGTCAACTATATTCCACAATTAAAGAACCAATTTTTTTTCCAATTTAAAAGAGAGATTCCATTTTTCCAATAAAAATTAGCAAACGTTAGTCAACCATATTCGATTGTTAAAAAAGTATGAGGTGGCATTTTTACTAAAAATTTGGCAAATCGACGAACTCAAAAAAACAAACTAAAAATAAATTATAACGATGATAAAATCGTCGTTATATTATAAAAAATTAATTTTTTATACATAAAATCGTCGTTATAGTCGATTCATTTTTTATTTTTTTAGTTGATCGGAAATTGTTTTTGTATATATGACGTAACTTTATTCTACATATCTTCAGTCGTCATCCTACATAGATCACGCACCTGATATGCAAGTGGTGGGCCCCGTTCTTCAACTAGTCCTCCGAAAACCACGCCAACAACGAGTACGATCTCTCCTAAAAAACTGAAGCCAAGCCGGACTCGGTTCTCGGACCGATGCCGATGAGATCTCAGATTATTCCGGCGAGTTTCACCGACGAGAAGGCAAAAAGTTTCAGATGACGACCAAGGACACACGTTTCATGATCCAGATCTATGAATTGCTTGTCGACTTACTTTCGGTTACTCCTATCGGTCCGATCAGATTGAGATATGCAACAAATTCCACACACATATATAGATATATATTATATAATGATGAATAAAATAAGTTTAATTAAGAAAACGATTGGCAGCCATGGAAGAGATTGAAAATCTTGAAGGTAAAAAATTCCTCAAATTTCTTGATTAAATGAAACAAGGCCATAAGAAAACATATACTGAAAACTAAAGTAATATGATGTAGTTTGGCTTTGGAAAAATCATCAAGCTCTCGGCTCATCGGAAATAAAGGATTTAGTTTCATTAGCACATCTGTGTTGCAGAGGTTGGTGGATTAAAAAGAAAAAAGAAAAAAAGAAAAAGGAGGTTGGTGGATTAATTGACTATGGTGGACTTCTTTTCTCTTTTGGTTTCTATCGATTTATCATGAATGGAGTAGAGAAATTTAAAGTTTGCAATAAAGTTTAAAATTCAGAGATATTAAATTTTAAATTAATATGAATTTATTTAATTTAATTTTATATAATTATTATAATTGTATAGTACTCCCTCACGAGGGTTTAAGTTATAATTTTCTTTGGATACAAAAAGTAAATAATAAATATGTTATTTAGTAGGGTTTTTTAGTATAATAAAAAATAAAAAGACACATCACTTTATGTAATCTTGTGAGACCATCAATAATAAATATGGAATTTTTTTACTCTTTTACCTCTCTTACATTTTTTAATTTATGCAAAAAATATATTTTTATCATCCTTTTGAGAACGAAAGAATATATAACAAAATCTATTAATCATAAAATTTATTTCATTCTAAATTTTTATAAGTCAAACAAATGTTGTTCGCTTAACCTCAAAAAACAAAATGTATTTCTAATTTTGGAATTGAGGTAATATCATTTTTTGCTGCCAAGTACTTCCTCCGTGTCTTTTTACTTGACGTTTTAGGAAAAAAATACAAAGATTAAGAAAATATAATTAATGGCTGATGAGATCTTAACCTAGTAGTTAAGATTGAGGTATTGCGATCTTTAAGTCTCAGGTGAGTTTATTTCTTTCATTATGAGAATGTTGTTTTTTCTTTATGTGAGATTTTTTTGTTTTGAGTTTATTTCTTCCTTTTCTAATGAGATTTGATTAGATCTTTAATATTGTAATAGTGATGATGTAATTGAATTATGAAATTATATTATATTCTTCAAAAAAACGAGTCTTTCAAAAGAAGAAGAAACAAAATATAATTAATGTTTTGTTAAATTGATTAAAATGAGTATACAATCTCAATATTACTATTCAAAATTCTTTAAAAAAAGACTCGTTATTAATATTTTCTTAAAATTTATGAATGATAAATAAAAAAGAATAAATTTCACTTTCTAAAAAGATAAATAAAAAGAAATGGAAGGAGTAGTATTTAGTTAAAATATCACCTCATAATTTTTTTAAAGTCATGACCCACATCTATTAATTTTTTATTGAGAAAATGACATCTCTATCCAAAGCTTTTGATTTAAACTGAAAAAATTTTAGTTGGTTGTGAAAATAAAAAAATTTGTGAAGGTCGATTAGTTTTTAGCATCATTTACCTGCATATTTTTCACTTGCTCTTCTCTCCGATTGCACCAAATGACCTAAAAAATACCTAAAATACCCCTAAGAAATCATGTTTTCCACTTTTTTGGACAATTATACTGCTACTATTTTATCAAATTTTAAATAAAAAAATTTGTTGTATTTTGAAACATGATGTGGAGGAGGCTAGAGCTGAATCATTCATTGAAGGATGCTAGGGCGCCGGGAGCAAATAAACCTTTATATCCATAACTATTAGGCAGTTAGTTTTACACAAATTCCTTTAATTAAGCACCTGCCTTTTGTTCTCTGTGAATATTTTTCAAGATATTTCGAGAGACTGTGCATCAATAGCATAACAACCTTCTCCTCCAAAATCATCCTGGAAGGCAGGAACTATAAGGAAAAAAAAATTATTATTCATCCATTTCTTTTTGAAGCAAGTCTGAGATGTTTTTTTTTTTTAAATAATATATATTGCGAATGTTTATGTCGACTTTTTTGATTGTCAGTTACGTGAATAAGTATTAGTGGTAACCTTTTTACAGAGATGTATAATAAGTGTGATCCTCCTATAATTTCTACCAATATCATATTTGATAAGTTTCGTAATTATAATTCGATTTAAATTTATCGCAATACATAGCAGGACTCTTTTTAAAATCAAAACTGACAATTCTTTAATTTTTTTTATCAATACAATGATACTATCATAAACTATCTAAAAATACTACTAATTATAATATATTTGTTACTATTTTATATTTTTTAACTAATCTTATTAATTTTGAATTTGAAAATGATTTAAAATTCCTCCCATCTATCATTTTTTTCAATTCAATTCCTTTATGGTTGTTTGGATTCAGAAATTGTCTGAATCAGGGGCAAATCTACAAGGGTTAAATTTGTAAAACTTCAACTAGTACAGTTATTATGGTAAAATGTGACCACCTTTAAATAAAAAAAATAATAGAAGTTCTTATATTGAAAATGATGTATTTGATACAATTGAAAATGAGATAATTATAAAAAAATTCAAGAAATTGGGCTTCGAAAAATATTTTTGTAATGAATTTAATATATTTTAAATGAACTCTATATTTGATGAATTATATTAATTATAATTTTTTTAAGTATCTTTAATTATAAAGATGACCCTCCTTGATAAAAATCCTAGATATGTCACTGGTCTGAATCGACCACCCACGACCAATGTAGGAAGTATTGATCGTATATTTGTAATTAGATATATAGTTAAATCGTATACAAGTCACTTTATACTATTATATTAATAAATCAAACACTAATATGTAATTTCAAAATTTGCATGAACAAGTTTGATTTTAAATATTATAAAAGTTCGTCGGTTAACTTTAAGAAGTTAAAATAAGACCCTCTTCTCTTCCTTTTTTTTTATAAAAAAAATAAATAACATTTTTTATACATTTTAAGCACATCAAACACATTCCCTGTGTTACTTTCATTTTTCTCTTAAAAAAGTAAAAAAGATAATTGAAATATATAAACATCTAATATATAAAGCGGTAGCATCCCGCTCTAAACAATTTTGGTAAAGCCTTTTGGCTTCCCAAAATTCCTCTCGCCTTTTGTCGTAATTTTTATTTTGTCTTTTTTATATTAATTAGCTCATGATTTCGTACGAAACACGGTTTTTATTATAAAATTATTATATTATTTATATTTTTGCATTATATTTGATTAATATTGTGTACGTTAATTTTTATATAAAAAAATTATTTCCTTCTAAAATATATTATTTAACTGATAAAAATTTAATAATAATAATTTATCTATCCATGTAATATAAATAATAGTATTTGATGATTCCTTTATTTATATATTCATATATTCATCTACTTATGTAATAGTAAATTATATTTAAATTCAAACATTTATACTTATATAAGTTAATATTAAAAAATTAAATATAATTGATAATAATATGAATTTTACAACACACTAACTAAATTAAAAATTACATAAAAATAAGAGATAATAGTAAGTACATAATTGTGACCCCCCAAATTCGAGTTTACACAACTCAATTTAAGTCATCAAGATACAAAACACTACATTAACTCACATAAACATAATTATTACAATACCGTGTATAGAACGATAATACACACAATAAATGTTTACTATAATTATTGACACACTATTCTACAACTTGGTGAGAACTACTACAACTACTAACTCGAACCATCACTCCAATTTTTATTCTTTCCGCTAGCCTCGGCTACATTCTCATTTGCTAAAAGAAATTAGGAAGTAAAAGAGTGAGTTCGAATAACCTACTAAAGGATATCATGACTAAGATAACGGATAATAATCAATAGTGATTAAATCAGAGATTTAGAAAATGCTAGACATCATAAATTTTTAACGAATAACTTGTAGCAGAATAAACAATCTATTAGTAGAGTCAAATAGACAATAATGTCTAATATTTTTTCAAATTAAAATTTATCATTTGGACTTCATCATTGGTAATACCAATAGTTATGATCATGTCAAACAACCGTTCTTCTTTGCACCTAGGTCAAAGAAAATTTTCACTACGTGTATTTGTCACACAAGCTAAAAACACTCAACAAACATATTATCTTTGCACTCAGGCCAAAAACATTAACAACAACTTGAGTCCTAATAGTTAATACAAACAACAAAGAATAAACAGAAATAATAATTTATTTTGTTCATAGTCCAATAATGTCTAAATTGTCAACATGATGTCCAGAATATCGGAATGAGTTCAAGTCCAAGGGTATTGTCCAAGATTCATAGATAGGAAGTTCAACGGTAAGGTTCACGGTACAAGGAATATTTAACAGTTTAAAATGTTCATAGTTCAAATAAAAAGTTCAAGTCAAAATATTCATAGTCCAAATGTAAAGTTTAAAGTCCAAAATGTTCACAATCCAAAAGTTCACAGTTCAAATACAGCGGTTAGAATTCAACGGGAAAGTTCAGGTCAAAAGATATTAGATGAAGTACAAACTATTAAAGAAATTGTAACAAATTGTTATTTTTAAAATTTTCACCGTTTAATGTTAAGGGTTATAAAAATGAATAATAATTTCTTACCATGGTAGGTTTAAATTTATGAGTATGAAGAAAATGATATCCCTTATCTTAGTACGTGACTAGATTCCGCTTTTTATGTAATTGATCAACTTATATGTGTATTTATAATTAAATCAGTAACTATCACAGTGTACAATAATTCGTATATTGTAAAATTGTCAAAAATCGACTTAATGGTATTTGTATAATAAATTGGTGTAGTATATTAAATGAAGTGGAGTAAACTTTCAAACTAATTTTGAAATAATAAAATAACTTTTCAAAACAATCTTCCAAATGAAATTTTTCAAAATGAATTTTCTAAAAGAAGAATCTTTTGAAAACAGAGTTATAAACACTGTGTAATGTGCATGATATTTGTATAACTATTACTTTAGAGGAATGACTCACCTAAGCAATTCCTAACACCTTACTTAGACCTAGCAAACGGGCGGGGCTAGCCCAGATTTTGATGGGCTGAAAAATGAAACCCAAAGCTCGGCCCGTGATGGGCGTGTCGGGTCGGCCCGTGGGCCTAGACATATTTTTGCCTATATTTTGACACATTTTCTGGGCTTGGCCCAAACGGACTAGGCTAAAACGGCCCAGATTTTGATGGGCTTAAAAAGTGAAGCCCAAAGCTCGATCCGTGACGGGCGGACGGGCCCACGAGCCTATTTTGTCAAGTCTAACCTTACTGTTTCAGAAACACATAAAAAAAATTAAGTTTAATTAATTAAAAGTCGTGCTCTTACATTTGATGATTCATTTGTTTATGTATTCATATATTCATCTACTTATGCAATAGTAAATTATAATTAAATTCAAACAGTTATACTTATATAATTTAATAAAAAAATATTAATATAATTAAATATAATTGATAATAATATGAATTCAACACATTAACTAAACCAAAAATTATATGAAAATAAGAGATAATAATAAGTACATAATTATGATAATAAAAATATAGATAGAAAATTTTTAAAATTGAATAAAGGATGAAAAAAATACTTGATTGAATTTTTTCCCAAGAAAAACATGAGCTTTTTTATTCATTTTTTCTTTTAAATATATGATGTATTACTTTCTTAAATTTTAACTGAAAAAAAAAGAAAGAAAGATCTTTTGATTCTTTACGAATTTTAGATACGGTCGAAACTTATCACGGTTGAAATAAAAATTGTTGATAAATTACTTACACTGAAACCGCTTGAAACTATTGATGTTACACTATTCAAATACAAAAGATGAATAATCCTCACGACCTCTTCAACATTTAAATTACTATAACATGTAACATGTATCATTCACCCCGATAAAAAAAAGAGAGAGAGAGAGAGACGCACTTATTGAACTACAATTTTAAAAAAACTGTACAAAATAATTATCAAAGAAATCACTGTACATCTAAAATTTTGATGATTGGATGTTCATTATTGATAAGTGTGTTGGGTAAGAAGCCATGATGGGCATGGCTACAGTTTTTTCTTCTTTAAATATGGTAATCTAAGAAAAGTTTTAAGATGGGGTTATATATATATATATATATATATATATATGAAAAAAAATTGATAAATGTTTTTTTAGAATTTAAAATTTTATTATTTATTTATTTATAGGTAAAGTTGTAGGGTATTTCCTAAACTTTTGACTTGAAACACCGTTAACGTGGATGGAGAACAACTTTTTATTATTTATTTATTTATTATATGGTGTTTTGGTGATTAGCATGCCTAAGGATCTGAGCATGCATACTATAGATTTACTATAATTTTTGTATGTTTTAACTTTTAATGCTATTGGATGCAATTACCTCATTTAATGTCAGAATCTAGTTTTAATATGAAATTATTAGAATTTTTAGTTCTACTTATTTAAGTGAGGAGATTTGAAATTTAGTTTCATTTTTTGTTCACATAATTTGATGCCTTTTTTTTTTTTGGGATTCCTAATAAAAAAAATGTTTGTCGAAATTAAAAATTAACGACAAGGTTCGAAATTACCATGCATTTTTGCTCATTAGACAGGTAGTAGCTTCATTAACTGAGGATAGAAAATTTAGTGGTGGTTTCACTTAGGTTATGTTTATTTGCAAGGATTATAATCCCAAGACTATTAATCCTAGGATTAAATAGTCCTAATCACATGTTTGTTTTTCATGGAATTATTCATGGGATAACTTAAAATAATCTCATGTTATGTTTTAATCCTTCATGATGGGATTATAATACCTAGCTAGACATGGTATTAAATAATCCCTCATCTTAAGCTATTTTATAATCCTTGGACTAATAGTCCCAAGCTCAAATTTAAAAACAAACAAGACACTTGGGATTAATAGTCTTATCCCAAGTGTAATCCTTGCAAACAAACATAACCTTAGTGTTTACAATTACAGTTCTACTTGATTGTTATTCTTCAAATTGTTGATCTTAATTATGGGTAAATGTTTTAAGGAATTTCTTAACATGTGCTCTTAGGGCACATGCTAAGCACACAGTTCAAGAGTATATTCTCTTGAATTGTGTGCATATTCTCTTGATTTCTGTATTTGCACCAAGTTCAAGAGAATATGCACACAGTTCAAGAGAATATACTCTTGAATTGTGTGCTTAGCATGCGCAAATATAGTATTCGTTACCTTTATTATTTAGTTATTCTTCTCTGATTGAGAAACAATATTAATTGCAGTAATTCCGTTTCACTAAAAGACTTGTTATTAGGTAACAAAATTATATATTAAGGTTTATATATATTGTTTGGCAATATAAATCTAATTTAGAAAATAAATTTAAAACATTTTTAAATTTTTATTTACTTTTTCATAGTATTATATCTTTCTTCTTGCTTTTTTAATCTCGTCTGCTATCTCCATTAAAGGATAATTGGTATGCCTAGTAATTTACGGCTACAAAATTTAAAGAAACCACACCCACATATATACCAATAAATGCAACGTAATAATTATTCACTTATAGAAAATTTATTTTGGGATTTTAATAACGTGTACCATCATGCACTTTAAGCATTTGGTTGTTTACTCCCGAACAAGTCAAGATCCAACAACAAAAATAAAATTTAATAATGTTTCTACTAATGCTCCGCACGTGGGGTTTGGGATTATGATTATGGGTAAGAAAGATAATATGGTGACTGTGCATCATGTTACTGTTTGCACAGTGGCTTTATCATAATTTTATGGATGAATACATACCAATAATTAATACTAATAAAACTTATCACAAATCACAATTGATAATGATATGTAGCAATTTACAGTTACAAATTTTGGGATTAAATTTTAAAGTTGAAATATCATTCCTAAAAATTAAAATTGAGAGACGATCATTCCTAAAATTTAAGTATTATATATATATATATATAAATAGATATAAAATTTTCTAATCTTTCTATTTAATTTTTTAAATTTTATAAAATTATTATTTTATTCTAAATAAATTTACACGCGCACAAATACCCCTACAACAAGAGAAGAGAAGGGTTCAAGTGGGTGAACAGCCCAAAGAAAATGACATAAAAAGTAATAAACAATTCCACGTTCCTAAACTACCCCACAAAGAAAAGTTCATTTCCCCCTCTTTTCCACTTACAAAAGAGAAAAAGACATCACACCGGGCCGGGGCCCATACCCCCAACACTATTACATCGTTCAACGGCGGCGACTGGAGGACCTCGGAGCAGTCGAGTTTGTGGGCCCGTCGCGTCCCCTCTTCTTAGCCGTCTGATTTTCTCTCGCAGCCATCTTCGCTAAATCCTCACCGAACAATTCCACAAATGTCCTCTGCAGATCCTCCAGGCTCTCCTCCTGCCAACCACAACTTTATGAATTAAATCTTCAATTACACTCTAGGTTCCACGAAAATAATTACCTCTCTTTATATCCTTATCTTTTTTTTATATAAAAATAATAATTTTATTATCAGGTCGTTATTATTAAATTATTATTAATAAATATTCCCTCCATCCCAAATTAATTACATTTCTAAGACTTTTTAAAGTCAAATTGACTATTTTTAAAACTAATCTTTTTATTATTTTTACTAACATATAGGTGAAGATATTATAACCAAAAGAAAGTATATACAATTTATTACTAATTTCAAATTTTATAATTTTAAAAATATATTTATATATGCTTAATTATTAATTTTAAAAATAGTCAATTTGACTTAAAAAAGTCCTAGAAAAGCAATAAATTTGGGACGGAGGGAGTATAAAATAAACTACAGCCTTAATATTGACTACTTATCACAAAATTAGAAATTTCTTTTGGACTTTCACCAATCATTTTGCAAAAGTTTACAATAATACTTAAAATAATATAATATACTTTAAATTTTGAATACAATAATCATTATTCAGTATATACATATACATATTTTATATTATAAAATTAAAAAAATTAATATATCGCACAAAAAAAAATAAAAAAAAAGTTTCGGTACGCACCTCGCTCTTTGGGGGTTGCTGATCCATCTTGCTAAACAAATCATGCAAGAAATCACCCATTCCCTCCTGTATGGAAGATGTTAAGTCAGGGGCATAATAATCCTAATTAAACTAAATTAAATACTCCATATAGCTAGATTTTGTAAAACAAAATAAACCGCGAAATCGCACTGCAAATCAAACGATGTCGTTCCAACTCTCATTTGCATCAACAAAAAAACAAAAAAAAAATAAAATTATAGACCTACTTCATCTTCATCCAGCAGATCCAGGACTCCAGCATCGTACATTGACCTCTTTCCCTGATCCGACAACACTGCCGGAAAATCAAAACGGAGCCGTTAATTTCCCGCCAAATTAAGTAGACACGATTAGAAAGCTAAATTAACGCCGTCAAAACAGATTCTTTCACCTGTATAAGCCTCCTGGATTTTCTGGAACCGGCTATTGGCTTCGTCGGCGCACGTCGGGTTCTTCGCGCATCTGTCCGGGTGCCATTTCTTCACAAAACCAAAATAAAATAAAATTACACAACCGGAAATATCGAACCAATTCGAAAAAGAGAAAAAACGTCGCCGTATTAACTTTACCAGAGCGAGCTTGCGATAAGCGGAGCGAATGTCGGGGAAGGAGGCGTCCTGGCGAATCCCGAGGACGGAGTAATATCCAAATTCGCCGGATCCTCCTGCTCGATCCATTTTCCGAAGACGGAGCTGCGGTCAACGAGGAACGGTTGATAGAATCGGAGCGGTTGGATTGTCGCCTACGGAGAGAACTGTGGACGGATTTGTCGGCGAATTCATAAACTGTGAGCTGGGGGCACCATGAATACTTATAAAATATACATAAAGTAATGAAGAAAGAGGAGAGAGAAAGGGTGTTAAGGTTAAAAAAGAGGAGAGAGGAAATATCTGATACAGAAAGTGTACTAGGAGAAACTTCGAGAACTGAGAGAATGACGGGTATTTTGGCAACTTGCAGGTGACTAGATATTTTCTTGAGGTCTTACTTTTGACCCTCTGAATGTTGGGAATTACGTGAGTGTGCCATTCGGCTGGACACGGTTGCATATGAGTATTGCGTACGAGTATGGGCACGGGTAACAGCGTACATATATAAGTTGAGTATTGACTTGTTCAGATTTGGTTTATAAAATTTATGGAGTATAAAATAAAGTTTAATTGTGGCTTGTTTAGCTATTAAGTTGTGCACGATCTCGAATCGAGCCTGATCAGTTTGTCCGAATATTAATAAAAAAATAATAATTTAAAAAAGTTCAAATAATTTATCGAACTTTAAAATTTTGCTCATATTTGAATCATTTATATTTCGAGTCGAATTCGAATCAAACTTTTAGTCTAGCAACTACGAATCGAACCTGAACTGTTTGGTTTATTTTATAACTTTAGATATAGACGTTTAGTTTTTGAAATTAAACTTTTATACTCTTTATTTTTATTGAATTCATTTATTTTTCTACATATTTTATTTTACATTTTGTTATAACTTTAGGTATAGACATTTAGTTTTTGAAATTAAGTTTTTGAGGCTCCAATTTGAGGAGTACAGTGTATTTTTAATATTAATAGTTGAATTCAAATATTATATAAAAGTAAAAGAGGAAATAATACACACAAAAAATAAATAAAATTTGAGAATTAAAAATCACACGACTATGTCGTCGCACTTATTATATCTTTTAAAAAGAATTATTATTAATACGTATTTACAATAAAAAAAATTGACCTAAATATTCTCAATATATATTATTTTGCGTATTAATTACTTTCGATCTCACTTATATTTAGGTAGAATTTAGTTTGTAGAATATAAATTTAATATTATACATTAATCTACATAATATAATAGAACTGTAACCTATAATAATAGGTTATTATGACATATGTATTTAATTCAACGTTGTGTAATATTTGTAATATTATTGTATTACGTTTAAAATTATGTATAGTTCATTATAAATATATAATTATATTTGTAATGTTATTGTATTACGTTTAAAATTATGTATAATTCATTATAAATATATAATTATATAAATCGAATAAAATAATTCGGAAGTCAAAATATTAAATCAATGATAATCATATTTTTGTCTTTTATAATCATATCATTACTACATCCATTGATAAGACTATAAAAACATCTGAATTATCTTAATCGTATTACGCTAATGATAAACTAATAATGAACTTAAAAAAAAACACATATGAAATTAATATAATAATTTTTTACTCTCTCCGTCCCAAATTAACTGCTTAGTTTTGACTTTTTTTAGTCAAATTAACTATTTTTAAAATTAATAATTAAGAATATATAAATATATTTTTTAACATTATAAAAATTGGTATTAGTAGTAAATTGTATATACTTTCTTTTGGTTATAATCTCTTCACCTATATTTTGATAATAATGGTATAAAAATTAGTTTTAAAAATAATTAATTTGAGTAAAAAAAGTCAAAACTAAGCGGTTAATTTGAGACGGAGGGAGTATATTATAAAATTATTACACTAATTTGACGCCGACGAAACACTGCCGTAAAATGACACAAGCCATTGGTATATTTTTTTTTCTGACTCCTGATAATATCAAATCATTATTGGTGGTGGCAGAGCAACACATTCAATTGAAAAATAAGAAATACAACAAAACAATTATTACAATATTGACTTATTCAACCATTAAAGTTAAAAGAGAGATGTATTCAACAATCAGTAAACTAATTTGAGAGAGTTATAAATCAAGAAGGAATATAAGTATTTAAAGGGTCCTTTTAATTTGTGTCATAAGGTACACATTATACACAGGAATCGAGAGAATATTCTTTTAATTTTTGTACATATTTCTTTGATTTCTGCGTTTACACACAGATCAAAAGAATATGCACAGAAATCAAAGAAATATTAATGTGTCCTTAGGACACACATTAAGAAAATCCGTATTTAAAAGCTAGTAAATTAACTAGAACTACAGTCTCTCTACCTCCCAAGTATTTTAAACTAAAATATCATATTTTGATAATTAAAATCAACAGACTTGTCTAAAATGAATCAACTAAAAGTCCAATTGAAAATTACAGCAGAGAATTATAATGTTCAAGGAACTGCAAAATATGTAGTATAATTTTTATTTTTATTTTTAAATATTTTTTTGTGTAGTGTAAGTTATTAAAGACTAATGTTGCGTTTGAATTGGAGGAATGAGAACGAGAATGGAATGAAAAAAAATTTGTTTGGTTGTTCCATTAGAATGAAATGATTTCTCCCAAATTTATGAATTTGAAATTACTCATTTCAGCTGAAAAGAATGAATCATTCTACTCTCCATTTCATTCCTTCAATCCAAACGCAGCATAAGGCTAAAACTCATAAAAGCGAACATTAGAAATTTCAATAGAGTCCTTACGGGGATAAGGAATGAGATTTTCTGTAGTATAAAATTCACTAATCAAGTATAAAGATGAGCAACTATTGCACTTCCAATATATTTAAGATAGTAAACATAGATAAAGCCATAAAGGGAAAAAGTATTTCATTAGCATTAGTAGATATGCAACTCTCTTTCACAACACAAGGGGCTTCATGCAAAAGGGGCTTCAAAACATGAATCTGAACTTTTATTATATACAGGCACTGTACTTAATACATATGCAGAAAGTCAGAATTACAAGAAAAAATACCAGTTAGCTTACAAAATTTGAGGTAGCTGCATAACAAGATTCTTTTTGCAGCCATATTCTGCCCAACTAACATGATATAATCATGTGATGCTGACTAAAAAAGAAAAATATGTATGAACAAGAACCTGATGCTAAAGGAAATAAACAAATTGCAAGACTAATACTTGTTGTTTGCAAAACTAAATTGACCCAGTTGAAGGAAGCTTGCCAACTAAATCTTTTGAGTTGATTGACTAGGCTTAAAAATCTAAAACAGAGGCCTGGCCTTTCTTTTAGCAGCCACAACCCGCCTAACCGATATCCCCCATTTTATGGCAGCTCGTAACTTGCACCACCTTGCTTTTGGTTTTCCTTTCTTTGAGAAACGGAAACCTACATTAGGGGAAACAATGTCAACTGATTGATTGCTTGGAGGAAGAAAAAACCCATTCCCTTGCCAGTTCGACATTTCAACCTGAGAAATGTCATCAGCAAGATCCCCAGTCAAGACTGACCCCAGAGACCCGCTTGGAGCTGCACTACGTCCTTCACTGTAGGATCCATAGCAAAAATCTTTCATCACAAAACTGTTTGTCAGAGTTGGATAAATTGCTTGCAATGAATGGCAATTATTTGCCACAGAAACGTCCAGTTGACTACCATTATCCACTTCAAAAGTATATAGTGGTGAACTTGTCATACGATCAGAGCCCAGCTGCATTTGCAGTAGATCTGTTCAAAAAATAAAGTTTTGGCAAGGCTCAGAATACAACCATGAAGTAGGATAGGAGAAAGTCGGAGACAATTTGCTGCTGAAATACCATACATACTGATAGTAAAGAATGTATACCACCCAAAATTTATGATTTTCAAATTTGAACATCAGATGAAAAAGTCAGAGAATTATGATTTGCTCGTGATTTAGTCGTAGATTTGTGTGAAAATTGGGACAACTTGCATATCTGCCCAGGGCCTTGCAGTGTTGTGATCCATCAAATTACTTCATTTCCCATTCAAATGAATATTACTTTATGAAAATTTGACAAAAATGAGAATCAAGTTGTTTCCACAGAAAGTGGGAAAATGAGATGTAAATCGCATCCATTCACAAATGGGGAGTTAACATTCTGTTGATCTTGCAGATTATAGGGGAAAAAGGGTAAGGGAGAAAGAAAGAAAAGAAATGAAATATAAACCTCGATGGCTTATATACCTTGATCTGCAGCTGGCTTGTTAACATTCTGTTGACCTAAACTAGGACTGCTTAAAAGTTCAGCTTGAAGGCTTGACGATAGCATTGGGGGGCCTACAAATGATTGTTCATTGAATAGTACCAACTGATCCATATTTTTGTAAGCCTGCTGCTTCACATCTTCCACCACCCGCTGCCAATCAAAGTGGAAAGTTCATCAGTATCAAATCAGAAGGAAATATTAATACAAGTCTAAAACTGAAATATGCAGTCATTATGATGATAGTGATGATGTCAAGAATATAACTTTCTTTTAGCAAAGGTGTCAAATATATAACATGGCTTCACTTATTTTTCAAATCCTGTCAACATAACAAACTATTGCTGGAACAATAATTTTATGAGTACGTTTATTTAGTTGAGGGAATAACATTACCCAATCAACCCTCTTCCCATACCAAGTCAAAACACTGGTTTAATGCCTTATAAAACCTGAATGACAAGGTTTGTATGGTTCGCATATGAGGAGCAAAACCAGAAGTGTTGTAAAATGTAGTTCCCTTCCTCTATAATGATTGGTTTGTCACTCAAACCCCAACAAGCCTATATAATCTAAAAAAGTGACAAAAGATCTACATATGTTACAATAACCGGCTCAAACAAAACTTCAGTTGAGAGAAGCAGTTTAGACTATAGAAAAAAAATTCAAACCAACCCCCCCATGAGAGAATGTGTTAGCCATGACTAATCAACTAAATGAATGGGAAATAACATCAAGATTAAAGATCTACTAGGAGCAAGGTCCTCAAAGAAAGTAACTAAATTGTAGGCTTAAATAATTATCAGGATAGGAGTACAAACCATCTGGAATACGTTGAGTTTATCCAGATTCTGATAATTTTGGCCATCAAAGGTTACTCCTATAACCTTCCAGATGGAATTGAACACGAGCACAACCCTTTCTGCAGCTCTGATGTACAAATACATCTTATCATCTAGAACACAAGCAGTAGCATGTTCGATAATTGTATCCCACGTCTTGTTAGAGACTCCACCACCAAGTAACTATCGGATCCAGAATACAGGGTTAGACAAACTCGTTAAAAACAAAGTTCTCTAAATTCAAGTTCTGCTAAAGTCAAGTGATTTAAAAATTTTAAAATCATAAAAAATAAAAAAAAAAATCTTACATTGCGCAGTGAGGACTGATCAGTGACATACAAACGGAGGAAGTCCTTAACCGTGGATATTCGAGCAGACGCCAATCGTTTATGGAATGCACCATCTTTTGCAATTCTTTCCAAGCGCCATACATCATCATCCAATGATGGAGGATGGTGCTTCTTGTATGCTGGATTGAAATATACTCATTAGTTTTAGAACTCTAGCTATAGCTATCAGCTATTAAATGAAGAAGTTAAATGCAATTTCATCTCAATCTTCCGCTACAAATTTGAGTCCTGGGATCAGGAAATGATGGAGAAGATTTAACTTCATAAAAAGACTCCGAGTAAGACACGAAATTTCATATATCAATTCTTTTATATTCCAAGTATGTTGATTTTATAGATAGCAATATAAATGAGTAAGGAACAGAATAACAAAAGGGATATTAAAATGATATCATCATTTTGTAAACTGTCTACCGAATGTATTTGATCTTAGTCATTTTTGTTATACTATCTTTTACCCTTATATTCAGCTCATATATTGCAAGAAGTATCAATATTACTGTTCAGTCTAGCCAAATCTCAAGCGTCATAATCACAATATACCAAAACCAAGGAATAAAAAATTTAAGTTGCTATTATCAAATAGAAGTTGCACAAGCATATTAAGGTATCAAGATGCTTTAGGAAAATGGATATGCTTTAAACAAAGCTTAAAGGAAAATTCACCAAGTCATTGCTTAGTTGTGTAACCAATTTTGTCATAAGAAATAAATGATAAGGAACAATGCTTCAACATATCAAATGAGAGTTGTGCCATCACAAAAACTTTGAAAGATCCATGTGCAAACCATATAAAGAAAAGATGCAGGTTGGAAAGAGAAACTTACATTCTCCACGATGATCTTTTACCATAAAAGCTTCACTTTTTGCTTCTCTAACTCTTGCTTCAGTGGAAATACCATGTAGTCTTGCTCCCAACCTAAATTTCCTACATCTTATCCAGCTTGAATTATCAGTAAAACAGATGTTCTCCAATTCAGCAACTCCATTTCTCAAGGTTATGATAAGATCCCCAGTCACCAACGGCCTTTTGCCTTCTCTTTCTCTTATAACACAGGCATTGAATTCCTCCTCAGTCCACTCTTCTCTTTCACCAGCAACAAAATCACCGTCAAGAGCAACAATTTCTATTTTTATTGATGATAGCGGTCCAGATGTTATTATCGTATTGGAATTAGCGTCAACTAAAACTATTTTGATAGCTTCACGTTCCTCTGATTCAACCTTGCTGCTAGTAAACAAAATAGAGGGCAACTTATTGAGAAAGTGCAGCTGCCATGCCCTTGCACCAGATGACCCAATTTGGTTAAAAGATAATCTGCAACAAATATGGAAAAAAGATATTTAAAAAAAATTAAGACTTCCATTATGATTATCAGCAACAAAAAAAAACACCAAAAAAAAAATCTAAAACATGACAACTTAACTTGGCTAAGTACAGGAGACCAGTTCCTTATGCAGTTAGAATTTTCACAGTTCGATGTTATCAAAATCCAAAAAACATGCAGATAATTCCAGACATCAGTAAGCATACACCATAAACACATAGACCAACCTACGGGAAAAGCCCCAAAATACATACACATGGTTCAAGCAAAATTACGAAGCACGCTCAGCTAAAATTGTACAAACATATAACTTTGGACCCAACCTAATTCAAATTAATAATCAAGCAACACTGTCTAATAAAGTACAACAATTGAAAGAGGGAATTACAGACAAGGGCAGAGGAAAAATTTCATTAGGTGGTAAAAGGTAGCAAGCACAACTTTTGCTGATAACATCATCATTTCAATAGTTAGTAGAAAATCAAATATTATACAATGCAAGATGTCAATAGAAAAGAACTGGGGAGGGGGGAGGGGGAGGTTGTTTTCCCATATAAATAATTCACAAAAGCGGGAAAGTCAGGTATTCCGTGAATGAGGTAGCAAAGTTATGCCTCACAACAATTCAACCTCATTCCTCAAAATTAAAAGAATTATATATATAGAACTAAAATTCCCTTTGCCTTGTGTGTAGCTCTGACCATGCCAATGGACAATCTCATGATTCTCACCAATCATATATTGTAATCAACAAGCACCAACGATTGAAAATAAAATTAGATTTGATACTTATGGTTGAGAGGACACAAAACTTTAAATATCATAACCAAATGAATTACACAAACCTTGTAGACGAGTGATAAAAGCGTTGAATTGCGTGGTCCACCTCCTCCCGCACCTAGAAACAAAGGAAGGGAATTAACACTTGTTTGATTGAAAAGGTAGTTCAGCATTTATTTATGCTTTATTTTTTGAGAAGCAGTTCCATATGAATGATTTCAGTTGTTCTTATCACATACTGACAACCAGATTCAGCCTCATGTAATTTGAGATGGGTATTAAAAATAGTTAAGGAGCACTGCAGCACTAATTGAAGTCCTGCAAGCTGCAGTTATACTACTGTACACTTGCTATTTTCACATGTAAAGTGAGGATATCATGATTTGATTGCTTGTGAATAGATAATAATTGATAGTGAATTAAAACTGGAATGCATACCAAAAGTAGTTTTCTTAAACAGGAGTACGGGACAGTGAAGACCCTTTAATCACATACAGTTGCATTAACTACAAAAAGATTAAAAAGAGAGACAGAGAAGTGTGATAGGAAGAGAAAGGCATACATGCCCTTTTGAGATAACTTTTATACACATCCCACAGGTAGGCCAATAACCTTTAAAAGAGAAATTTTAAACAAACTGGACGCTTTCATCACAAACAAGGTGAAACCTCAAAAAACCCAAAGTATATGATTAATCAGCCATCGAGTACTTGATCACATATTCATCCAGCAAAGTTGAAATTGTATTTTAACTCAGCTTCAATTATGTGATGAATGAGATAAAAAAAAAAACACTGCCTTATTTAAAAACTATCCATACATTAAAAAGTGGTCAAACTATGCAGTATGCACCATAATATAGAAAATTGCATCATAAAAACAGAAAGATTTGAAAACAAAAAGGGTAAATTTCAATATCTTACCACTCTACGAAGAAAAGGTTCCAGTCTTGCTACGAATTCATGCAGAGATATTCCGCTCATGACATCTCTAAAAACACTGCACATACATCAAACACCCAGATTTAGTACCGGATTAAAAAGTGAAAGAAATATATAAGTAACAATTCAAAAAGGACAACCCACCTTGCAGTCCTAAGTCGTTGGCTTGGTTCCCATTTGGAATCATCAGAACCATCATCATCCCCCGCACCAAACTGTCGCTTCAGTACCATCAAAGAGCAACGAACTGACTAACTAACAACCTCAAAAAACAACAATATCTCCAAAATCAATAAACCAGGTAACTCAAAACTGCCCCAACTTCCTCACTTAAAAAGGAAACTAATGGTAACCCACTACAGAAAGTACATGGAAGCTTCAATTAAACAAAACAAATGCTTAAAATCAATAAAGTCAATAATTCTTTTGGAATATTATCAAAACCAGAACAAACCCATCTCAAGATTTTTGGAATCAACTAAGCTAGAAACAACCTTGGATTCATCACGCAAATAATTAAATAAGTTTAGGAAGATTGAGGAGTGAATTAAACACAATTAAATAAATGAGATTCAACTAACTGAATAACCGCGTAATGATGGAAAGGTACTAAAAGAGTACAATAACTTTAGGAATAATAATCTACATCCAATCACACCAAACAATGTGGAAGACAGAGAAAACTAAGTAACGCGTACCTGCTCAGAAGGATGGTGGAAGCTGCTGAAACACACAGTCACACACTCGCTAAAGGACGCGTATAATGTCGAGTAAAGCGACTTCATGAAATGGACTTGTAGAGCTGATTCACCCTTCACTTTGAATTCCGATTCAAAGTCGTCTATATATATATATAAACCAAGCCCTAGATATTCGACTTGGATTATATTTATTCCCATTGATGTTGCTCTGTCATTGTCATTGTCGATCCAACACTTGAAAATGGGATGGTGGTCTTTCACTTTAAAGAGAAAGGCTTGAAAAAATATTTAGTTTGGTCGGGATTGGGATAAAATTATTGTTGATTTTGCCGTGGTTTACTGGTTTTCAACTTTTTCATGGGTTTTTTCTGGGAAAATGTTTCTTTGAAGATGCAAGGAAGTTCTCAATTCTCCATGGCTCATGGTCTTCTTAGGAGGGCTGAAGTGTATATTTTGACTGCAAAATCACTATACTTCCTCCTCTGTTTTTTTTTTTTGAAAAAAAATATATAAAAAAATAAAATTGATATACATGTAAATTTTACGACGAAATTGAATTATAAAGAAACTTTAATGCTACGTTTAGATCGTAAAAAAAAATGAATGAAATAAAAATAGTGTATTTGATGATCATTTTAAAGGATAAATTGTACCAATGGAATGCAAATTCATTTTATCTCTTTTTTTATTTATTCCACGGAATAAAATTTATTCCAATAAACGTGATAATTTTGTTATTATATGACAACACCTATTACCGATAACAACAAAACATACACTTCATTATATTATCGGGGCCATATTTTATTTTTTTGATAATTTTGTCCTTATTCTTTTATGTAAATAAATTTCTTTCCTCTTTGAAGACTAACGAAGAGTATACTTTGCATCACTATTGTGTCAATCTCACAAAAAGTATGTCTCAGTAAAACTCCAAGAACCACGTCAAATCGAGAAATTTGCTCGTACCACTACGAGAAAAAGAGGAAAATTTTACTAGAAAAACTAAAATCCCCAAATATGTAACATATAAATTATTATAAATTTAGAGCATCAAATTTGGAAACCAATAGATTGACATATTAATTTTTGTTTGGATCATGTTTTTTAAATGTATCCAAATTACATCTAAATCACTGAATTTTATAAAAATTTGAATTAAAATAAATATTATACATTTTTTGGGAATTCAAACAAAAAAATAATATGAAAATTGGACAGGTCCAATTTCCATGTCCAAAACCAATGTCCGCCTAGACTTATTGAAAAATTAATAGTGCTATGCTATTGCACAGATTTATGGACGGGAGGGTTGTTTTTCTCACTGAAGTAAAGGGTGGGCGGTTTGAGATTATGATTAGATTATTTTTGTTTCCGTGGTTATACTAATAATAGGGGTAAATTTGTCGAGAAAATAAAAATTGTTTAATTTTCATCATTTTTATTTTGTTAATATCAATTTTCTAAATTTATCATTTTTACCCTGTTAATATCAATTTCCTAAATTTATCGTCATGTTTAAAGTTATAAATTGTTCAGTTATTGACAGAGTAAATATTATCAAAACAAATTGTTTAGGGTTGTAAATTGTTTAACTTTTGGTGAAGTACTATTGTTTAGGATAGTAAATTGTTTTGGAGTTATAAAGCATTTTTGTCGAATAGTTTCGATAATTTTGATATAATCTATCAAAATGAATATTATCCGTGAAAGTTAATAATAATCATATTCGTCTAAAGTTTCGAAAACATATATTACAATGGCTAAATTTAAAACATATTAAGAAGAAACATATTACAATGGCTAAGGGACATGCATACCCCAGGACATGTTATATAGTGTTGTCAAAAGTCCTTGTGTTTCTCTCATTCCAGACCTTGTACACAGTAGTAGAGAGAGAGAGAGAGACAGACATAAGGTAATAATTTGAGTTTTAAGCTTACAACCATTGTAGTTGTGAAACTGTGCCAGTAAATCTTCCCAATTGGAAGGGGATGGTTCCATTTGCAAGCTGTAAACACCTCAGTTTAGAATGGTCCACAGATGTTGATTGATGCGATAAAATTATTTACTGCAAATGCAGAGCGTCTATTTGTAGATTTGACAAATACAGGTCAAACTACAGAGACTAGATTAATTATTAAATCCTTCATTTATATTCCAGACAAATTAGAAAAATAAATGGTGGAGATGATTAATTAACTAAATAATGCAAATTTAAAATTAATAATGAAAACTAGTAACGAGAAAAACTACCTAGGAGTCCGAATTTACTAAACATTAACATAATAAACAATTTCTTATTTTCCGAATTAATTCCCAAATTATTTTTCCTTCCCTTTAAATAATGATTCATATAATAATATGGACAAGTATAAATTATGAAAGATTCATAGATTAAGTATAATTTATCAAAACCACTTAATTAATATAAAAATCATATATGAGACTTTGTACATGAAGGCGAAAATAATTAGGCGTTAATATCGGAACAGGAAGAAACTATTAATATGCAATTACCTTGTTTTATCATCATCCTAAGTATTAGAGATTTAGTTAATCATGGAAATTAAAATAAAAACAAATAAGATTATTACTACCATTTGCATAAATTAAAACTAACTAAAAGAAATTAAACAATCTAAAATTTAAAATAAAATAAAAAAAGTCCCTGAAATATGCATGCTTTGTTCCAACGAATATGAAGGAATGAAAAATAAAAATAAACTAACTTTACTACTAAAACGCCTTCAATAACATCACTGAAATAAAATGATAATATGGTTATAGATTATATTATATTCCTCAATGGAAGAATTAAAAAGGAAGAAAAGACAAAGCATAAATGGAAAGTTAAATAATACTATATTAATTGCTCAATAAAAACAGTATGTCATCATCCAACTATTCCAATCCGTGAAATAAAAAAAAGATGGCAGAGAGTTTTCTTCCTCCTACGTACATGAAGGAATAAAAGAAACAAAATAAAATATATTAGTTAAATAAAATAAACATACAAAATAATAAAGATTGAAATATTAAAATGTATAAAAAATACGTATATCATTTATGCCTAATTACTGTGTTTAATCCATAAAGCCCATACAGAAGTAGAGTTGAATTGCAGGAGCTTTTCACAGCTTGTGTAATATGAGGGTCCTGTTCCAATCCTCTAAAATTTTCAATCCCAAACCTCCTTGTGCCTTAGGTAAGGTGGCTAAATATGGCTCCAAAATTTAATTTTATTCAATATAAACCTATATATATATATATATATATAAATTATCTAAAAATATTATTTGATGAAGTTAGGTTTCGTCGCTTTTACCACCAGGTCCGAGTGTTCCGGGTAATCTAAAATAAATAAATGTGCAAAGAAATTTTCTCTAGATCTGCCCCCGATGATAAAGTCAATAATAACTTCTACGAAGTTTTTAGGAGTGTGTGTGTGAAAAATACATACCAGAGGATCAAAAATCCCTCGTAATTTATAGAAATATTGTAGATCGCCTATTCCCATCATTTACGGATGCGATTTATTGGCGATAAGTCCAAATATAATTGGATATATATACGGATGAGAGTCCACTTTCTCCAATACTAATCCAATACTAATCTTCAAGTGTTTGTATAATTGTAGAATGTCTCATGCATCAAGCTTTGGTGACACATTGAGCTAAGGCCTCGCCATGGGCTCGGGCACCACCCATGTGCCGGCTAGTCAAGTTCGGAAATTATGGCTCGGGCATATATATACCATCTTTTGGCATGTGAAGAATTGAAACATCACACATACTCATGCTAGGCTTGGGCCTCATGCATGAAACCATATCAAACAAGCTCCTTCGCCGTGCAAGTTGAGTTCGGGCTCATTCCTACTAAGGTCGGGTTACATGCTCGGGGTCAGGCCACCATCTCCTAACACTACTATAAATTCAAAGTGTTGACTTCAAGAGTTTTTAGGGCCTGTTCGAACTTATTTTAAAATGATTTAAAATTAAGTAGGTTTATAAGTCATTTAGAAAAATAAGAAAGAGTAAATTTGTCATTATATTTGGTCAAACGTGCTTATTAGAAATGACTTATAAGTCATTTTTGAAGAAGTCAAAATTTGTTACTTCTCAAAAATGACTTATAAGTAAAAAAAAAAGTCACTTCCGAACATTAAAACAGTAAAAAATAACTTATAAAACTAACTTATAAGTTGTGTCCGAACAGGGCCTTAGTATTTTATACCTAAAATAAATTTTTTCTTGTTTAATAAGACTAGTTCATGATCACATACGAAGCACGAATTTTGTTATAAAATTATTATATTGTTTATACTTTTTAGTATTATACTATACTAATATGTTAATTATAATGATAATAGATTAATATTGCGTACGCTGGTTTTTTATAACAAAAGTTATTTCCTTCTAAAATATATTATTTAACTAGTAATGTATAACTACTTATTGATGAAGAATTAAATAGTTTTAAAATATAAGATAATAGTTCGTCTGTTTATATAATACAAATATTAGTATTCATCTTTAAATTAATAACTATTTGTTTATATATTCATCTATTTATGTAATAGTTAAATCCTATTTAAACTCATAGTTATACATATATAATTTAATATAAAAAAATATTATATAATTCAATATTATTGTTATCAAGAATATGAATTTTAAAAAACATTAACTAAATAAAAAAAATATGTGAGAATAAAAACTAGTAGTAATTGGATAATCATGATAGTGAAATCAAATAAAATATGAAAATATAGACCATGTTCCTAAATTTTAGGTTTCTCCTAGTTTTTTAGGGTTAAAAGGATCATTCATAAATTTGAGAGATGAGGGACTATTATTAATTATACATATAGACTCTATTTTAGCTTAGATTAAAATAAAACCTTTTTTATCTTTTAAATAACAAATGAGGGAGTAACATATAGCGATCATATTATCCATATATATATATATATATATTATAAATCCTTTATGGAGGCTTTGGTAATTTTGGGTCAAGTTTGCCGTTATTTTTCTTTCTTTTTACTCTTTTGCCTCTAAATTTTAAATATATTACTATTTTATTCTTTTTAATTTAATTTTTCTATTTTTCTATTTAGTTTTCCAAAATTTATAAAGTTTTAATGTTACCTTACATAATTTATACACATAATACGCGTGTCACCGAATGATAGTCTATATAAAGTGGGAGCACCTCACTTGGTCTCACCCAATTTTTTCTCTAAATTTAGCTCATACGTTTAAAAAATTTCATATTTTAACCTTACGTAATTTACTTAGATTTTTATTTTATTTTTTAAACTAAATTTATAATTTTTAAAATTAATTACACACGAAATATAAATTGTACACGCAACGCGTGTCCCGAGCTCTAGTATTTGTATATGTGTACACGTGTAAATTTTGTCCTCCAATATTCTTTTTCAATTTTTGTACATTTTGTCATGAAATATTCACTTGCCCCCACTTTATGGGCTTGTCCCGAGCCCTAGTATTTGTATAATGTTTTTTTAGAATGTTGTTTCGCAAGAACAAGTATAATTACTATTACTTTGGAGGTGCGTTTTGCCACTAGTAATTTTAAAGTCTAAAACTTTTTGCATTTTACCAATAGTAATTTTAAACTCTAATTTTTTACTTTGGGTTTCAATTTGCTTTCATAATTTTATTTCTAATATTTAAGCTAGTTCATGAGAGTTTTTAAGTGTGCTAAAAAACTTCTAAATTTAAAAGAAAAATATATTAGTGTTTGGTAGATCTCTAAAAATACTTTTAAATAATACACATTTGGGTTGAAAAATACTTTTAACTAAAACAATTTTTTTATTACTTTTATATAAAATATTTTTACAAAGTACAAAGTATAACATTATTTTTAAATCGTTAAAAATAAATAAAATCTCATACCACATAATTATCTTAAATTTATCATTAATACCCCTAAAAATAATTTTATGATTATGTAATCAAACAGTATTCTAGCTTTTTTATAAAAGCACTTTTATTAAAATTATACATCTAAAAGGGTTTCATCTCACCGTATCACACCATACAATAAAAATATTTAATACCGCCTTATATTTTAATTAGTCATATAAATAAATTGTCATTTGTTTTTAAGGTTACTAAATATAGTAGAGACAAATAGACAATTAATGAAGGAAATTATTTTCTAAAACATAAGAAAACTTCTACACATTTTCAATTAATTTCTTATAATGCGTACATAATTCATAAAGGTCGAAAATGCCCTTCTTCTTAGGAGCGCAAGATAGCAGCACCAAATAGCACCGTCACAGTTAAAGGCAGAGAGAAGAAAATCCCAAAAAGTGTATTTAGATGGGAAAAAAGGGAGGGAAGTAAACAATTGTTGCCATCTCTGGCAAATAAAGCATCTTTAATGGGGGGTTCTTTTGGTTGCTTAAACCCCATACGCACTCAGAGTATATACCCACATTAGAACACTGACCAGAGATAAATACACCCTTTTAAGAGAGAAAAAAATGGGTTAGACCTATTGTTTATTTTCTTCAACAATCAATTATATATTTGTATTGAAATAGTGGTTTTGGCATTGTGGCAAATAAGAGAGAGGAGGCATTTTACTGCGATTGATTGCAGAAAATCAGCTACAGGTGGGGTAAGCTCTGAATACGTGTTCATTGTCTATCAATGTTACTATTATTTCTTTGTGATTGTGTAGTTCTGGGCTGTTTGGAGTGAATTTATGTATGAAATTATGCTGTTCGTATTTCACATGAATGTTTAATTGTTTTATTGGGATCTGGAGATATATTTGGCAGATTGAGTAATGTATTTAGTGTTTAATATTCTTAATTTCATTCCTTTAGAATTAAGGTAGGAATAGAATAAAGAATGGCATGGACAGGAATGAGTCATTCCACAACCCCGTAAGGAATGAAAGTCATCAATTTGGCAGCAAGAGTGGTTCATTCCATTCCAATGGAACAATCAAACACACTATTTTCATTGCATGGAAATGATGTTAGAAAATAACAGCAAAAAGAAATCGAAAGAAAACAATCACACATGAGCACAAAATCTACAGGGTTCACCCAAAGGTTGGGTTAGTCTACGGTCGATGGTAAATCAGTCTCACCATCTTTAGAATTTCGTACATAATCCAATGCAAGATTCCCTCTTTATATAATGAAATATAAGAAACTCTAATTCAACCCAAAAATACAAGATTACCCCTCAAAATTTGGGTCCGGGGCACGTTGTCTAATTGTTCATAGTGGCAAACAAATGAAGATTACGTATTGGTCTGGAGTGGAAGGAAACACCGTTTGGATAGCTTTAACAATCATCTCTAAATCAAAGTCGGATTAGGCTTCATCAATAAAAAATGAGATATTCCTTTCCCCCCTTTAATTCCTTCGTAACAACCCATCTCAAACCGAGTCCAGAAAAGGCTAAAAAAAGCATTAATTTGGTCATCTTGGTCAGGCCAAGGTCATGACTACTAGTAACATTGGTGGTTGGATTGAGACCTTATAAATAGTTCATTCCTACCCACATGTTCGAATTTGGAAATGTGGGAATGTTTGGTTCTACTACTTGTGTGTACTACTAGAGGAGAGTGCAGCCTTGCAGGTGCTGCAAGCCCAGCTAGAATTAACTTAAATTAGACTGGTAGACCACATAAATATAGTGGTTGAACAGGGTTTATAATCATAACTTTGGGGAGATGGCAAATGCACTGCACATTTAGTTATTTCCACTCCACTGCAAGTGTAAAATGTATTCTGCTTTATGTGGAGGGTAAACTGCTACATGTGAAGTGACTTTATATTATAAATTTTTTGAGATCAAGTGAAATAAGTATTAAAGTCTAAAAGAGAAGGCAAAAAGGAAAATAAATTGTGCACTAAGCACCTTATAAAATAAGATGTACCACTCTTTTTGTTCTTATGTTATAGATATGCACCTTTAAGTGATGATTGGCTTTATAAATACTCCTCCAGTTTCCCGTTTCAAAATTTAGAATCACATTTGATTTTTTAAAGTCAAATAAAGACATTTTCAAAATTGAAACTGAAGTAATTTATTTATGTTTTAACTTAATTTTTTTTATTTATAATTAGTAGTATTGTTTAGAAAGTTTACAATTTTCATAATTTTATTAACTAAAAACAAAAACCATATTAATTTTGTATTTAAAAATGTGCCAAATTGACTTTATAAAGTCAAACTTGATCGAGGGAGTATATAAGTTTGCTCAAATATTGAATCTATGATTTTATAGACAATATATAATTTTTTGTCTTTCCAAGTATAGCAAATTAATTATCCCGCAACTAAATAATATTTGCTAGACTAATCCAATAGTTGCATGAGCACCATGTCCATACTATCTTTTCATGGTCGTTATGTGTTTTCTGTCAATGTTGCTGTGCTTCAGCTGATGTTTTATTGTTGGTCTGTTCTTGTCGGTATCATGTCATTATTGTTATTCTATAAAGAAATATTTGTTTACTATATGTGACTTAATTTGATATATTCAGCAGACGTTAGTGTTAGAAAGTATTAATAGAACAAAAGAGGATGAATAGCAATAAACTGCCTTAATATGTATTATAACTTCCATACTCTTTACAAGGGAGAGCAGACCACTATTTATAGCATACAAGGAATTAGAATTGGAAAGCTAGACAACCAAGTGAATCAATGTGGCTGTTATGTTGCCCATACTTCCACTAACTGCAGCAGTCCACTAACTGCTGCTTCTTATGCTCCCATGTGCTGTTGATGCTCCACTAAGTACCCATGTGCCCATGTGAGAGAAAACCTCCCATGTGCTGCTGATGCTCTACTAAGTACCCATGTGCCTATGCGAGAGAAAACATGTTTTCCAACACTCCCCCTCAAGATGGAGAATGAATGTTTTTCATTCCCATCTTGGATACAAAACTCTGAAATACTGAGCTACTTAATCCCTTAGTAAGTACATCCGCAAGTTGGCCATGTGTAGACACATAAGGGGTACAAATCAGCCCACTCTCCAATTTCTCCTTGATGAAGTGTCTGTCAATTTCGACGTGCTTCGTGCGATCATGTTGTACCGGGTTGTGAGCTATACTAATTGCAGACTTATTGTCACAATAAAGTCTCATCGGTCCATCCCACTTGATTTTCAAGTCTTCTAAGATGATCTTCAACCAAAGTAGTTCACACACACTTTGAGCCATTGCTCGAAATTCTGCCTCTGCACTAGACCGTGCTACCACATGTTGTTTCTTGCTCCTCCATGTCACGAGGTTCCCGCCAAGGAATGTACAATATCCTGTTGTTGACCTTCTGTCAACTATTGACCCAGCATAATCAGCATCTGTATATGCCTCAAGCACCAAACCTCCATTTCTTTTGAACAGAACACCTTTTCCAGGTGTCCCTTTGAGATATTGTAACACTCTGTGTGCTGCTTGCAGATGAACTTCCTTTGGGCTATGCATGAACTGGCTAATCACACTCACTGCGTATGCTATGTCCGGTCGTGTATGAGACAAATAGATGAGTTTTCCTACCAGGCGCTGATACATTTCCTTATTTATTGTAGCGTCTTCCTCTGCCATTCCAAGTTTAAGATTTTGGTCTATTGGAGTACTCGCTGGTTTGCACGCTGTCTTGCCTGTTTCTTTAAGGAGATCCGTAACATACTTCTGTTGGGAGATAAAAATGCCCTGCCTAGAGTGAGCCACCTCGATCCCAAGAAAATATTTAAGCCTTTCTAATGCTTTGATCTCAAACTCCTTAGCCAAACACTGACTTAGAAATTGTTTCTCATTATCATCATTCCCCATCACTATTATGTCATCAACATACACTAATAGTGTTGTGACTCCCCCTGAATGTGAGTGTTTAATGAACAACATGTGATCCCCTTGGCTTTGTTTATACCCTATGGCAATCATAACTCTCGCAAATCTGCCAAACCATGCCCGTGGTGATTGCTTAAGTCCATACAAGGCTTTCTTCAATTTACACATAGTATGAACACCCAAGTTATTCCCATAACCCGGTGGGACTTCCATATAAATTTCTTCTTCTAGTTCTCCGTGCAAAAATGCATTCTTGACATCAAATTGCTGTAACTCCCAACCATAATTAGCTGCTAATGACAGTAGGATTCTAACAGTGTTCATCTTTGCAACCGGAGCAAAAGTCTCTAGGTAGTCAATCCCATAGGTTTGAGTATATCCTTTGGCTACCAACCTCGCCTTATATTTCTCTATTGACCCATCTGCTCTATATTTCACTGTATAAACCCATTTACACCCTACGGGTTTCTTTCCGACAGGCAATTTCACCAACTCCCAAGTTTTATTCTTCTCCGATGCTTCCATTTCTACATTCATGGCTTGTCTCCATTTCTCATTGGTCAAAGCCTCGGATAAGGTGGTAGGGATGGTAATGGTGTTCAAGTTAACAAGGAAGGCTCTATGTGATGGTGAAAAATGTTTAAAGGAAAGAAAGTGTGCAAGAGGATATAAAGGTCGTTTTGTGCACTCTCTAGTTCCTTTCCTAATAACAATGGGAAGATCTTGGTCATTATTATCTGCATGGGATTTAATTTCAGCTTGTAATGAAGAATTAGAAATTGTTACCTCATTCTCAGGATCTGGGTTGGATTCTTGGACTTGCACTAATTCAGGGACAATTGTCTTTTTCCTCGAATACACCTTGCCTTTGTCAAATCTCACATTCTCAAGGGCAGAGTTAGGAGTGTCTGAAATTTCTGTGACAGGTTCAGACACAAGATTTGGCATGGACTCAGGTATTGACTCAGACACATGACTCGGATTACTAGAAACTGGTTTAGGAAGTGACAATAGATCGAACAAGAAATCCCCGTCCTTATCTTCAAGTATTGAATTCTCCCCCTGAAGATAAGGTGAGGTGAAGTAAGGTGTTTGTTCATTGAAAGTAACATCCACTGAGACATAGAATTTCTTCGATGGAGGGTGATAACACTTGTACCCTTTTTGAGTTGAGGAATAACCCACAAATACACATTTTAACGCCCTTGGGTCTAGTTTCCCCCTATTTTGACTATGAATATGGACAAATGATACGCACCCAATTATCTTAGGGACAAGATTATTTGTAGTGTGTATGTTTGGATAGAATATTGAAAGTATGTCCATTGGACTCTTGAATTCCAAGACTCTGGAAGGCAAACGATTTATAACACGAGTGGCTGTAAGAACTGCTTCCCCCCAAAAAGATTTAGGCACATTTTTTTGGAATAAGAAAGCTCGGGTCGACTGAAGGAGATGGCCATTTTTTCTTTCCGCGACTCCATTTTGTTGTGGCGTATTGACACAAGATGACTCGTGTACTATTCCTTCCTTTTGAAAATAAGGACTTAGTATTTGATTGAAATAATCCCTAGCATTATCTGACCTAAACCTTTTGATAGTGACCCCAAATTGGTTCTTGATCATGGAACAAAAATTTGGGAGAACAGTACTGACCTCAGATTTATGTTTAAGTAAGAAAAGCCAAGTGACACGAGTACAATCATCAATGAATGACACAAACCATCTTGCCCCAGAAACATTAGGAATAGTAGATGTACCCCAAATATCACTGTGAATGAGGTAAAAGGGAAGAGAGCTTCTTTTATCACTACTTGAAAAAGGTACACGTTTGTGTTTGGCAAGTTCACACACTTCACAATGAAAGTTTTCAACATCTAGACCTTGAAATAAAGATGGAAACAGAATTTTAATGACCCTAAATGACGGATGCCCAAGTCAGCGGTGGTGAAGCCAAACCTTTTCTTCATTAGATGAATGAATTTCTGAAACAAAAGAAGAAGGTAGTTTGCCCTTGGTGATATTTGACTGACTCGATGTTTCTAGGTAATAGAGACCATCCCGTTCTCTAGCATGTCCAATCATCTTTCCCGAATTCTGGTCTTGAAATACACAATAATTATGATGAAAGATCACACTGCAACATAAATCTTGAGTAAGCTTTTGTATGGAGACAAGGTTTGTGGATAATCTGGGGACATGAAGAACATTTTTTAAAGTCAATGATGGACTTATTTTAACATCTCCTACACCTGCTACAGTGGTTAAAGAACCATCAGCTGTGGATATTTTCTTACTGCTTGGGCAGGGTAAGTATGTGGAAAAGACATTTGGTGAATAGGTCATATGATCAGTAGCTCCTGAATCCATGATCCAGGAGCCGGCAAAAGGTTTATTCGAGACATTTAATCCAACAGAGGATGGAGACTTACCTGAATACGCCGATGAACAAGTACCTGAAGGTTTGTTAATTAGAGATCTCACCCTCTCGACCTCTTTTTGGTTGAGACTGCTCGACTCCTTTGGTGCTGCTTCATTATGTTGTGTTGTAACTTCTGACATCTTCCTCAAGTCACAAATTACTGACTATCAAGTCAAAATACTAACAGAATTGCAAAGCTGCTTTGATACCAAGAAGATATTTTGGTTTATGCAAAGCTGCTTTGATTCACAGAATCACTAAGAGAATTGCAAAGTAGCTTTGATACCAAGAAGAGATTTTTGGTTTATGCAAAGCTGCTTTGATTCACAGTTATTTTTTTGTGAACAGTAACTCCGGTAGGAACAGTGATCCGGCAGGAACAGTACTTATCTTCGGCAGGAACAGTAATTCCGACAGGAACAATAGTTTTTTTTTCTTGAAAATCCAAGATCTCCCAAAAATTAAGAAATTAATGGAAAAATCTTAAGCTTTGATACCATGTTAGAAAGTATTAATAGAACAAAAGAGGATGAATAGCAATAAACTGCCTTAATATGTATTATAACTTCCATACTCTTTACAAGGGAGAGCAAACCACTATTTATAGCATACAAGGAATTAGAATGGGAAAGCTAGACAACCAAGTGAATCAATGTGGCTGTTATGTTGCCCATACTTCCACTAACTACAGCAGTCCACTAACTGCTGCTTCTTATGCTCCCATGTGCTGTTGATGCTCCACTAAGTACCCATGTGCCCATGTGAGAGAAAACCTTTCATATGCTGCTGATGCTCTACTAAGTACCCATGTGCTTATGTGAGAGAAAACATGTTTTCCAACAGTTAGTATTGGCCAACCAGCTACAGCATCCATGATTAAAAATCATGATTTTGGATAATAACCAAACCAATTGGATGCTTCTTGCAGTGCAAGATTTAATAAGATTTTGTACTCACTCTATAATAAAAAAAAAGAAGAAAGACCTAACTACATTTTCTACTATAACATTTTCTTGTGACACTTACCCATTGGGCCCAGTAATGTATATTGTACCGAGATCTATCATTTCTTCACATAACTTAGACGTCTCAATTGCATTCACAATTAATTATACTTCAGTTTTCTTTTTGAATTGTGAAGAATCATCCATTAGTTCAAACTGTGTTTTTAATTTGATTTATTGCGACTGATGTTGAGTAACAGTTGCTTTATCACGCTATTGTTAAGTTTACTTCTCCAATGCAGTACTAACTACTAACATAAATGATGAGGTTCAATATTTTACTTCCTCAACATGCTTATTATTATTATTATTGTTATTATTATTATTATTATTGTAATACTTTTTCTTTCTTCTTATTTAGGGTCTCTACCATTTGTGCCATGTGTTTGGATATATGCATTCAAGAGGCAAATAGTGACATAACTCATCAAGAATGGACTATATCCATTCATTCTTTTTCCGATCTTACCCATGTTTCTCCAGTGGTGTTTCTTTACCTCTTAAAAGAATGTTATATTCATGGTACAATTTTCTCTTCCCTCTCTACATTTCGGGCGGTATCAACCACATATTTTATGCATGATATATACTCCGTCCCACAAAATATTTGCAACGCATTCCTTATTAGGAGGTCCCACAAAAATTGCAGCACTTCTTTTTTGAGTAACTTTTGTGGAGTTAAATGACTAATTTACCCATAGTCATGTCACTTTTATCATCTGAATACATAGCGGGTCCCTCCACAAACTAAAATTTTTGTGGTTCATATTATTCGAACACTCTCACCACACATTTCAAAGGGGTCATTAGGAAATCAAATTAGAATTTGAAATTTTCTTAAATTTTTTGCAAAAAGCTATGTTGCAATATTTGTGGGATTTAGGGAGTATGTGTGTGTGTATATATATGTGTGTGTGTGTGTTTGTATTGATGATATCAGCAATGGCTTGTCTGCTGTTGTGGTATTTTGACTGCTTGACGAGGTCTACACTGTATTCAATTCTGCGATTTTTCACAGCCAACCCTTGTTTACTTATAATTATTAATTTCTTATTTTTCAAAATTTGCAGCAGAATAGACCAAACAATTTTAATCTCAAATTCTTAATCTTACATAACGTATAAGCTTGAATGCAATAAATAAATATATGAAGAAACAACTAATATAGCATCGCTGGATTGCTGTTTTTTTTTGGCTCACTCTGTTCATAATTTCTAATTCTTCCTTTTATACTCACAAATACAGGCATACATACATGTATGTATAAATTTTCATTTATGTTTGTATTTGATAGGCAAATGCAAGGCAATATCGAAATTTCGTTCTCTTCAGCAAACGGTCTGTCAAGTTCTGTATAATGCTCCCAGACCTGGACCAGCTCTTTTTGTTGCTCGCTGCCTCTATGTCTTGCCTATATTTGAATCACATTGTGAAGGATTCAGTCACTTGATAATATCTGCTCTTCGTCATCTTCTTAAAACGGGAACCACCCAAGAAGACTTACTTGGAGCAAAGTCCCTCGCTGTGCAATTATTTCTTAACACTGTTGGGGGCAATGGCCATGATGAAAGGGTTCTTATAAAGATACTTGAAGTATTTGATATTAGACTGGAAAATATTGAGAAAGTTTTGTGCAAGTTAGATGTAAAGAATGGTAATGATTTGAACACAGCAAGAGCATTTGTTGAGCAATATATTTATGAGTTGATAGAGTCCCAGTCATATATGACAGCAGTCACTCTGCTTGAACGCTTCTCTTTCCGCAACTCTGGAGAGTCTTTTCTATTTAAAATGATGGAAAACAAAGAATACAGAGCAGCAGAGAAGTGGGCAGATTTTATGGGAAGGCCAATGTTGTGTGCCCTCGTCCAGCAGTACAGTGATAGGTTGCTGTTAGAAAGTGCGTACGATGTTATAAAAAAGCACAACCTGAAAAATGAATTTCCAGAAGTGTATCATAAGGGCAAAGAATGGTAAACCCTGATGTCTCATATCTCCCTGTTGATTATGTTTTCTTTTCCATGTAATAATCACCTGCCCATACACTTGGTGATTCTGAAAGTTTTCTATTTTTCTCCTATTAATTATGAAGTATATTCAAATTGTAGCTCATTAAAGAAGCTGGCAGAAAAGGGATTGTGGGACATTGCAGAGGCAAGAACGAATAATGATAAACGACTTCTGGAATATTTGGTAAGTGGATTTGAAGTTTTGAACATTAGCAACTGCCAGCTTTGCTTTAATCTCATCTCAGTATTGCATGTACTTTGGTCATTTTGTGGGCAGAAGAATCAGAATACTTTGCATTCCTTTTTGATTAAATCTGGAATCCTTTTTTTTTTTTGAATTTTAGTTATACCTTGATTACAGGGTATAGAATATGGCTACAAAAAAATCATTGAAGTAACTCAAATGTGCCACTGTTCACAGCAGGTGGATGTCTTAAATACAACATAATGTAATTGGTTGTCGTTGACCAATGCACTTGTGATTCACAGATAACAAGTGCATAACACTTTCGAAAGACCAGAATCAAATTAAGTTTGTTCCTGGTATTAAATTTTCCATTTGTTGGATACTTGGATTCATGTTGGTATTTATTGTTACTAGTAGTTCATCTGTATCGCGGTACTAATTCACAAATATACTGCAATAAATCCCAAGGGGTTGGTCAGTGGCATGTGTACTATAATAAGAGGGAGGTCACATGATCAAACCTTACCCGTTACCCACACAAACTTATGCTTGTATTTTCCCAGTGCATGCCTCGTGCGCGCCCGGGGGGGGGGGGGAGGCATGGGATTAATCAAGTGCTCTAAGAGATTCAGAACCTATAATTGCTTTAAAAAATAAATATACTTCAATAAAAGCTACAATGGGATTGAAGATGTGTTGTGTTAGTTTCAATGTGGCACATTAACGCCATAACATTGGATTGACCACAAGACATTGCAAATTTGAATAGAGGAAGCAGATTATCAATACTTGGAATGAAATTAGTCTGGTGATATTTGCTGCCTGGTCATCCAGTCTGGTTTTTGTCAGTATCAAGTTTGTTGAACATGTCAAATTTCAGTCAGATTGGTCTGGGGCTGCATAATCTGTCAACTTGCCCTGTTGCAACCTTTAAACTTTTGTCAAAGTGTGTGGTGTTTACATGCTTGTAATGGAATGGGTGTGGTGCCCTAATCCCTATGCTTTGTATGTTTCTTGTGTACTTGGGTTCACCCCTTTTTTGATACTTTCAGTGAAATCATTTACTTGTCAAAAACATAAAATAAAAAAAATGTGACATTTCTGTTGATATTTTCTGCTTGATCACTCAGCCCGGATTAAGAGTGTTATTATTTTATACATTTTTTAGGACTAGGTCATGTTTCACTGCTAAGTTGGAGATATGGAAAGGTTCATTGGAATATAAGCGTTTTAGATAAAGTCGGAGTAGGGGGATATATAGTTTGTATATTCAACAACGTTATAAGTAGAGACGCAGACACTGATTTTTGAGACGGGAGGTGTTTAAGAAGGATGTCTTCAAATACTTGACATAAAGGGGATATGCTGATGAGGATGTATGCCAGAGTAGGATGGATGAATTGGCTTGCTGAATCGGAGGTATTGTTTGATTGAGAAATCCAAGCAAAGTTGAAGATACAGTTTTAATGGGCGCATTGAGGCTAACAATGCTATATGGAGCTGAATGTTGGGTGACCAAGAAGCAACATGTGCATAATGGGAGTTGCTGAAATGAGATGTTAAGGTGGATGTGAGGCCATACAAGGTTAGATAGGATTAAAAACGAGCATATTTGAAAGAAGGTTGAGTGATAGCGATTATAGAGAAGATGAGCGACTATTGGTTAAGATGGTTTGGTCCTATAAACTTCAGAAGCACAAGGCCCACATATAGGAAAATATATACATACATAAATAAAGCTAAAATGAAACAAGGGAAAAAGAAAAATGATAGGGAAAAGAGAGAAACAGAAAAATACAACATATAGGTAGAACACTTTACCGCACTCCAGTATGCGTAACCTCCACTCGTTTCTATCTCAAACAATTTAATTAGTTATACTCTGCTCCTTCAAGTCTCTTTGTATAACTTTCCCCAAGTAATTATTGATCTACCCTTTTTTTTACTTATCTCCACTCCGCTTCATCGCGCGCCACTGAAGAATTCCCCTACGCACCCGTGCCCCCCATTTCGGTGTCGGAAAAGGGCTCCAACAAGATCCACATTTCTAAGGAATCCTCCATCCACAAGGATGAGCTTGATGCGCCGGAAGGGCTGTAAAAGGGAATGACTTCATTTCCCGAGACCTGTAAGCCCACATCTGTTAGAGTAGATCGTTCAACACCTGCTTTTACACTCACACCTGTGTAGAGTAGATCATTCAACACCTGCTTTTACACTTACATCTATGGGATTAATTTTCAGACTACCTCCAACTACTTCAGGATAACAAATGATAAGTTGAGCCTTTTAGGACTAATGCTAGGGTTCCCAAATGTTCTACTAAATTTGGGGTTCCAAAATCCAAATGAGTTTCTTAATGTGCATGTAGTTCACATTTAATACTTGATCAATCACTAATGATGTAGTCAACCAATTTAATAATGACACATCTTTTGACCTCATTTTTATCCCCTCAATTCCACTTCGAATGACTTTGTTTACATATTTTGGAAAAAATTATTTATTTTTTTTATTTAAAACTGCACTTTAGATGATAAACAATAAATTTTGAAAATTTATATTACAAAATGTTGTTTCTAATATGTTTTTTCAAGTTCCAAAATCCATGCCACAAACATGATTTTGAACTACGCCATTCAAAGTGGACAGGGGAGTAAACCATTTTGGACCCACTCCCAACATTATTCTTTTGCCAGTGTCAATTTTTGCTGAATAATCAATCCACATGTCTTAACTCTTCAATGTAAGAGTTAAGACACGTGGATCATAAGGCTGCCCAGTTTAAATCCCATTGTCAATTCATCAATTTATCTTCATTCAAGCCCCTAATGACATCATGAAATTTGATTGATTTTTGCTGGATAGAGTTATTGTTTTAACTCATAGAAGAATAAAAAAAGGAAAAACAGCTTTGAGTGTTAAATCAGATGTGTCGGGGTTATACACGTGATCAGTATACTGCTTATGCATCTGTTGCACAGTAGGATTGCCAGAACCATTATTTGAAGTTATACTAGTTGGAGCAATATTGAGAACTATGAAATTAGTTATAACTATTATGAACATTGTGTGATATACATAAATGAGTAACTTATACCTTTTCCTTTAAAAAACTACTATAAAAGGCTTATCTTGCAATGGAAGCTGGCTACTTGGAGAAGGTTGAAGAACTTTGTGATCGTTACTCCCTAAAAGGATTTGTGAATGTCAAAGGTATGTCAGATGTTCGTTTTTCTTGTCATACCTGCATCTTCAACAATTGCATTGCACATAATTTGATGGATAAATAATATTATTTTCTTTAGATAAACAATGCTACTTCTCCAACTCTCTTTAATTCATCTCCTTTCCTTTTTTTGGAAGTCCCAAAATAATTGAACCTCTTCACTTTATTATTAAAGCTTTATGGGCCCTACAATCCTTTTAGAAGGAGATTTTTACGTGGTCTTTCTAAAACTAGGTGCCAACTTGAAAACACATTTCTTAAACTATGTGCCAATTTTTATGTTCAAATGAAGAGGGATTAGGGACTATGAGACTCAAAAAAGTTTTATCTGCTCGAAAAAGCATTCTTCCCTGATATATCCTTCTTTGTTATTACTCTCTTGGTTATATTATAAGGAAGACGTAAAAGTCGGAAGCAATACAAGAACTGCATGCAGGAAAGGGGTCATTTTTTTCAGAATGGGCTCAATTTCCCCTCGGAACTTTTGGAAAATCTTGTTTTTTTACTGTATTATCTGTAATTTTGTTTAATAAAACAAGGCTTCAAAATGATCTTTGCTTACTCAAAAAAGGAAAAATCTGCAATCTCCCTCTCTTCCCCTCCCCCCACACAATAAATTAATAAATAAGTAAATAATAATAATAAACTCCTGTAGATTCTTATGATTACAATTTTGGTTCTGATTAAAAATATTGGATCAATTACTGACAGTGAGACAGAAAACACATTTAATCATTACGTTTTTATGTTGTGCAGAACATCAGGCAAGTTTTCAACATAATCGCTTTTTGAATCCTAATGAATTGGCTTTGGAAGACATAATTTGGGTTGATGAGGTCACTGGTTTGCATGATGCAATATGCCAAATTGAGAGATGCAAAGTTGTGGGAATTGATTGTGAATGGAAACCTGTTTATGAGAAAGGCAAGCAACCCAAGGTAATCATCTATTTATCAATCTCCAGTTCCTAAATATGGAAGTTTGTCTTCTTCTTTGTCTTCCTTTCTATTTGGTTCTTGCTTGATTCATTAATTGAATGGCTTACAAAAAGACTAGTATCTTCTCCGTATTTTCTTCATCAATTACACCTTAACATGACTAGTCATTCATACCAAAAATTAAAAATAGAGCTTTTAAAGTAGGAAATAGAAATTTTGCAGGTAAACGATCTTTTATCATGCCTAGATGCATCATCTTTGTTTTGGAGGCATACCTTGCTTTATCACCTTCCCCTTTATTCCGTCTCTTAATTGTTAATTAGTGTCTAACTAACCTAAATAATATCAAAGTTGATAAGCTCGTTCTGTATATAAAATTTCTTTTCCTTTATTCGTGGGACGTGGGTATATATATAAAATATTATGTTGATGGCCTAGTGGATTGAACTTTCTATTTCCAAAACTATGCCTCTAAATTCATTTGAATCCCTCATGGTTCAGGGCCTACCTGATTCTTTATATATTAGTCTTGGTATTTTTTGGTTTTCCACTTCATGAGGAATGCCAAAGACCATAGCCATATTAAATACTAAAGTCTTATTCACTCTAAAAGACTTACTGAATTACTGCTGCCTTGTTAAAAGTCCTAGCACAAGCAATAATGACACATAATTGCCAATGACCAAGAGTCTACATCCAGTATCATGTTCAAACCATTAACGAATCTTCAGTACATCCCAGGATTTAAAATTGAACATATGACAAAAAAAATATGAGACTAAATTAAATAAATGGATTTATAAATGGTTATACGAGAAAATCACCAAAATAGCAGGAGTCGGCACAAGGAGTTTTACATGTATCTAGCCTTCTCCCGTGTTAAGTTCTATCCATCTCAATTTAGTCTTGCTAAATTTATTAAACCTTCTTTTCCTCTCAAGTGTGGTTAAGAATTCTTTCCAAGTAAGTTCTTAAATTCTTAGTCACATATTTTTTTCCCCTTCTTTAGTTCTTTGCGTATGTAGTTTTTCCTAAAATCTATACAAAATTATCACTTGTATATTACTTCTGGTGTTTGTCTGTGTTTCTTTTCCTGATGCTAAGTTAGCATATGGTTCTTTATTACCTTACTTAATTAGAGATGAGATTCAGTTGAGGCATTACGAGGCCTTTTTAGTCTTTTGTAAGGCTTTTAGTTGTAGAACTTTGTTTGTTGCTGTAATGCTCATAAAATCATAGCATACCATCTTGAAAATGCTTGATCAGGATTATATATCATTCCTCTTGAATATTCATTCTTGTTCAAGTGTTTTTCACTCTTTGCTAACAATATAGTTTTCCATGTTACAGGTTTCTATCATGCAAATTGCTTCTGAAAAAATGGTCCATATTTTTGACCTGATAAAGTTGTTTCAAGATGTACCTGATATTTTAGACGAGTACCTTACTCGCATATTTCATTCTTCTACAATTTTAAAGCTTGGTACGTATGCAATAGTAATTATAAGAAAAGGCACTCTTACACCATTACAGAATCATGCTAAGTTCATATGGAAAGTTTTGTCAAACTGTAACTTAATTATTACCAGTGAAATTTGTTCTGCTATGTTTTTTTTTGGTTTGGGGGGGGGGGGGGGGTGGGGGTGGTGGAGAAAATTTTCCAATGCTAATTGCTGGGGATAAAGGTCAGAGTACAGGCTATAAGATATCTTGGTATTTGTGGTTTCGATAGGTAGATGGTTCCCAACTTCTCTGGGATTTATCTCTTGGTGCTATTGTCAATGAATAAGGTTACATCTAAAATATTTGATTTCCTTGTAATTCTACAACTTGTAGGCTATAACTTCCAGTGTGATGTGAAGCAGCTGGCTCATTCTTATGGAGATCTTGAGTGTTTCACACACTATGAGATGCTACTGGATATTCAGAATTTATTCAATGAATCTCGGGGTGGTCTTTCCGGCCTGGCAAAGGTAATTTAGAAATGTAACAGCTACTGCGCTTTGTCACTCCTTAAAGTCATTAGTCAATTTTTATTTCCTGGTCACTTTGGTTCTTTATATATTCTTCTTTTTCCTTGAATTGGTTTTGGCTTCATGTCATATGGACACCGGTTGCACTTTCTCTTTCATTTTTTTGGTGTTTTTCTTAATGAAACAGAAAATATTGGGAGCTGAACTGAACAAGACAAGACGAAATAGCAACTGGGAGCAAAGGCCTTTAACTCCTAATCAGGTAGTGTTATGTCATTTTCTTTCTATGCTAGACTTTATAATTGCTTAGAAATATTAACATGGAGTTGTGGAGACTACCATCAATTAGTGACCGACTCAGTCCGCGTCCAAGCATGTGAATATGAATTTAGAAATTATTAGTTTCACCTATAGAAATAATATTGAATGAGTTTAAATGTTATTAGTAGCTCACTAGCAGTAACAGCAGAAAAGCTCAGAAATGGATGCTAGCTTGGTGGGCTCCCATGGTGGAATGCTTTAAGAGGCGCTCGAATGGGTGCAAAAGATATTATCTCTAAAGAGAGGGCATCTCAGTTAAACTTGCTACAAAAAAGAGCAACTGACTCAACCAACTTCCAAGCACGTGAATGTCAATTTTAGAAATGATTATCTTCACCTAGAAAAGTAATATTGAATGAGTTTAATGTTATAAGTGGCTCACTAGAAGTAATAGAAAAAAAGCTCAGAAATGGATGCTAGATTGGTGGGCTTTACTTTTTGTTAGGCAATTGTATGGGCTTTCAGCAGAGCGAGAGCACTAGGAGGTAAATGACACCATGTGAAACTAAATAAGACATTAGTCCAATAACTAAAAATAAAAAACTTTTAGTTTTTAGCCTCAGAATCTGCTTTGAGAAATCCTTTTTTTCCCTCCTTTTGTGTGGGTGTGGGTGCTTTTTTTTTTTTTTTTCACTGATGAAATCATTAGATCTTTGAATATTTTTTAGTTTGACCTTATATCTGCTAGAAAAAAAACTTGCATAATTCAATGGTTAAAATAATACACTTTTTTCTTTTACATGGATGGATGATATGCAGCTAGAATATGCTGCTCTTGATGCTGCTGTACTCATTCACATATTCTCACATGTGCAAGGCCATTCACCTCGTACTGGTCTTTCTAATGAACATACCAAAATCGAATGGAAATCGCACATTGTAAGTACAAGTTAAAAATTCCATTAACCTCTCTATGTGGATACTTTTTGTGGTTTAGGTGATTAGGTCTTTATTCACATGTTTGTTTAAATTTATACTGTAATATCATTTGTTTGAAATCAATTTACATTGGGATCAATACAGGTACATCAGATGGGCAAGCCACGAAAGTATATAAAGCAGTCGGATGCTGGGGCGGATGAGCCTTCTGAATTAAGTTAGAGTTAGGTTTCACATTTCTCTCTTTACCCTCTTGCATCAACTGTTTCTTTAAAAGGAATGCTGCCGTGAATACGGTACTTGTGTATAAATAATCGTTTTACTTTGCCAGCAAATTTTAAGCAGTTCTACCTTAAAACTTTTTATCTGCATAATTGCTCAGCATGCTTATTTTTAAGGGAGTACTATTTGATGGTTGTAAATTCTGCTATCGGCAATTTGATCTCCAGGCTATGGCACCATTAAGTTGTTGACTGCTTACATTCATCTCACCATGTTAATTTATTTCAGTTGTGACCAGAATTTGTTACTGGGCATGTCATCCCATTGTGTTCGTTTGCATCAAATTCACTATTTCAAGTGATACTTTTATAGTTAATACCGTTATTCAAACGGTTAAATGGGGATCATAAGATATTTATATTGTGACAAAAAGATGGTGTTCTAGTGTGTTTGTATATTCTTATCCAAGACTTGTATCATTTGATGATGTCATGTGAATCGCTAAAAACATGTGAAGTGTATGGCGAACCCAATAACAAAAATTTTGTAAGGGGGCTCGAGCAGGCTACCATGAGACAAAAGATATTTTTTCTAAAGGGATTCGATTCGGAACTATTATATGTCGGTTCAATATTGAAATAATTTCAGAGATTTTTCCTAATTTTGTTCGTGTCAACAAACAATTTGAATTACCTCGACTTTTTTAGAACATGTTTGAGTCAAATGGCACTGATTTGAAACACTTTTTTTTACATTATTTCGGAAACTCAAGGACTCAATCGTATGGATATGTAAAATACACGATTTTTTAGCAAGAAAAGGAGGGAAACGGATACTCAATTTCAAGTGAGTAAACAAAATTTCATACTCGATCTCATAGATACATATAAAATTATGTGGAAAGTTGTATTCAATGAAAGTCGTATGTACGGCTTGGAGGGATAGCTATCTGTTGCGAGTAGAAACATTAATTAATTACTCATGTATTTGTATTAATTTATAGGCTAGAGATTGTCTCTACTCCTAACAATAATTGACACGTTTTTGTCGCAATATATAAAACACAATGAGAATTGAAAGTTTAATATATTTATTAATTATGACTTTCATTATATGATGAATGGCTGTATATATTATGACAAATCATGTCATTAAAGCTATATTCTAGTTCCACATTATTATTAGCATACAATAAAATGCAGTCAACAATGCCAACCTAGTTACATTCTCAACCTCCCTTTCACATTCTACTCTATAAATAGCCCTATTGTAACAAAATTCCAAACTCTCTCCCTCTCTCCCTCTCCCTCTCCTTCAAACTAACACCGAAAGAGGAGAGACGGTGGGGATGGGGAGTTTCTCAAGAACTCATCAAACATCTAGGGAAAACATTGGTGTCAATGGGAGCAATGTTTTTGTGGTTCAGTCCAACCCTCTTCCCCTTCTTACAATGGTGACACCTTATAGCGTGAAGGCGGCGGCGACGCCTAGGGTTGCCTCGTCGTCAAGGTCAAGGTCATGGTCGAAGCCATGGCTAGAATCTCAAGACCTGAAGAGGAGAAAGCGAATCGCCAAGTATAAATTATATGCTCTGGAAGGGAAAGTAAAGAAATCTTTCAAGAAAGGGATTCGATGGATGAAGCACACATGCAACAAGATTGTTCGTGGCTTTTAGAGAGAGAAAAGGAGAGAAGGAGGAGGATTTTATATGAGTTCTTGATTAGAGAAGATGGAATTAAGCAATGAAGAGAAATGGTCTCGTGGGGCTTTCTTCATGCATGCATGCATGGTTTCATGAGATTTTGGTTCCTTTGTTTTGCATTTTATTCTCCTCTTGTTTTTCATCCCTATTCGTCCAAAATTGATTGTTTTTTGTTTACAATTAAAAAAAAATTCTTTGTTTTTGAGAAAAAAATATGCGAGGAATGTGGGTTTTTATATCATACACACAATTTTATTTTTTAATTGTGTTATTTGTTGTAAGGAACTTGTATTCTTTGTTGGATTTAAAAAATTGAGTAAAATATCATGGTCTTAGCGTATTTCGAGATTTTTATCTAACCTGAAGTCATCATGTATGTGGCAGAATTAGTTAGATATTCCAAATTAAAAAAACTAGAATGGCAAAAGGATTTTAGTACTTACAATCTCACCTAGGGATCCTCTAGGGTCAATATTCAAGGTGTGAATTAAAAGATTAGATACTTCATTTCAATCCGATCTCATTTACTCAAGAAAGGGCTATGTGCTTATGCAACCGGTTAAATTTCGAATTCGAATCAAATTTATAATGCACTGGACTTAATTCACTATATTAATAATATCTTTTTAAATTATCTTAACTCACCACATAATCATCAAAAATGTCATGACTATTGATAGTAGTTTGGACATATTATGATGTGAGGTTATGATGTTATAAACTCCTTTACTTAAATTCGTGAAGGTTTCATCATCCTCTAATAATGACCATACACAACACAGTTTTTGTCTCGTTTCATTAAGAGAGCGACTTTCTTGCTCCCATTTTGATACGTTCATTATGGGATAATACCAGCTATCTTGATGTTCCTACATTTGGTAAACCGATCGGATGATTTGACCCGATTTTTTGAAATTCGACCCTTGTATCATATATAACCTGAATCTAGTCCGGGCTTGAATCCAAATCAAATCATAACGTATCAATACCCAATCCACTACATATCTTACCAATAATATTTTGGTGACAAAAGATTGAATGCAAAAGGATGATACAAAATAATATGGATAGTAATTATTGGCTATAACCATTGGAGCCACCCATGTATGATGGAACATCCACTAATTATAATCTGGTACATTATTTTGTATTAAAGTTTTTTATAACCATCTACTGTCACCGTGACGTTGCTCCCTGTCTTACTTTATAATCATGTTATCTTCACGAGGTCTCAAGAATCTCATTTTCATGTTCATCGTATAAAAACTTTGCCCAATTTTTATTTTTTTTTAATTTCACTTCAGTCTTTAATTTCTCTCAACTCAGTTGGTTGGCAAGTTTACAATTTGAGGTCACAAGAACTAATTAATTTACCTTTCAACATTTTGATTCGTGATCGATTTCGATCATTGACGTTGACGTAATTAAAATGGTCGCTGAGTGTTTTTTGACGTCCACCATCAGCGACTGGGCTATTCATGATTGCCATCAGCGACGGATGCAGTCATTGATGTAAAAGCAACATACTAACGACGCGCTGCGATTGCTAATGATGGCGTTAAAAATTGATAGGCCATTTTGGCGCAAAAAAATTATACTGATGTTAGAACTAGCGTTGACACGACGTTCACTAACTACAATAATGTCTATGAGCCATGTTGGTCGTTATAAGTCGTCACTAACAATGACTGATAGGACGGTCGATGATATAAGTGGTCATTAATGAACATTTTTTTTGTACGCTTGTAGCTAGATTACCAATAATTTTTTTTATAACAATTATCGATTAATTAGGGTAGGAAACAAACTTTTAATAGTAAGGAATGACAAATGAAAAGTTTCGTAAGTCAAGTGTCATACTTTTTTTTGGGGGTTAAAATCTCACATACAAATCACATTTCATTGTATATTTTGTATTCGGTAATGGTATATATTACGAATATTTACGTCGACTTTTTGATTGACAGTTACATGGATAAGTATTATTGATAATTTTTTTAGAGAGATGTGTAATAAGTGATACCTTTCTATAATTCCTACCAATCTGTAAGACCCCGAAAATTTTAATAAATAGAATTTAATTTTCTTCTTATTATTATTTTAAATAGAAATGTGTTAAATCGATAATGATAAAGTTACTAGTGAAATGTGACAATTGAGATGTCTAGTAATAACGTTAAATCACTATTCACGCGATCACTATTTGTAAAGCCCGTGAATTTTGAACGTCCTTATTAATTAAATCTAATTTAATTTAATGAGTTAACGTTGTGTTCTATTTAAACCAACTTGGGTTAATTGGTGGGAGATGTATAAGATGTGTCTATACTTGTGTTGGCAGGTATGATATAACTATGGTTAAGAAATAACCATATGTGAGTCAAGTGTAGGAATTGGTGTGTAATGGCTAAAATGGCCAAGAGTGGTTAATAACCAAGGTAATTATGAAGGGGCAATAATCATTGTATATCCAAGTGGTTAATAACCAGTGTAATTATGGCAGGATAATAACCATTGTGTTTAAACAATGTAATTATGACAAGATAATAACCAATGTCTAATAACCAATGAAGAATGGTTAATAACTAATGGATAATTAAGATTTTGCGAAAAGACTATTTTAACCTTAAAAAAAGTTGGGTAATGATTAAAATACCCTTGAGGAAGTTGCTAGGAAGCTTCCTATTATTGATGAATTGATCAAATTGCCCTTGCCTAGTCATGATTAATGACTATTTTGCCCATGGTCTCTATTTTCCTATAAATAGGACCCCTCACCAATGATAGTAGGGGTTGGTTCATTTATTATTCACCAAGTTAGAGAGTTTGTGAGCTTAGAGAGAAAAAGAGGGTGAGATTAGCATAGTTCATTCATCTCAAGTTCATCGCATACTTTAGTAGATCAAGGAGAGTAACTACAAGATCAAGGTGAAACCCTAAACCATTTCCTTCTTTCTTACTTTGTTTTATTTTCATAGTTTTTGAGAGATTTTGTTCTAAGACTCAAGAATCATTATATCTTCATGCTTCATGTATAGATCTAATCCTCTTGAGTGTTAGAATGGAGATTCAAAGGAAGAAAAGGAACTTATGTTCTTAAAGGGTAAAAACCCTAGCTTTTCTTCACTTAGATCGCCCATAACTTGAGATCTACAACTTAGATTTGTGATCCGTCGAAGGGAGGTGCTAGATACATGAGTTAGCTAGTAAACCCAAGTGGTAGAACACAAATTCAATAATTTTTGACGCCTTGGGGGCTATTTTCCCAAAACAGTCCAGCTATAAAACTTAAAGCTTTAAAACTCTAAAAGCTTGCTGTCCTTGTTTTTCCAAAGGTTGTTTCGGCCAGTTATGGATCTTTTAAAAATCTGGAAAAAATCACAGAGGTACCTTAAGAAGTTATCTACAAGTAGCAAAAAGAATGAACACGTTTCGATGTGTACGTTTTGTGTAATCGCTTTTACCATGAAGGACTCCTAAATATTCATACCCGGATTTCTCACTGTGTGTACCTTGAAAACATATGAAAATTTTACAGTATATTTATGCATATTATGAGAGTGTACCCTGAAAAGTTCAGAATTTTCAGAGCAAAACTTGATTTATGAAAAATGTAACACGATTCGGAGGTTTTGAGTACTTTAAAAATAGTAAATCACTTTCTAAAATTTCAGGAAAATTTGTGGATCATTGTTGAATCATATACTATCCAGATCAAGAGGATAATAATTTTTAGGACCTATTTGCTATTTTTCATAATAATGTTATAGTTATGGTTAAAAGAAAATAAATGGTTAAATGATGTCATAAATAAGGAAAATGTGATTTTTAAGCTTGGATACTCCTAATATTATATATTATGACTATTGAGGAGTATTTTGGTAATATTTAATGAGAAATAATATTTATGACTTTTTATAGGTAGTAAAGGAGTTGTTTAATAAAGGGTAAAACAATTAGAATAAATTGTTTATTCGCCTAATAACTTATTAAAATATTACTATGATATTTGTAATATAAGAATTCGATATTTTTAAGTAAACAAAGAAATATTAAAATTAAAACTTTATGGAAATATTAAGATTAAAACTTTATGGAAATATTATTGAATGGGTAATAATATTTGTTTCAAGCATTAATAAATGATTAAGATATTATTAAAATGGCTAATAATATTAGATTAAAATATTATTAATGATATGAGAATTAAAATATTATTAAGAGATTAATAATATTAGATTAAAGTATTATTGGATGATTAAAATATTATTAAGATGTTAATAACATTAGTAAACGAATAAAAGTGTTATTAGTGGACTAATAATACCAAGAGGTGAATTAAATATTATCAGGATTGATAATATTAAGTGTCTTATAGGATTTACGATAGTTTATTAACTTATGTGTGCTATGTGATTTGCTAAATTGTTAAATAAATAGCATAAGTAAGCGTATCGATATACAACTACGCAGTACTAATTGGTAGATCGACGTTATCAATGTTAGGTTCTTCAAGGCCAATTAGTTAAAGCTAGAATTATTTGTAGCTGAGCAGACAGGCAAGTTCCCTAACTCAAACTCGAGTTATTATTTTCGAAGCATGTTAGTGAATAATTATTGTTGATTATTCACATCTATACTGGTTATTGAGATTCTCACCTTGTGCAATTGAATTCCTATTCTATTGTTATTGAATTGTGAATTAGATTAAAGTTCTTTCAAGCATGAACTATTTATGAGATATATCTATGCTATTTGTATCAGCTAGATCAAGCATGTCTAAATTTGTGAAATCAAATGTATTTTAAAAGTTGTTCTTATTAATTTGCTATAGTAAGAACTCTTGGCTGAGAAAAGGATAAATTTGATTAAGGCATGATATCAATGCTGGTTTATTAAGTGTTTATGCATAAATCACGGGGTATGAAAGGCTGATCCCCTTGATTACCAAAACTTTTTAAGAGGTCCAGTTTAAATGCTGAGAACCTTGGCAAATGTCTATGGTTATTTTCAACCACTCAGTAACTGTCATTCAATTATTCGAATATTCAATTATCGACTATTAATTCATGTTTCTTCACAATTTTATACTGTTGTTGAACATTGAAAGCGAAACTTCCTTCTATTCATGATATATCTCCCTTGTGTATAAACTTGTTAAGCAAATTAGTTGTTTACCCTTGCTATATCATGATTTTTATTTCAGCTAAGGCAGAAACGTCAAAAGGGGACAAAGGAAAAGGGAAGGTGCAAGAATAGTTGCCTGATAGGGCTTATGTATTAGTTATCTAAAAATGTTATTTGGTTATGTGAACTCTTATTGTATTAAGGGTATGTTTCTAAGTTAAGGTTAAAGAACCTTGGGACCATGTTGTTAGACTTTATTATTATTTCGATAGACCTTGTATGATTATTATTCCGTATTTAGTTAGAAAGTATGTTTGTTGTTGAGAATCGTGAACACCGAATTCGAGGTTAGGAAACTCGGATTTGGGGGTGTCACAGGTTGGTATCAAAACTATAGGTTATAACCCTTAGGAGAAAGAGTCCTTAGGCTATAACCTGAGAGAATGTAGAGGAATAAAAGGGGATAGAACTCATATAGAGTTATTTTTGGGTAGAAATTTATTATGATCTTAGAATTGAGGATTTGGATCATACGTTGGTGTTATTAAGCTTGTGGATAATTTGAGGAATGTGTATTGATGAGATAATATAGTAAAGTGAAGACCATTAAGTATGGACGATCCATTGTAAACTGGAGTTATAGATATTCGAGGTAATTGGATTACTCATTTGATGCTATTGATCAATTCTATGGCTATTGATCAATTTTTGTGGCTATTCATTAGATAGGATATTGGAGTGATGTTGTATGGAGTTTCTTTGTGATGAAAAGAGGGTACCTTAGAATCTGTTGGGTTAAGATTTGCAAAAAGGAAATGATTGATTCGATAAATAATGAATATATCGATATTTTGAAGTGGTAATTAAGTTATTAAGCTTTATTGTGGAATGCCAGGTGAGACAAAGGTAATGGACTCATATAGAGTTGTTAAGCAAAAGTTGAGAGTATTGAGATGAATGATGTTATATGCAAAATAAAATAAAATTTAAGAGATGACTAATGGCAATTTAGATTGTTTTGATGATTAGAAAGGAGAGACAGCGGAGAGATTATAAGAAATGAACCAAGGGTAGATTTAGTGTCTGATCTGAAAAAAGTATCTAGAGATGGAACTGAATGATGAGATAATAGAAATCCCTAAGGAGGATCAATTGGAGCCCGATATAAGGAATAGGTGGAGGAAATGAAAGAAAGAAAGGTTAAGTCTGAGAGTTATAAGACCTTTGTGAGTCGTAATGAATGAAGAATAGTGGTCAATGTATATGTACTAGTCTAAATACGAAAGTACTATTCATACGAATATACTATTCATTTATACAAAAAGTCAAACTAGTATGTCGGAGAATATTCCTTCTGTCGGATATAGAAAGTGATAGAAATTGGCGGCAAAACTTTAACCGATAACTGTTGAATTACCCGGTGATAAAAAAGAATAGTAAAACGCGTTATTCCACAGTAGCACACGGTGTTCCACAGTAGCACACGGTGTTCCACAGTAGCACACGGTGTTCCACAGTAGCACACGGTGTTCCACAGTGTTTTATATTATTGATTCAATAATTGATAAAGTAGCAATTGCACAGTATCTTGATTCAATAATTGTTACAGTAGTATCTGCATAATATTTTATATTATTTGTCACGACACTGTAACACATATTATTTGATATGATAGTTTAGCATTATTGACAATGTCTAGAAATTCTGTCAAGGAAAGGGGTTATTTAATTGCGCGCCATTTTTATGGAAGGCCCCCTCTTTTCTGAGAATAATCTGGTTGTCAGTATTGCGAGTATGTGCTATCGGTGATATTAATACATTTAACACAATAATACAAAAAAGGGATTTATTGTGATAATGGAGTTATTTTTATAATGGTTTTATCTTTTTGATAATGGAATTATCTTTTGATAATAGAAGAAAAAATGGATGGATGATATAAATGGAAGAAAAAATGGATGGATGATATAAATGGAAGAAAAAATAGATGGATGATATTAAAAGAATATGCCAAGGGTATAAGAGTAATAAACCAAGAAAATTTAGGGAAAAGACTAAAATGCCCTCACCTTGATTTTCCTATAAATAGGGAGGGTTTGCTTAAGAAATTTACACACCTTCATTGCATATACTTTCTCTCTCTCTCTAAATTTCTCAAGTTCTCTTAGTGTGCTAGGCTATTGTGAGTATTTGTGAGAATACTAATATTATCCGAAGTTAGTAAACTTCATAGAAAGTAACATCCAGTCTTTTGTTAACGAAGGTAGGGAATATCATTTCTTTCATACTCATATATAATATCATTTGCTTTCATGTTCGTAAGTGATATTATACTCATAAAGGTTGTTATTCATTCTGTATTAATTTGTGGGGATAACCTGTCCGTGCGGTATGACGCATGCCTGGTGAATATCCTTTTATATTCATTCCTTATTATTCTGTGGGAATAACATGTATGTACGAGTGTCGTACCTGGTGAATATCCTTTTATATTCATTCCTTATTATTCTGTGGGAATAACCTGTATGTACGAGTGTCGTACCTGGTGAATACCCTTTGTATTCATTCCTTATTATTCTGTGGGGATAACCTGTATGTACGAGTGTTGTACCTGGTGAATAACCCTTTGTATTCATTCCTTATTAATCTGTGGGTATAACCTGTCCGTGCGGATTAACGCATGCCTGGTGAATAACCCTTTGTATTCATTACTTATTAATCTGTTGTGGAAATAATCTGTCTACGCGAATTATCGCATGGCGGATGAAAATCCATTTGCAGTTTCATATATTATGTTATACTCGTATAACATATCATTTCTCTTGTACTCTTTAAGGGATATCTTTTTCTTTCACATTTCTCCATTTATGATAAGAAATCTTTGTTTGTTTCTAAAACCTTATTTTTAAATGGAGAAAATCCCTGAAAATTAGTAGAATATGCTTAATAGTTTGTGCTTCATCTAATATCTTTTCACTTGAATCTTTCTATTTCATTTTATACGTTATAGTTGAAGCATGAAATAATTTCTTGAATATTATTCTTGAATTTGACTCCACAATTTGGTCATCGTGTTGGCAATTTGGTCAATCTTTGATACTGATTAAATTATAGAGCTTTTCTTATCCTTAATCTCACTGTATCATTGCCATCATCCTCATCCTCATACTTAAATTGTGGTGATAGTTCTCTTTGGCCCGTAGTGCAAAGATGAACTGGCGTGACATGATTTTGACCAAACTGTGTATTGGTATAATCATGACTTTTGGTGTTACAAACAAAGGCGTATGGTGAAAGTTCTCTTTGGCCCGTAGTGCAAAGATAAACTGGCGTTTGGCATGATCATGACTGGTGATGTTACAAATAAATATCTTTAGCACATAGTGCAAAGAGAGGCTGTTGAATATAAACTGTTGATTTGGATGATCATAAACAGGGATTGTTGATTGGTGTTACAGGGATAAAATATTGGTGGTGATCCCTTAACTTATAGAAGATGGTAGATATTATAATCTACTTGACTCTTCTAATGGATTGTTCGTTCCGCTGCAGTTGTTGTTGTTGAACAAATATAATATCTTTAAATTTCTGATTTAATTCTGTTGAAAACTAAAGATAATTTTTATTCTTCATTATCTTAGTCATGATATTTTCTACTGGGTTATTTGTGCTCACCCTTTTCCTTTTTGTTCCATTGTTCTCCTTAGGAAAAGAGAGTGTAGCGGGGACTAGCCGGGGAATGGAGTGATGGTCCGAGATAATAGAAGTATCTCAATACACTATTATTAGTGTGTCAATAAATGTATTGAGAATTTAAGATGTATTTGTATTGTGTTGTCGTATTTTGCACAACACTTATTAGTTGTAAATGGAAAAATTCGTATTTGTATTTTGTGGAATGTTATTGGTGACTCAAAATGGGTTGTATGAACCTACTTTGGGGGCGTCACAGTTGGTATCAGAGCTTAGGTATATGGTCTCTGGCAGAGTTTTGGGATTAGAACTAGGAGGGGAGAGACGAGTAAAATTCTTTGCTAGTGTGTCCTACCTAAGCTATTTTATTTTTTTTAGTAATTGGTTTGGTTATAGGGATAAGATGTTGCATGTCTATTTCTTTAACTAATCCTTGTTTTGTGATCACATTTTAGAATGACATCTGAAAACCAAGAGATTCACTATGAGACAAGTGTGGCTGAAAATTAGGAAGCCACAAATAATATGGGTGCAAACTCAGAACATCATGATGCTAATCATGATGTTAACAACAGGATGAATGATGAAATTTTTAGGAATTTCATGCAATACATGCAGAACCAGGCGAGAAGAGCTCATGTCTACAATATTGGCAGAAATGTTGATAATGTACGAATGGTTACTGCCAAGCAGTTCAAAGAGTTGGGACCACCTGAATTTTTGGCAAGCCAGATCCACTCAAGGCAGAGGCGTGGCTCAAATAATTAACAAAGATATTTGATGTACTACGTTGCACAGACGAACAAAAGGTTCCTTTCGCCACTTTTATGCTGCGAGGAGAAGCGGATCATTGGTGGTAATCCGTGAAACGTACCCCATCACTCGGCACTCGAGATGTCTTGGGTCGAATTCCAAGAATTATTTAACGAGAAGTATTTCCCGGAAAGTATTCGCCATATGAAGGAGGTGGAATTCATCAAACTGGAACAGAACAACATGACGGTGTCACAGTACGAAGCCAAGTTTGCTGAGTTGTCGCGTTTTGCATCCCATTTGGTGGACACTGAGGAACGGATGACACGAATATTTCTACGAGGTTTGAAACCAAAAATTCGTAAGTATCTCGTTTCTCATAAATTTTGTCTATATTCGAATGTCGTGGATAGGGCACAATTAGTGGAGTGGGAGAAAGAAATACTACAACCAGATAACGTCATAACCGGTGAGCTAATCGTAAACTCTTGCGAATCTATACCTTATTAGATACTGGCTCTACCCACTCTTTTAGTTCATCTGCCCGTGCTCAACGTTTAAACTTGACCCCTGATAAATTAAATTTTGACTTATTTGTTGAAACACCATTGGGACAA